>BGPR01001180.1:0-77358 GCA_013235015.1 Araneus ventricosus | reverse complement strand
CAAATGAAGCTCATAATTCAACGAACCCACAAATATAACACAACAAAAACATTGATCCAAAAGTGGGCCACCCCTCACTATCCATAAATTATCAATATTATTTAATTTAAATATAGTTTATAATACATTCATTATATAATCAAATAATATCAATAACAATTCATTTTAAAAACGAATAGAATGTATGCTAAAAAATAGTTGAAAGAAGAGTTACCTCTTAAGGAAATCGCTAAGAATAAGCTAAAAATGCTTCTCTCAGAGACCAACTTCAGCAACAAACTTTCTAGCTCCTAACTGAACAGGAAATAAAGGCTGTGCCTTTGGTATTTAGTTGATAAGGGTTTCAGCCTACCAGAGACAGATCTCTTATTTCATTGGAATGTTGGAATTTCTTGTTTTTCAACTTAAAATTCAAGTGGCCCACTACTGGAGCACTTACCTTATATTCTCTCAAACAGAAGAGATAAATAAAAAATTAACTCCACGATCAAAGATTTAACGCATAAACTTTATCTAAGAATACTGCTACATATTTTTTCATTAAGTTGAACATTTTTCACTAACTTAATTATTCATCTCTTTTAAAAAAAGGCAGATATTTTTAATTGCTTCTGTGAATGCAATCTGAAAATGCAGGCAGGCTTTGGATGACCAATCAATAGTGAATGTAGTAGGGAGGGGAGAGGGTAACATTAGAGGGTGGACAGAAAAATCCTATGAAATCAATGCTCAATGACGTTCCAACCTTCACTTTTCTTTTCCTTAGAAACACCGTTTTAAATAAATAATGCACCTTAGCTGAGAAAAGTATCAGGAACAATTTTTACTGTAATATTTTAAGGGCAATTGTACGAAAAATTCGAATTACCCAAAATAAAATTCGATTTATCCCCGATTTTTCAACATTATTTTAATAAAGAATTCTAGTGACTGAGAAAAATTTTTGAATTATTCAGAATTTTGAATTAAACAAGTTCGAATTATCCAGAATTGACTATATTACAATTCTTTTTAGTAAAAGCCATATGTAATTTAAAAATGAAATTTATATTCTGTTGGTCATAACTTTTTACAATCATAAAAAAGTTTTCATTTAACTTTTACATTAGTCTTAATAATGTGCCATTTTTAAAGTTTTGTTAAAATCTTTTCATCCTGTTAAATTTATTTAATTTTACAGGATGAAAATATTTTTTGATGTTAAATTAATTATATTTTTACAACATTTAATTTTTATTACTAATAGAGTGCAACTCCATTTTTAATTTACTGCATGTTTTTGATTGTAGCATTTGGAACATATGATATAATGCTGTATTGTATTACCTTATTTTTTATGATGTTTTCATTTCAGCAACATAGAAGATATTTCTCATCGTTGTTTCAATCTAGTCATCCTACAAGATTTTGAAGCTGCTACTTTGCACGGTTTGTCTTCGGCTTTACATGTAACAAGAGGAGGTGGAGTCATTGTTTTTCTTCTCCATGGTCTAAAAAATCTAAATGACTTGCAGACTTTAAATCTGGTATGGTAGATATTTTCGCATTTTTTTTTTCTTTCAATATGACCTTAAAGTTTCATTTTTGGAGAATACTGCATAAATTCTTGTAAATCTAGCATGTCAAACTGATGACCCATAGGTTGTATGAGCTTCACAATGAATAACTTCCTGTCAGCCAAATGCAATAGTATGTAATGAAATTTTTAGTAAGAACTTAACTTTTTTAAAAGTACAGAATTTGGAACAAGGTTTGAATATTTTAAATCTTAGAAAGACAAAAAATTTATTTTTCCTTTGATAAATATAGAATTGATACCTACTTAAATGCAAATTATATCAAAATCTAATATGATTTCAGTTTGAAAGCAAAATTAGATGGCGTTACATTACTAGGCTAAACTTTTCCAAAAATTTGGCAATTAGGTTTGAAAAGACCAGGAAATTTGCATTCAATATTATTTCCACATTTGGGAGAATGTATTGATAAAAACAATTATTTGCATATTGAAAGGTAGTAAGTTTTCTATAAGATCTAAATTTTCAGACTTCCTTGGGTAAGTTTCAAAATCAGTCACTGGGAAAAAGGTGTTCCTAGGAGTAGAAAAGACGGCAGTAGAAAAAAGACACCAAGTGTAAAATCAGTCTTAATTTTACTATGATACTTATTCTTTTTTGTTTTGCATTTTTTACTTTCTCGTGTATTTTCTCATTTATGAAGTATACAAAGAGAAAGCATTGTAATCGTCAATAAAATTGAACTCGAGATTTTGATGTATCTCTATGTTTTAGACCACCCTGAGTCCAAACAACACAATTTTGGAATTGTGTCTGTCTATCTATGGACACAATAACCCCAAAACAGCTGTAGCTAGAGTAATGAAATTTGGTATGTGTTCTTTACACATAATTTGTAAGTTTCCATCAAATTTTGGAAAAATCTGTCCATGGGAAGTCTGTCTGTCCATATTCATGTAGACACAATAACTCAAATACTCAGTTTGATAGATAAAATTTGGTACACAGTTCTATCATCAGGAATGTAGGTCTATATCAAATTTTGGACCAAACCCATCAAGGGTTCACTGTCTGACAGTTTGTATGATCGTATACTTGTGAACACAATAACTCCTTATTGCTATGACTTAGATAAATAGATTAGATAGAGGTCTACTAACATTAATTGTAGATCTATGTCCAATTTTTATTTCAGTCGGTTGAAAGAAAAAGGGCATTCAAATTGCATATTTGGTTTTCTTCACCATACTATGACGCAAAAAAAAATGTTGCAACTGCTTGCCGCATTTTACTGTCGTTTGGCTTATTTTTTTCTTCATCTCTGTTAAGGACACTTATATGCCATTTGGCTTATTTTTTCTCCACCTGTGTTATTGAGTATATGAGAAAGTTTAGGGGAGACCACTCCCCCCTGGTTGAAATTGGCCTAATCACTTGAAATTATCCTGTGTTTCGTATATTTTTTTTTGTACGTGTGTGTGTGTGACCCATACAATGTTTGATTCTGTTTATTTGGTTCATATTAAGATTTTGAATTAGACATGCATGTTGTATAGGTTATATCTGAATTTTAAGATTTTAGAGGCTTCTAAAATTTTCTTAAATTAACAAAATTCTGTCCCTTTCAAACATAGTTTAACCTTTCCATAAACTTTTTGTCTCTTGTTTTCAAATTAAAAGCACTTTTTAAAGCATTCCTTGAAAAAAATTAACAGTCAATAGTTCTCTTATCTTATAAGAACATGATATGTTTATTTTTATAAAATATCTCATTTTTAAAATCAAATATCTTTCAAGTTGATCTATAATCTAATTAACACTCTAGCTAATTATCAAAATCTCTTCGTCTTTTGCTCTCTCTTTTCAGAACTGAAATTTCCTTTTTAAAGAAAACAACTTTTGGCTATTATTATTTCCTTTAAGAAAAATTTTATTGATTAGCTTAGAATGCTTCATAACTTGAATAAATATTAAATGCGAGTATCTTGCAAAATGTGGATTGAATCAATTTTTTAAATAATTTTATGGTGTGAGAAACATTCTGAAGTTTTAACAGTTTTTCGCTTCAAATGGTTCTTGAGCAAAATTGGAAAGCTTCTTGGTCAAAACTTCATATCTTATCCCCCCCCCCCCCCTTCCCAATGTAGCAAAGCCCTTTATGGTAGTCCTGAAGACTGAAAATGCAAAATTATAATTATGTAGAATTAGGTTATTAGATTAAATTACTTTTACTATTGTGTTATTTTACTGTTATAGTATTCATTTGTATTTGTAGAATACTGAACACAGACTTTCCAGATTTAGCAAGCGATTTGCTCTTTCACTTCAGTCGTGTCCAAATTCAATGATTCTTGATGATAATTTGAATATATTGTCATCTGGACCTAAGCTACCAGAGAATCAGGAAGTAAGTAAATATATACTGTTCTTTACTTCAATAATTTGAAAAATGAATGTTTACTGATTATTCTTTGTGCCTTCCCATTTTTAACTTTTTAAATCCTCTTTGCATTTGTTTTAATTCCATAAGAGTTACAAAGACAGTAAAATTATGATTTTATGTTATTTTGACATTTAAAACAGAATGAGGATAAATTCACACAATATGGTTGCATTTTCTACAAAAGGATACTTCAATATATAATTTTTTCTGCTTATTTGTTTTGCATCAGTTGCAAAGATTTTTGTTGAAGTAGTTTAATAACAAAAGTTAGACAAAAGCAGAAAGGAAATACTTTGTATTTCCAGTGACTTATTTATAAAAAATTAAAATGGAAAAAAAGGTACAAAGTATTAGCATAAGAATCTTATATAAAATTGTAGAAAAATGTGTTTTTATTCCTCAACTTTGAAATGAAATTAGTAGGAATTAGTTACTGTATGGAAATAACGAAAGAAAAAAAAATCTGCAAGGAAAGAAATCATATGTGAAACAAATTTTAAATGAAGCCTGCATTACAATTTATAGTTCAAGCAACTTTTTGTATTTTGTAGTCATGCTGTGTAATTCAAGTTACACAGATATGCAAAGAACTATAAGGATTGCATCATAGTTGAACAACATAATTTGTGTTTCTACACATTTTAATGCTGTAGAAATAGCCGCATGAAATCAAATATTTTTCATTTTTAATGTGATGTTTCATTCCTCTGAGTATAGATTAATGGTGTTTGAAAACAAAATTATTCGAATATATCGTCATATTGACAAATTCTGTTTGACTATATCAATTACTTTTCAATATGTTAGGATCAGTGGTGGCTCAGAAACAAGCAATGTTACAAAAAAAATCCTCAAGTTCATAGAATTTTTAAAAAATAGTTTTACTTCTAAATAGTCCAAAATTTTTAATTGTAATTATCTGAATTGTATTTTAGAGAATTATTGATGTATCTTTTTTTTTTGGTGAGTGATATCTAATAAAAGAAAATAAATGTTTATTAAAGCAGATGAGTTTCCGTTGGTGCAAATTAAATCGAAACCATAACCCAATAACAGCGAATGAGAAGAAGCGAGGAAAAATAAATCAAGAGAGCATAGGCGACCTTCAAGTGGGAGGGAGGGGAAAAAAAGAGCATCACACAGTTGGCCAAATGCTAAAGGAGTGCAGCCTGAGACACCGCCAAATTCGTTGGAAGGAAGCTTTGGTTTCAACTTCCAAAGCATTGCTTAGCTGTTTTGTATTGATTGAGTTTTGAACTTGAAGGGGCTAGAGGATGTCTCAACATATGCCCTGCTTCATTTTGACATGGATCAGTTAGTTGCAAAAGAGATTCCAGGGTAAAATTTCCACAATAAACATTTATTTTATATTTCAACATGGTATTGTGCATAAGAACTCGTCAATTGGTACATTAAAAGCACTTGAACAAAAGTATCTGCAGAACAAGAACTAGGATAATACATCTTGTTTTGAAAATGGTAAAACTTAAGTTTAGGGTATGCAGCTGTTCCTCCCCACTTTGGATCACCAACTTTTTGTCACCAAGAGCAAGACAATTTGGCGATGATGAACCATTTGTTTTGGGTGCGCAGTGAGCTTTTTATTGGTCTCTTGTGCACACGATGCCTGTGGCATCTTAAAAAGAGAATTTCCGTATGCGATGCCTGCTGCATCCCAAGTGGATTCTGGACAAATTTTTTAAACTTAAAAAACATCAGCGGCTTCGCTTTCAGCAAAGCGAGAACCTAGTAGCTTCACTTTTTCATTGAATGTTAGGAATCTACTTTTTTTAAAATTCCAAAGTAAGTTCTCACCTCAAAACGTTCTTTCGTCAAAATGTCAACATGTAGCGAAGAGCACGCCAGTCTAAACAAATCCAAAAATGTCAAAAATAGGAGCGATGTGCACATCAGTCAAAACAACAAAACTATCAAAAATCAAACTGTAGAATTCCAAATAAAGTATTCAGATTCGATTAAACCGGCTAATTAAATCGAAGTTGGCACAGTTAGACCAATTAAGAAGAGGCACTAATGTGCAAGACATGGATATAAACATCTCCACACACCTAAAATAAATGTTTTCACAACGCTAAACTGTTGTCTTCTTGGTGACAATGAATTGGCGATCCAAAAGGGGAGAAAAGACTGTGTACCCTAAACTTAAGATTAACCTCAAAAGTTACCATGTAAGCACAAAAACTCGAAATGAGCAACAACCACACTTTCTGCAAGAAGCAAAAGGACTACAGGCACCTCAGGATTGCTGTAGAGCTGATGATGAATATACTGGTCCAAGCTGCATCCGACTTTGGGAGAGGAATTGTGGACCCAGCCAGGAAGGCTCATGCATGGTTGAAGTGAGATGGCTGACACTGTCCGTGTTTCTGATTCAACTGACACAAGCGCTCGCATAATTAGGTGGACCAATAGTGCACACGCACAACCCTTGCATCCTCTTTGCGTCTTGCAAGAAAAAATAAAGTTCCTCCACCTGTCGCCTCATGGCAAGGTGAGAGGTGTAATGCAATGGCAAGGTAAGAGAGTCGAGAGGCTGCCACAATCTTATGAGGGCTGTTTCTGAGCAACGATATCTCCTACTTATTGATTCATTTTCTGTCTTCTTTCTCTATTTTCATTATTATTATTTTTATTTTTTTCATTTTCATTGTTGATTGAACTCTCCAGTGTGGAAAAATAACCAAATAAGATTTTTAAAAAAACCCTGAAAAATCAAGATTTTAAAAATAAGTTCATTAGATATTGCAGCCCTAATGGACGAGCTGCCTGTGTTGTTTGCGTGTTGAGGCGTTATGTAACTAGGCAGCTTTTTAACACAAATAACATTTATTGACGCACACACAACATCGACCGGTTACAAGCATTCGATTCTGAACATAAACACAAACCGCGCTACAGTTACAGCTAAGCACGAGGTTCACAGGCTTTGCTTATAGCACATCTCCCTTCCTTTGTAATTTAAAGGTCAAGTCTCTCAGGAGGTCGGACAGTCCTACCACTTCTGGTCACATAGGGATCAGGAGATGCTTCTGTAGATGAGCTAGCTTTTTCAGAGTAAGTCTTTGGAGACTGGGGTGATGACATCAGAGGCGGACATCCTGGATCGGCATCGGCAGGAGAGTGTTGGTATCCCGTGACATCAGAGTCGTCCTCTGGCTCAGGTTCTGGATGAAAATCTGGTGAGGGAATCAGATGCTTTCGGTTCCTTCTGTAAACACGTCTGCCGGAATGAACTAGGTATGATCTTGGGTAAGGCGTCTTTTGCAGAACTTTCCCAGTTACCTTTCTATCAGTAATCCACACGTTCTGACCTGGATCTAATTCATCGAGATTTCTAACACCGTGATGTTTATCATAGTTCGTTTTCTGGCCTTCTATTCGTCTCTCCTCTTTAGCCTCGAGAACTTTCTTGTTCACTGAGTATGGCTGTAGTTGGGTCTTAGCAACACGAAGGGTAGTGTTGATTCTCCTACCCATAAGCAATTCCGAAGGGCTAAAACCATTCTCTAAAGGAGTTGCGCGATAGGCCATTAGTGCAAGATAAGAATCTCTAGATTTCTTTATGCGAGCTTTGAGTGTTTTCACTGCTGCTTCTAATAGCCCGTTGCTTTGAGAAAATTTGGGGCTACTTGATATGTGTGTAAAGCCATAACTTTTTGCAAAATCCTTGAATTCTACAGTCTTTACTGGATCAAATTGTGAGCCGTTGTCTGAACAGACAACATCTGGGATTCCATGACGTGAAAAGATTGATTTGCAATGATTTATAATTTCAGCAGAAGTCAGTCTGTCAAGCCTGGCAATTTCAGGGTATCTAGAGTAGTAATCTGAAATCAGAAGGTACCATGAATTCTTGTATTTAAAAAGATCAAGACCTAAAACTTCCCAAGGTCTCTCTGGGAATGAAGTTGGAATTAAGGGTTGATGGCGATTACTTGACTCTTGTATACATGCAGTGCAGCTCTTTATTTTCTCTTCAATTACTTTGCTTATTCCCGGCCAGTACACAGAGCATCTGGCTCGAGCTCTACATTTGGTAATGCCTAGGTGACCTTCATGAATTTGATTCAGCAATTCAGCTTGATGTGACTTTGGAATGATGATTCTGCAGCCTCTCATCAACAGTCCATCTTGAACTGATATTTCATAACGGTTTTGCCAATATGGTGCACATAGTGTATCAACTTCTTTCTTTGAGGGCCATCCTTTCAGTACATAATCAATAAGCTTCTGGCAAGTCTCATCTTTCAGCTGTGCAACTCTTAGTTCATCTAATCTGCGAGATGATGCTGGAAGAGAACTTGTAATCATTTGAATGAACGCATCAATTTCGGCTTCCAATTCTTCTCTTTTGTAGGGAACTTTCTGAGGGTTTCTTGACAATGCATCTGCGGCGAACAATTCCTTTCCTGGAATATGTACAATTGTATAAGAAAACTTCATCATTCGCAACTTGATCCTCTGTAATCGTGGAGACAAGTCATCTAAGTTTTTCTTGGAAAATATTGGAATGAGAGGTTTGTGGTCTGTCTCTATTTTAAAATGCATTCCTGTCAGACAATCTCTAAATTTTTCGCATCCCCACACAACAGCAAGGGCTTCCTTTTCAATTTGTGCGTAACGACTTTCCGTTGGGGTCAAAGTCCTAGATGCATAGGCTATTACCGATCTTCTTCCATCAGCTTGCTTTTGGCAAATTGTAGCTCCTAAGCCATATAATGAAGCATCTGTGGTAACTGTAGTTTCTTTCCTTGGATCAAAGATCATTAGCACAGGATCTGACAACAGTATTTTCTTCAATTTCTGAAAAGCTGCTTCTTGTGGCGCTTCCCACACAAAAGTCAATTTATTACTTAGCATAGAAGTCAGAGGAAAAAGTATATCCGAATAGTTAGGAACGAATCTTGCTAAATAGTTAGCCATGCCCAATAGTTGCTTCAGTTCCTTTTTATTCGTTGGCGGCTGATAATTTTCTATCGCAGCAATTTTATCAGGATCCGGGGGAATTCCTTGTCCATCTATTATATGACCTAAAAATTTAATAGATGTCTGAGAGAAAATACATTTCTTTGCATTTAATGTCATACCAGAGTTCTTTAATCTCTTGCAGACTTCTGTGAGTCGTTGGTCATGTTCTTCTTGAGTAGATCCCCATATTAAAATATCATCCATGTGACAAATTGTTCCAGGTATACCGTCTAACATTTGAGACATCCTTCTTTGGAAGTGCTCTGGAGCAGAGGAGATACCGAAAGGCAATCTTTGGAATCTAAACCTACCAAATGGGGTGATAAATGTGGTGAGATAGGATGACTTTTTATCCAGAGGAATTTGCCAGAAACCAGAATTGGCATCCAGTTTCGAAAAAATTTTGGCTCCAGTCAAGAGATTTAAAGAGTATTCTGCCTTGGGTAATGGGTGCAGCTCACGCATAACATTTTTGTTGAGTTCTATCAGGTCTACACAGATCCTTACATTACCGTCACTTTTTGGTACGATTACTACCTGTGCACACCATTCTGTTGGTTTTAAGACAGGTATGATAACCTTTTCCTCCACCATTCTTTCTAATTCAGCTTTAGTTTGCTTTAAAAGAGGAATCGGCACACGTCTGGGACAAGTGATAGCAAATGGAATAGCTCCTGGTTTCAATTTGATAGAATAGCATCCCTTCGTTACTCCAAGTCCTTTGAAAAGTTCTGGAAATTTAGCTTTTGGATCAGCTGCAGAAATCTGGCAAATAGAATTCAAATTTGGACCCAAGCCAAGAGAAAACAGTGCAGGTTTGCCAAGAAGACACGTTTGAAGATTGGAAATCACACAGATTTCTTCAGTGCATCTCTTTCCCTTGTATTCAATATTTGTCTTGAATTTCCCAAGTGTTTTCAATGGATTTCTATCTGGACCACATATATTTTTATCAGGTGGTTCCAATTTAGTATTTTGGAACACATTCTGAAAAACATTTGCAGGCAATACAGTGTGATCAGCTCCACTATCGATTTTAAATTTAATATTTTTATGGTTTACTTGAACCGTAACTGTCCAATCTATGTTAGTTTTGTTTTTACTCTCCAGCTGTACTACCCTTAAATATGCTACTTCAGGACATCCTGTTTTGGATTTGGTAATACAAACCTTCGCATAGTGTCCTATTTTTGAACATTGTCTGCATCTGGCATCCTTAGCAGGACACACTCTTTTATCATGTCTTTGTTTACCGCACCATTTACATTTTCCATGCAAGCGGGATTCATTTTCATTATTTTTTCTATGGAAATCGTGTTTCACATTTTGTTTCCTTGCCCCCGAGCTTGGTTTCTGTTTCGGAAATTTTGCCGGTTTATTTGGCGAGATAGCATTAACGGACGCACTGTCCTTTTCGATCAATTTTTCCTGTTGTTCCTTGACCACTTCACTGAGTTGAACCCTCTCAATCACTTTTGTCAAAGTTAGGTCGGCGTCCAACTGCAACTTTTCACTTAGATTCTTGTCGCGTATGCCAACCACAATTCTATCCCGAATGAGTTCGTCGTGTAATACATCATATTCACAGTGTTCTGCCAATGTATACAAAGCGGCTATAAATGTATTGACTGATTCATCATCGAGTTGTACACGTTTATTGAACTGTGCACGTTCAAAAATAGTATTTTTCTTAACATCAAAATGATCATTAAGCTTTTTCAACACAATATCAAAGTCATCTTGTTCCGTTTCGGATAAACCGAAAGAACTAAAAATATCCTCTGCTTGTTCTCCCATAATATAGAGTAAAGAATTTACCTGTTCATTTCCTGTTTTGGTCGATAATCCGGAAGCAATCCGATATCTTTCGAATCTCATCTTCCATTTTGACCAGTTGCAAGGCGTTGAAAATGTAAAGTTCTCTGGAGGATTTATATGCAACGCTGCCATAGCTACTTCCGTTTTCGTTCTACCGAACTTCGTCCGACGATGTTTTTAGCAATAAAATGTTCGCGAACTTCAAAAATAATTAACCGCTGCCACCATGTGTTGTTTGCGTGTTGAGGCGTTATGTAACTAGGCAGCTTTTTAACACAAATAACATTTATTGACGCACACACAACATCGACCGGTTACAAGCATTCGATTCTGAACATAAACACAAACTGCGCTACAGTTACAGCTAAGCGCGAGGTTCACAGGCTTTGCTTATAGCACACTGCCACTGGTTAGGATCATATTAATGACTATTTATCTGGGTGCAGTGTGCACTGCCTAACTTTTCCCCCCGTATTGTCAACTTGAGTTGTCACTGACTATAGCTATAATCAAATATTTACAATACAGTTACATTAACACTGGAATATAAGCTAACAAATATATGATAAAATTTCAACAAAGATTGTGTTTTTTCTTTTTCAGTTTGATAAGTATTTGAACAAGGAAAAAATTGGAGAATTGAAGGTGAAATATGAAAAGGATACCATTATTACATCTCTTCTTAGTGTTTGCCAAACTATTGAACAAGCAGAGCTGTTATTGAAATTTCTAGAAGTCCTGAAAGACAGAACTTTTCGTAATGTTCTTTCTGTCTCATCTGCTGTAGGAAGAGGAAAATCTGCTGCACTGGGTCTTGCTATAGCTGGAAGTCTAGCTTTTAACTACTCAAACATATTCATTTCAGCCATGTGCTATAAAAATGTCAGTACTGTCTTTAAGTTTCTGTTAAAAGGGCTCGATGTTTTAAATTATAAGGTATGTGAAATTGTTTTCTCATTTAAAAGAAAATAATTTTGAAATGAGTTTTTATAAACATCTGTTTGTAAATAATCAGTACTTTGTGTTCTTATAATTAATACAATAAATATTAAAAGCTCCTGGATGCATAGATTACAAATGCTGTTTTCATATTTGAGTAACTTCTGTTGAAATGATTTCCATAAGATTTTTTTAATTGTATAAAATAAATAAGTAATAAACATTTTTAGCATAGTTTTCAAGGAGTATTTTCTTTAAATATAATTAAAATAATAAATGCAGTTTCATTCATATCTGTTACAATTTTTAATATCGTGATCTACAATACTATCTCCTTTAAAATGGAAATAGGTAAACTTAGAAAAAGTTTGAAAGGAAAAAAATTATATTATTCAATTTATGTTTATTTTGTAAATTAAATTCTTTAAAAATTTAGTTAAGAAATTGAAAACAATAAATTAAAGTCCTTACTTTGATGTATATACTATTATACATTTATATATATAAATGTATAATAGGCATGTATTTATTAGAAATAACAGCATTTTTTATTCAAAATAGTAAAATCTTAAAAATTTCATGCAGAAGTTAAGTTGCTTTCTGATCCTATTTTAGAATATTTATTCAAGTGTTTAAATTACATGAAATTATGTAAAATGTACTCTAAAGTGTTTTTTTTTTTTTTTTATGTACTGTAAGCTTGAATTTTTTTTGTAATCAAGCTTTGAAATATATGACTTTTTTTAATTACTATGTGAAAGCTCCTTATTGTATAATATTTTTTTTTATTTGTTCCTGAATTAGGAAGATGGTGATTTTGATCTCATTCAGTCTGTAAACCCCAAGTTTAAGAACGCTCTCACTGGAATAAATGTTTTTAGAGATCATCCTCAGACAGTTCGTTTTATTTTCCCTGAAGATATTGGTGAGAGATTAGAACAAGCTGAACTTGTTGTGTTTGACGAAGCAGCTTCTATCCCAGTGCACTTATTAAAGAATCTATTTGGCCCTTATGTAGTTCTTATGGCTTCTTCAACAAGCGGGTAAGTATTATTTGCTTTGAATTAATTTGAACGAAATTCATATGTAGCTAGTATTATGTTAAAATTTACCTTCTAACTTGCTTATAATTTTGTTGATACATTGTTTAAAATCATTGCATATATTTTTTGAAGAATTCTGTATTATATTTAATTTTTTTATATGGGAACATTTCAAAAAGAACATTATGAGATGTAGAAAATATTTCTCATAAAAGTTTGACTCAACATTTTTCTGCTTGAGACACTTGACTATTAAATATATAAATTGATTTGGTATGCTTAAGAAATGTACTCAGAAAATAATTAATCTCTTCTTAACAGATGTTTTTATGGTAGTAGAATAGTGGAATTTTTTCCTACTGATGGGATAATCATTTATCTGTCAAGGGAACTTGTAGACCTTACCCTCTAATTACTTAGAAAGATGTTAAAGCATTTTTTGTTTCTCTTTCAAAAATCCCAATCTAAGAGATTTTGAGTTAACCCATAATCTAAAGGTTAAATGGCAGTAAGTTTTTAAAATTAGCTTCATTTGTGTAAGCCTTTCTAAAAGAATTATATTGAGGTATTTATTTTTTTAAGTAAATTAAGTTTAAATAAACATTAAATAACATGCTTTATATCATTTTTATAATTAATAATTTTATATATAACTTTATTTAATTTATATTTATAATTATTTTTTAAAAAACTACTTTTCTGACATTATTATGTGTGACTTTCCTTCTTTTAAATTTGATTAATCATTCTGCTTTGTTAATCCTGTGAATGTTGTTATCTTTGTTGAAGTGACTTTGTAATATATTGAGAACTTATTGTACAAAGAGCTTTATACCAATATTCAGAGTAAAATTCTATGATGCATAATAATGTCTTTTATTTAAGTTGATTAGATATATTTTACTAATTTCAAAGTGACAAACAGTTATTGCATCTATTGCAAAGATCAGAGATGTAGTTTTACTCTGTTCTTTTCTAGACCTAATTAACGTAGACTGCATTATTATTTATTGTGGATTTCTTATCTTTTCTTCATAAGAACCCATAAACAAAAATCCTGATAGTAAAACCTTTTGTATTTCAGACCTGAAGCTTCAAGTCCATATTTGTTTAGCAATATGATAAATGCCATTGAACCATCTGGTGCTCTTGAATCCCAAAGTAGGTTTTTACCTTCATCTTAAAATTTTGTTGAATTATTGTTATGAAAAATTTTGTAATTTAATTAATTTTCTTGTTCTTAGGTGGAAAACTTCAGAAATTCACTCTTAATGATCCAATTCATTATGCCAGTGGAGATAGCATTGAATCTTGGTTGAATCACATGCTGTGTGTGGAACCAGCTATCTGTTCACATCTCTCTTGTGGCTTTCCAGTTCCAGATCAATGCAGATTGTATCCTTTTTCAGCTTCTAAAAAAAATAACTGCAATTTATCTAAACCATTGCTGTCGTTCATAAATATGAAGTCATGGAATGTAACTTCATATAAAGGAAATACGAATTTAATAAAATAAGTAAAATATAATATTTTTTAAGTAATTTTAAGAATAAGACTTTGTGATCATTTATATGTTTTGTTTAGGTTTTGCCTGATTAAATTCTTTGATTTTTATCCTTTAAATGACCAAAAGAATATATAGTTACTACTTGTTTGCTTTCACAGGGATAAAATATGTCTCTTCCATTATTTTTGGAATTCTATTACTTGAAGTGATTTAAAAGTATGCTTCTGTACAATATATTCATTTAAATTCGAAGGCTGCAATTAGGGTTTATAATTTCCCGGCCTTTTTTACTTCCCAGGAATTTCTGGGAAATCCCGGGAACATAACAGCCATTCCCGGAAATGCATCAAAATTTGAAAAAAATCTAAAAATTAGTTATTTTTAATTGATATCAATAATATTTACACAAAATAAGGATATGCATAAAAACCTAAATTTATACTTCTTTATACATTGAGCTAAAAATACAAATAAAATTTATTAATTATTCATTTTTAAAGTATAATTTAAGAAAATATAAGAAATCTATTTTTTTATTTTTCAGCCTAGTTCTTATCTTTGTTATGAACAACCCGGCAGCAGAAAATGCCCTCTCAGCTTCAGCTGGTGTTAGAGGAATTGTTTTCAAAGCCTCGCACAGTTTTATAATATTTGATGATCGATTTTTCTGGTTCGTCAAATAACTGAAATTCTTGCTTTACTATCTTGCTCAAGCTAGAACTCTTGCTAGTTGAACAACCTTTGTCTTTAAGTGGATCGCTTTTTCTATTTTTTCGTACAACTATAACGATTTATCTTGCAAAGTTTCCAGACTCTCTTCTTCTGAGGGTGAAGAGTTGGGCAGTGATTTTTCTTCCTCTTAAAAAAGGCTTGTCATAATTATTTTAGATAATTGAATCAAAAAGTTTTTATTTGGTAAACAAGAAAAATCAACAGTAACTGCAGCAGCATCAAAGTTTCTCCCAAAATTTAGATAATGCACATTAATCTAACTGAACTAACACTGTGTCTCTCACTACTTATTTGGACCAGAAAACATTTCATATTCTTAGTAAATTCTGAATTTTGTTGGTTCAACTCTACAATAATGAAAGCAAATACTCCTTCGGCAGTTAGCAAAGTCGCGTTTTGACTGCATAGTTTTTATAGTTCAATTTTTACTGGCTTCAAGCCTGCTACAATTGCAACCAGAGTTTCAAATTTTACATTGGAATTTTTTAAAAAATTCTTTAATATAAATTAATGCTGTTGACTAATAATATTGCTGATTTCATTTCTAAAAATATTTCAAGCATTGCCAACATACTATTCTAGCATGTTTCGGTGTCTAACTAAACCATCTTTTTAAAGCCAAACTCTGTTTTAACATAATTTTGTAAAATATTATTCTTGAGAGGTGATTTTCTGAATAATTTTGCAATTTTTTTGTTCCCGGGAATCAAGTATAATTCTCGGGAATGCAAAAAGTATGAAAATTTTACGATTTCCCGGGAGAGAAACCCTAGCTGCAATGCTCTGTTTGCAGACTCTCGCCTTTGGATTGGAGATACTAGATTTGAGAGTAAATCCTGCTGAAGGTCTGCCATGTATGTGGTTCAGCAGTTGTAATGGTTGCAGGCACTGGGCATGGGGTGGCATTCTGTATGTAATATCTTTCATCTTGAGGCTGTTGATGTGATATAGAAATTTGAAGAGTGGTGTACCAATATTAGTGTTTTCCTTGTTATCTTAATTAAAAATTGCAAGATGTGATCTAAAAATGTCCTTTTATATTTTCAAAACAGGATGTTAATCTAACTAACCAAACTATTTAAGAATACAGTAAAACCCTGGTTAACCAGAACCTGGGTTATCCGAAATTACGAATCCATAAAACACACATTATGCTGCACGGAAATAATCACGAAGACAAGAATTTCTTGCAGTGAAAATTTTACTACAGGTCCTACTTTTTTTAAGCCTCTTCAAGAAGGCGAGTGATTAATTTAAGAATGCTAAAACTAAAATTAATGTGTTTCATCAATACTAATTACGATATTGTTTATCTGTGCCTACAAAGAGAGTTTTGAATTCGTTTTATACTCAAAACATTTCAGAATTGCATTTTGCAATTAGAAACAAGATAGTAATAAATGTTTATGGCTGAACCGAAAAAATCGTTAGTTGAAATGGCTCTCCCCCTCCCTTTAGTTCAGTTAACTGGTGTTGTACTGTAATATACTTTATGTGGTTTAAAATAATGCTTCTCTTTACATTATCAGGAAGTCTTGTTTAAAATTGTTTTTGTTATTTATCAAACAAATTCCTTCACTGACAACAGATTTTGTGTAAATCGCAATTCTTTATTTGGAGGCAGCAAGCAAGCTGAAGATTTTCTTCAGTCTCTTATGTCTATTTTAACATCCTCCAGTAGAGTAATGAATCCTGATCATCTCCTTAATCTAGCAGATTCTCCCAATTATCAAATATTCTGTCTGCTACCTCCAGTGACCAGTTCAAAACAAGTACTTTCTGGAATAATTTGTGCTTTATTGGTAATGTCAATTTTTTTTATTTATTAATTCCTATAATTTATATCATATATGCGTAAATGCTGGTTCAGATGTCAAAACTAGTAGAATAAGCAAAATTGTTAGATGAATTCTCCCTCCACTCAAATCTTATTATATTGGAAAGAAAGGGATTTCGAGAGGAAATGGAGTATAAAACCTTCTGTGTAGAGTTGTCTTAGTTGAATAACACAGATTTAGTATTGAATGGAAATAAATTGATCATATTTCTTTCACCTATATTCTAGATACACAAACTTGTTTGTTAGCTATTGTATTTTTTAACTATGCCATTCTTAATCATAGAATAATAATTACATAGTCGGATTTCATAGTTGGATTTTACCTTTCTTTCTTATTACTTGTAGTGTTTTTGAGCGTGTTTTATAATTAAATAAGTAATTCCATGGTCAGAAGGTGAACATCCATCTTTATTCGTCGCTCACTTCGTTCTACTTATCTACCAAACTGTTGCCAGATACTCTAAAGTCAATCGGTATATAAAATAGATTTCAGATCTGTTGCCAGATACTACAGAGTATCCCCCAGTGACAGAGGATAATACAATGGAACGACACAAAAATACAACATATGCTTTAAAAATACACAACCGTAAATGAAAATGAAAAGACAAGAGAGAAAAAAAAATTAAGTTATGTAAGTAGTCAGTTTTTTTGGGAAATGTACACGTCTTCCTGATCTTGTGACATATGTTGGAGGTTCGTCGTTTTTGGATGTATGAACATCAGTACTTTTTAAGTTTTTGATCACTGGAGGTGGAGATAACACAGTTTCCGGGAGAAGATGTGCCGGTTTTACACGGTCCAGGGAAACTGTAGTTTTTCGACCATTAATGTCAACGGTGATTGTTTTATCTGTTCTGCACAACACTTTATGACCAGTAGAAGGACCAGTAGAAGGTTGACATAATGGCGGCTGCACACGATCTACTCTTAAGAAGATATGAGATGAAGATTTCAGTGAAGGATGGATGTAGAATCGATCGGTGCAGTGAGCGGATGTTGCAACAGGATTTAGCTGTTGCATTCTATGACGAAGATCAGTTATGAATTCAATATCACAAGGAGGAATGTCTGATACATCGATCATGTCACAAGGAAGACGTAGGGTTGTACCGTACACAAGTTCTGAACAAGAAGATTGCAAATCTTCTTTCACGGCTGTTCGGATGCCTAGAAGGATTATTGGGATTAACTCTGACCATTTCTCATTTTCATGAGCTTTAATTGCCGATTTTAAATGTCGATGAAAACGTTCGACAATTCCGTTTGAAATCGGATGGTACGTTGTTTTGATCTTTTGAGTTCCCAGCATGCGAGTAAATTCAACAAACATTGATGAACGCAACTGGGATCCTTGATCAGAAGTTACTACAGATGGGCATCCAAAGCGAGAGATCCATGTATCGAAAATTGCACGGCATATAGTTTTTGCTCGCATATCTGGGATAGGTATTGCTTCTGGCCATCTGGAGAAACGGTCAATTATCGTGAGAAGATAAATTTGACCTTCAGAGGGTGGCAAGGGACCTACAATATCGATGTGGATGTGAGTGAATCGGGCATCGGGAAGAGAGAATGTGCCTAGAGGCGTTTTAGTGTGCCTCTGGATTTTCGATCTCTGACATGATTCACAACACCGGACCCATTGTTTTATTTGGTATTTCATACCTGGCCATACGTATCTAGCACTAATAAGTTTGGTTGAAGCTGCTATCCCAGGATGCGCAAGATTATGTAGATGATCAAATATGAGTTTTCGAAAGGAAGTAGGAACAAAAGGACGTGGCACTCCAGTTGAGGTATTGCAAAGCAAACTGCAGTTGGAAGTCTGGCAGGGTTTGAGTTCTAATTGTAGAGAGGATGCATCATTGTGGAGGAATTTTTGAATATCTGAATCATCCTTCTGTGCTCTTGCAAATTCTTTAAAATTTAAAATTGGAGATTTAGTAATAGAATCAACTTCGATTCTAGAAAGTGCATCAGCAACTATGTTCTGAGAATCTTGCACATTCCGAATGTCGGTGGAGTATTGGGATATGAAATCGAGATGACGTAATTGCCTAGGTGAACATTTATCTGGATTTTGCTTGAAGGCATAAATTAATGGTTTTTGATCAGTATAAATTTGGAATTCCCTGCCTTCTAACATGTGTTTAAATTTTTTTATTGCCGAATAAATCGAGAATAGTTCTCTGTCATAAGTTGACCATTTCTGCTGACTTTTGTTCAGTTTCATGGAGAAAAAGGCTATCGGTTCCCATTTCCCTTGCGATAATTGAGATAAAGTGCCTCCTATAGCAACATCTGAGGCGTCCACCCATAGGCTCAATTGAGCTCCTGGAATAGGATGTCTCAAAAGAGTGGCTTCGGCAATCGCGTTTTTAGCGGCAAGAAAAGCTTGTTCTGCGTTTTCATTCCATTTGAGTTGTTCGAATGATTTGCTAACACTGGAACGAGATTTCTTTTTGTTAGTATGCCCTTCCAAAAACTGTACTATGGGAGCAAGTATATGTGCAGCTTTAGGTATGAAACATCTATAAAAGTTAAACATGCCCAGAAATCTACGCAACTGAGTTAAAGTATCTGGTTTAGGAAAGTCTAGTATACATTTGACTTTATCAGGTAGAGGCTTAATTCCATTTTCTGACAGATTGAAACCTAAAAAGTCTATTGTCAATGCACCAAATATACATTTCGAAACATTTATGCATAGGCCGTATTCATCTAATCTTACAAATAAGGTTTTTAAATGTTGGTAATGATCCTCATGATTTTTAGATGCTATCAGAATGTCATCGACAAAAGAGTAAACTCCTGGTAAACCACGAGTAACTTCATCTATAAAACGTTGAAAAGTCGCAGATGCGTTACACAGTCCGAATTGCATTCTTGTACTTTCGAATAAACCAAAAGGAGTACATAGTGCCGTTTTGTGGATATCTTCTGGGTGAATGGGAATTTGATGATAGGCTTTTATTAGATCAATTCGACTGAAAAGTTTTGATCCATGTAATTCGGCAGTAAAATCAGCGATACAAGGAATGGGGTATTTATCTTTTATTGTTTGAGAATTTAAAGCTCTATAATCCCCAACAGGCCTCCAATCTAAAGTACCTTTCTTGGGAACCATGTGGAGTGGAGAAGCATAATTGCTTTTCGAAGGTCGTAAATGTCCTAGATGCATCATATTTTGGAATTCTGATTTTGCGATTTTAAGACGATCTGGAGCCAGCCTTCGGAGTTTTGCCACCACAGGAAGACCTTTTGTTACAATATGGTGAACGGTAGTATGTTTTACCGGTTGATTTGGTTTAGGCAATTTTGTAATAGAAGGAAATTCTTTTAATAGTTTATGATAAATCGTATCTTTTGAAATAGAAATCTGAACCGAATGGAGATCAGCATACTTTAAATGGCCTACTGATTGTAATTTTGTTTTTGTATCTCTAAGGCATTTGTTGCGGAGATCTGGTACCAATTCAAAATAATGGAGGAAATCCGCTCCAAGAATAGGTATACTTACGTCGGCAATCAGAAAAGTCCATAAAAAGTCTCTTCTTAAATTGAAATTCAAGGATAATGTTTTCTGTCCATATACGTTAATAGTAGAAGAATTTGCAGCGAAAAGGGTTTGTTGCGAAGAGTTTCTTTTTTGATAGGTATTAGCAGGGATTAAAGACACGTCAGAACCGGTGTCGACCAGAAAGGAGATATTTGATATCCGGTCTCGAATTAACAGGCGACGTGATGTCTGCGGCAAAGAATATGTCGTGTCTATTCTTTGCCGCTTTCGTTTCCCTGAAAATTACAAGGCGAAACGCATTTTTCAGGTTTGCAGTTTTTTCCGAAACGACGATGATACCAGCAAACAGACGAATTTCGATTTTGACTATTCCCTCTCGGTCTTTGGTTACTTCTGTTTCTGCGAAAAGGAGAACGACTACGAGAAAACTTGAACTTATCAATTCGTGCATTCAATTTTTCTATTTCGGAAAGTAGTTTTTTCTCCATGGAATTGGAATTGTTCTTATTTACAGCATGAATTTCCGTAGGAACGGGTGTAACTTCTAAAATCCTATCTGAAATTTCAGCTGCTTTATCTAATGTTAGGTCTGTAGCAGCTGCTAAGATAGTTTGTACTGATGTCGGCAAACGCTGTAGAAATAATTCTAACATAAATGTTTCTGGGACCTTCAAAGTTTCTGCACGACGTTTCATATTTCTTAACAACTCAGAAGGTTTTCTAGTACCTAACTCTTCACCCGATAGAAGCTGACGAATCTCCTGTTGTGAAGATTCACCTGACCTATTTATAAGTTCCGTTTTCAAATGAGTATAAGGATCTGTGGCATCAGGATTCATCAAAATATCGCGAACAAGCGACGCAACCTCTGGAGGTAAATGGGAAACAACATAGTTAAATTTAGTCACAGATTCTGTAATAGGTTTTGGAGCAGCTAATTTAAACGTGCTTTCGCACATAATAAACCAAAGAGCAGGATCCGATCTATTGTAAACAGGTATTTAAACTGCACCTACCTCAGACATTGTGCAAGAAATCCTTTAAATTCAGGAGAGCAGACAGACAGTGCAAAGAATTCACAAAAAGAATAAATCCGAAAATGAAAGCTTATCCAGAAACGGTAACGTGTAGATGCGTACGAATTCTTCACGAACAACAGTCCAAATGTGCATCATTATAGTCGAAAATATCACGTCCGACAGGTCACCACTGTAGTGTTTTTGAGCGTGTTTTATAATTAAATAAGTAATTCCATGGTCAGAAGGTGAACATCCATCTTTATTCGTCGCTCACTTCGTTCTACTTATCTACCAAACTGTTGCCAGATACTCTAAAGTCAATCTGTATATAAAATAGATTTCAGATCTGTTGCCAGATACTACATACTCTATAACAGAAAGGATAATGTACAATAATTCTAACTATTGCCTTTTAAATAAGTTTAAAAGGTAATAGTTCACATGTTCAGAAAGATAATGAAATAAATGGTTTTGAAATTCAGTTTATAACAAGATGATTTTGCTCAAATAAATTCACTTTTAAGGCTTATTTTTCTTCTCTTTCATTCGTACATATATAAATTTACAAGATGGTTCCAATTTAATGGAGAAGGAAGGAATCGAAATTGTTCACGAAATATCTCTCTTATTTTCCATAATTATTACTGGTTAAGTAAGCTCCTTAGATCAACATTTGTAAGGGCAATTTTAAGATTCAAGGTTAAGGTTCAAGAGCAATTTTAAGATTTATAGTTTATCTTAAAGATATAAAACTGCTATCTCCTCCCTTAATAAACATTAGTAAAAAGGGAGAACGGAAAACACCTGCATTCCAATAAAGCCTAAAGTAGAAAGAGAGTGTCAAAGTAGTTATGTGACTTTTTATAACTTCAAAGCAGAGATTAGTCTTATTGTAGAATGCAGTAGAAGTTGCTTCGGAAACTCGTTGAAAACAGTTGACCAAACTAAGGCAATGAAAATTACAGTAGTTTTCAGGTAAAAAAAATATTTATATAAATCTTTCAAATTATATTTATATAAACATAATATATACTGGGCATTCTTTGCTTTCTGCACATGAAGGGATTTTCTAGTATACCAGAAACACTAAATGAAATAATGATCATAAACTGCAATGTTTGACATTATGCTGAATTAAGAGGAACAGGATGCATTATTTCACTTTCAACAACCAATTTATAACTATAACCATAATTGTGTTGAGTGACAGATTCTGTAGTTTCTCTGGGTAATGTTTTATTATGTATGATTTATCATGTTTAATTCAATAATCAGAATACATTTATGTGTCTATTAACAATATGCTTTTTTTCCCTGTAAATTACGATGAAATATTGTCATATGAGTTCTGTAGAATTTATTTTAATAGAAATTTATGGGGAAAAATGAAATAAAATTTATATAAATGCTTGAAAAGTTCAATTAAATCACTTTTCTTTTGTAGTTTTTTTCTTATGTGGTTTTATTATTATTAGTTGTTTATCATTGGTCAAAATATATGCATGTGATGGATTATTTTTAGGATAAATGTAGTAGTCAAATTCCTCTTCCTTGCCTCCTTGATGTCTTTAATCATTTCTTTCAAGTATAAATTCATCTATTTCTTCAAACTGGAATTGTAAATCATTTTGTTCTTGTTTTTGAAACTTGTCAAAGAGCTATCTAATAAATACCCTGATAGTTTCACTTCTCTCTCTTCCTGTTATGGCTGTGATTGAAGAAGGATGGCAGTGCTATGCATGGGATTATTGATATTTGTAATGAAATAACAAAAAAAAGTGACGGAAATGCTGGACTTCTTCGGAGTATATTTATAACAATAATTATTTGAATTACTTTTTTGCAAACAAGTGGTATTCGATTATAATTTACAACATATGCGCTGTGCGAACATTCTGATGATTTTTGAAATTTTTTTAATAAAATAATGAATGTCTATTTATAGGAAAATGATTGAATTAAAGAGAATTCGTTGTTTCTGCTTTTCTATGTTATTTCAGTAGCTTGATATTGGAATCTGCAATATGTTAATTTTTGTGTGTACAAGAATCAAGGAATTTTGCTCCTAACAAATTTTTTATGTACAACTAACTGAAGGGAGGATTGCTAAGGGATTGATTTTATGTCCATATTAAATGTAAATTTTCACTGAATTTTAGAAATGAACTTGGTACTTGCACATTATAGCGGCCACTGACATTGTATCTCCAGGCAACCGAGATAAATCGACACGATGGTGATAAAATCTTGACTTAACAGCAAGAAGACGGTTTGGCGATGTGAGAAAATTTGTTTTGGGTGCGCAATGAGCCTTTTATTGGTCTCTTGTGCCTGCAATGCCTGCGGCATCTGAAAAGGACAAATTGTGCATGCAATGCCTGAATCATCTGAAGTGGGTATCAGGCAAATTTTTTAATCTTAAAAAAACATCAACGGCTTTGCTTTCATCCAAGCGGGAACCTAGAAACTATGCTTGTTCATTGAATGTTAAAAATCTAGTTTTTTTTTTTTTTTAATTCCAAAATTAGCTCTCACCTCAAAACGTTCCTTCATCAAAAAGTCAACAGAAGCACAACAGTCCTAAAAAAATCCGTTCAGAAATTATCAGAACTGTTGAACTTACGAGCTTGGCAAAATCCGAAGGTCGCCAAGTTATCTCGTTGGCCACTTTAACAAACAAGTACCATGGACTACTAAGTTGCTACATAATTTGACCAATTTTCATTTATTTTTATGTATTCATTTGTTAAGTTGCATTATAAGTAAACCTTTATATTAAAATCTTGACATTTGTAATAGGTTCATTTGGAGCATGAAATACCAGATCACATAGTTCATTGTGGGACAAATTTAGATGGATCAATTTCTAATTGTTTTAATGAATGGAAAGTTCAGAATAAAGTAAGAATAATGAAAATATATAATTTGTTTCCAGATAAACTTGCAATATTAGTATAAACTTTCATAATTTGCATTTATAAACCTTTTGCTTGATACTGTTTTAGAATTTTTTTATGAAGTATTAAAATATTAATTGAGTTTATGTTTGAAAATACTTCACAAAAATTTAATATTAATTCTTGATAATTTTCCAGTATTGGTTATACATTTTGTTTGCATATTGATTTATCTTATAAATAATGTTTATAAATTTTCTGTTTGAAAAATTAACAGTAAAACTATAAATAGCAGTTGATCATTGTAATATTAAAGAAGAAACAGAGTTTTTTTTGTAAAAAATTAAAAACAAAATTTTCTCAACAATACAATTTTTAGATTTGAAGTATTATGCATTTGAAATGATTCCTGATATAAAATCTGATTAATTATTCTAGACAACAGCTCGCTTTCTTCCAATACAAGGAGCACATGTGCTTAATATAGTAACTCACCAAAATTACAGAAAAGTAAGTGTTTTTACTGATAAGAGCTGAATTATTTCGTTAAGTATTTTATTTAAAAACATTTATATTGAAAGATAATTGCTTTTATTTACATTTATTTTCTATGGAAAAATTCAGGTATATATTATAAACTGTATTTTGTACC
Source organism: Araneus ventricosus (assembly GCA_013235015.1). NCBI lineage: Eukaryota > Metazoa > Arthropoda > Arachnida > Araneae > Araneidae > Araneus > Araneus ventricosus. The sequence continues at coordinate 52,439 of BGPR01001180.1, read as the reverse complement.
ATCTTTGTACATAATTGTGTAATATGCTTATCACTGTTACATATATTTTGATGTAATTAGAATATTAAAAAAATTACAATTTTTACTTTAAAACTGTTAGAAAACATTTTCTTGCTTGGACTGTGTTATAGGTATACTTTTCCCACTTTTAACAAGATATTATGAATGGTTAGATTGTTGATGTAATTTTCTTTTCAGTCATTGACATTATAAAATTATGTTGTTTAATTTTTTAAAATTGTTTTGAAGTGATAAATTTTATGTTTTTCAACATAAAACTGTAATCTTACTAATAATAAATAAGCAAATGCAAGATAATTAGAATTTCTTTGAGAAATTTATCATTTATTCATTGATTATTTATTTATTGCTATCATGTTGATTGTCATATTACTTACATGCATATTGAAAGTTACCCAATTTGTCTTTCATAAATTAGATGGGATATGGCATACGAGCATTGCAACTCCTCCAAGAATTTTATGAAGGTAAATGTATATCTTTAGATGAAAGTTTAGAATCACGTTGCAGATTAGCAGACGGTCTTGAAGAGAATTCTACAGAATCTCCAATTTTGCAACAGCTAACAGAAATACAACCTGATAATGTGGAATATATACTTGTTTCTTGCAATTTATCATCAGAAACTTTAAGGTAATTATAAAGATTAGCATGTGTAATATTTTTGTGCTATGAACTTTCTTACTGTTCATTTTGAGAACAATAGAGTATTTTTGATAATCCTTGAAAACTCTTGATGTTATAAATAAAATATTTTCAATTGTTTCTCTTGGTTTATTTTCAAATTATGCTATCGATTGTATTATCTATTTGTAAGAAATGTAGCCATTAACCGCTTAACTTAACAGCCCGAGAATACTCGTGCATCGAATTATCGAAATTTTAGTCTTATAAACTAAAATTGAATCATTAATTAGCTTTATAATTTGACACAAAAAATATGTAGGATCCATAGACGTCTTAAGTATCCCATGCCTTCTTAGATGAATGAAAATGACAGCCCCTTTCCAAAACAGGAGGGGTCATCTTATTAGACAGCAAAGAAAACTATTCAGTTAAGTAGTTAACAACTGACTTTCATTTTAACATATTGAAGTGTTCTGATTTAAGTGTTCTTTAAAACAGGGTGTCTACTCACCTGGATAACCTGGAAAAGTCAGGGAACTTTGCATTTTTCTGGTGAAAACATGGAAAAATTAAATTTGAAAAGATTTATTTTCCTTTTTTTTCTCTTAAAAAATTTTTGTAAAAATTCCCCTGATTTTTTTTAATAATTATTATTTTTTAACTACAACTTGAGACTGCTAAAGTTTCTTTTCTTAGACCCAGCAACAAACAATGACAGTTGGGGGGGAGTTACTTCTTAGAAAGGGTAAACTAGTTTGCAGAGTGTACTGTTCATTTTTAGTGTTGCATATTCTGTGAGTATTGTTAAAGTGGTTGTTAGTCTGTTTCTATATGTCTGCTGCGGTCTGTTTTTAGGCTGATGTTTAACATTTTAAATTCCTTGATTTAATCAGCTTTAGTTAAAATACTGTAAAATATTTTCTTTCTATACCGCAAAATTTCAAAGAAAATTGTGTTTAATCATGATTGGTGTGATAAGGAGCTTAACCCTAACTAGTCAGCATGGTTGGAACCTGTTGAAAAAAATCCGTGTCTTTCAAAATGTTCAGCCTGCGAAGAAAATTTTCTTTTTAAGCAATATGGGGCATCAGGCAATCATTAGCCATAAAAAAAGGACCTAAACATCAGAAAAATATTAAATTTAAAAAATCTTCAGGTATGCAACTTTTTTTGGCAAATTTTATAAATAAATCTCAACCTTCATGCTTTCATACCTGTGAGTAAAGAATCAGTGTCTGTAACCAGTGCTTATGGAAACAGAGTCAGCTGAGAGTATTACTCCAACACTATAATTTTTAGATGAAAGAAGTTCTTCTAAAGGAACCTGTTAGTAGTTGTAAAAAAAACAACCAACAAGTACTTCCTTAATGGCCAAGTAACTAAAGCTGAAATATTGTTGTGTCTCTGTACAGTTGTGACTCATTCCTCTTTTCGCTCAAATTCGGACTTGCCTGATATTTGTAAACTCATGTTTCCTGACAGTGAGATAGCTAAAAAAATTCAAAATTATAAAATATAAAACATCATATGCAATTTGTTTTGGATTGGCTCCTTTCTTTAAAAATGAATTATCAGCTGTTATTCGAGTTCATCCTTAGCTGAAAAGGATAAATTATATAAATTTGCATTGTGGAAAATATGTTTTCCTATGCGAAATGTTATCAACCTTTGTTTCTGAATTCAGTTTCAATTAACTTAAAATTGTTGCGGAATATGAAGCTTGAAGTTATTTTTGTTGTTCAGACTGACTCCATCATTTCAGAATATGCAATTTAAAATTGGACTAAGATTTAATATTTCTTAATTTGATTAAATAAGATAATAATTTATTTTTAATTGTAAAGATATGTTTAACATTAAAGGAAATGCTGTGTTATTTGGGTAATGTATTTCTTTAAAAGCTAATAAAAACCAATCACTGTAAGTTGAATTGGGAAATTCTTTTAATTCGACATTTAATAATCATTGTATATTTTTTAAACCAATTTTTGATATGGCTTAATATTTTTAATAACTTATTGTTCTGCAACTCATTACAGGTTTTGGAAGAAAAGCAATTTTACGCCAGTATACATTGCTGAGAAAAAGGTAAGATAGCATTTTGATGCAGTATTTTAAAAAACTTATTTTTTTGCAGTGTAGTGTATTTTTTTTATGTATTTTTAAAAAAAGTATTCTATAAAAGGTATTTAAATTACATAAAAGTAAATTTAATGAAGTAAAGTGTTTTAATAGCATTGGGCATTTAAAGAATTAAATGTATTCTTAATGCATACTTTGTTATTTTTTAAGATTCACTATAAAATTCAAATATTTGGGATTGATTCTCATAATTACTTGATTAGCAAATGTAAGTAACACATTTTATTTGCAATTTTATGCGTGTAGCTTTGTATTTGTTGTATTTATATTTTTAAAAAATTATTTCAAGAAAAGCTGTTTGCTGGATTTCTATTGTTTATATTTTTTATTAAAAAAAATGTTTCCTATTGTAGAATCCTGAAGGAGAGCATACATTATTCATGATCAAAGCTGTGGAAGAAACATTTAGACAGAGACTTGAGAAATATTGGTTCAACTTTCAAAGCCATTATTGTCTTCTCCTTGGATCAGAGTTTCGAACTTCTAAATCAGTTTTGGCTCTTAGTATCATGCAGTGTGGTGCCAGTTTTGTTAAGAAAGATATTAAAGGTAAAGTGTTAAGTTCTTATTTATGTAAAAAGATTCTTAGTAAGGTATAAATGTTTTCACATCTATATAGTTATACATGGGTAAAATTTCGATATATATATTTTTTCAGTAATTTTTAACATAAATTTACTAAGGTTGATATTAGTTGGATATAAAAGCTGCTATGTTAAAAAGTACTTGTCGCTTAAGAAAATTAATTATTTCTCTATTTTATGCTGTACAACCTTTCAGTTTATCAACTACTGATTTGAGTGTTCTGCATTTTAAAAGGATGGTAAAGTCATTATCTGAAAATGCAAATAAAACCTCGCATTTAAAGAATATTAAGGTTAATGTTAGATATATGATTAAAAAGTTGTTTACTTTAAGGCAAAGTTGCAATTGTAGTAATCATGATGCTGAATGATTATTATGGCTCAGACATCAGTAAGAAAGAAATCATTGTTTGCACTAATACCCAAATTTAATTTTGCATATCTGTTTTGTTTTTAGAATTAATAATATTTAAAATTTTATACTTAGTATTATAGAAATATATGAATTGTTTGAAGACCGAAGTATAGTTGTTCTTGCCATTAGATACCCGGTTTAACTATTTCTATTTCTACTGTGTTATAAATGGCTAGTTTTAACTGATGTACTCTAAAACTATGTTAACATTTATTTCTATTGATTTATTTTATGAATATCATATTACTGAGCTGTGAATATTTTAAAGCACCATTTGATTACTAAGAATAAGATTTCCAAATGCATTTAAAACTAATGTCATTACTGTTAATATTAACTTTCTGTAGTTTTTTATTGTTTTATTGGGTTACTTGTTTTGGAAGGCAACTGTTTTTGTTATATTTTTAAAATTTATTTAAGAGGCAATTATTTTCAGTATCACTTGGCTGAGATAGCCCAACAAGATTTAAGAACAATTTATTACACAATATTTTCTCATCACTGTATATGTGGTGATATAATATTTCAGATTTCATTGTTACCTCATATTTCTATTATTTACCTTTTAATGAATTAATATCTGTATTATTTGCTTATATTGGGGACGCTTTTTATATAATCGTTTCATTAAATCTATTTACTCCAAAAACATTATTTTCTTTTGGTTTTAATGTGTCTTGTTTCACATTCCAAAGAGAGGAAATTTGTTTTGCTTTTAAAATTATTCTTGTTTATTATATTAAAAAATACAATAATTTGTTTAACCTTTTTGATAATTAATTATTTTGTAAATTTTGTTTTAATTCAGTCTCTAAAGTGTGGGCTATGAATTTGCTATAATGTATGCATCTTATTTTAAATTTCATTTCAGAACTCTCCAAAGCTGAAATTGACTTACTTATTAGACCTCATCAAATGAGGCAACTGGAAAAATATTGTCAAAATCTGCAAGATTTTTATGCTGTCATACAGTTGATTCCCACTTTAACTGCTTTATATTTCAAGAATTGTCTGAAGGGTGTGAGTCTTCCTCGTACACAAGAAGTAAGATTCTTTCTTTAATTGTTTGTTGTGTAATTTGAAGTATGCTAAATATTTTTATTTTTCTGTTATATATATATAAGTTTTCTTTTCCCTGAAAAAAAATGATTGTCATGCTCTCAAACATTTTAATATGTTAATATTTTTTTGTCTGTTCTCCAGTAATGTAATTCATAATTCATTCAAGCATTTATAATGTTCATGTGGATCTCGACTATTCAAGAAGGTGATAAATAAATTAAAATTTTTTAAAACTTTTCATTTCTTATAAAGTTTGCATTGTTACACTACATGGAAGGATGGTTGCTAGTTGCAAAGAGTATAAAATTCTGGTATTTCATACATGCCAACTGCTACAGATTCTCTGTAGTTACAATGGTTTTTATCGAAAATTTTCGCAAACTACGGATAAGATTAAAATTTCTAAGGAAACGAGTTTTTTCCCCCTTGCTCACAGTCGTTTAAATTATATCCCTTGATGACTTGGTGATCCAAATTTTTTCTTACATTTCATGTGTTTGAAAAATGTCATATAATTATTTCTAGTTCTTCTAAAAATAGTGATATATATTTATTTCTTGTATTATTTATTCGGATAAGATATTTTTCTTAAAAATAGAAAATTATGATTACTGTATGATGAAATATATAAATGATGATAAATTCAAAATTTTGACACAAGATTGTTTCTGTGTGTGTGCATGCTTGCGTCTGCCACCCTCGTAGACCTTCTGCTGCAGACAACCACCTTCCCAATGTTGGCATGAATGGTATTTCAATTAAAAGTCTGTTACTTCACTATTAAATCAAAAGATTTAGTTCAAGGGTTATAGATGAACATTTATGGTGGCAAGGAGTCGTTTATCGCCATAAATGCGCAATATGGTGATAAATGACTCAGTACTGGTGGAGGTGTTTAAATTTGAGTGTTTCTCTGGAAAAGAATATATTCTGTTAGGGTGATTACTATATGTTATAACCTATCTTTCAACTCTTTTATTTATTTGTGATGATCCTTTTTTGTAAAAATTATTTGAGTGAATCAGGAATCAAGATGTAGAATCCTTTAGAGATTGATTGTCATAGTATCTGTTGTATCAAAAAGTAATTATGGCATGGTGTAATTTTAGCCCAAATGGGTAGCACCATTTTGCTCGATGCTTAGTTGCAAGAATTTATGTAAATTACCATGATCAGAAACATGGGTCAGGCTTGTTTCTATTAAGATGCTTTTGAATTCCCATCTATAAGGAGTGAAAGGGTAATGCAGTGATTATGTTAAAAGTGGGAATAACAAGCAGTGCTATGCCTTTTAATTGGGACTTCAAAAAAAATTATAATATATAAGTAAAGTTCAAAAAGTGATAAAAAAAAAAGTTAGAGATTAAAAAATAATAAGAGAAGTCACGGATTAAAAAAGAATAAAAGAGTATATTTTCTGTGGAACAGTCACTTTTTTTAATTAGTTTATTGTTTAATTTTTGTTATTAATTCTTACTTGCTGACTTTTATTATTTTGGGTTAAGTTCTGTCCAGTTTTCAGGAAATTTAACATTTATCAAACTCATCCCCCTTCCACTTAAAATTTAATTTTCTTTCGTTCATAGGCTATTCTTCTGTCATTTGGTTTCCAGTATAAAACTGCTGATGATGTGAAAAATGATTTAGGACTTGATATTTCACAAATTCATGGCCTCTTGAACAGAACTATAAAGAAGATTACCAATAATCTTACTGAAATTATTGAAAAAAGTGTTGCAAATACTTTTGAAAATCGGGAGGTTATCATGGAACCTGTTGCTCAGAGTTTGGATGACGAATTGGTGAGTACTTTTTTAACCATTTATTTTGTTGTGAATAGAATATCTCTTAAAGTTTTGGTATACTTTTGCCTTTGAATAATTTTTGGAATATCATATTTAATTTGGTTAAGAAAAAAGACATTAATTGAGCTTTTTCTCCTGAACTTGGGCTGTGGTGGCTTAGTGGTAAGGGGTCGGCCTTGGAGCCCGAGGGCTCCAGGTTCGAAGCCTGATTCCACTGAAGATCCATTGTGTATTAGGCCTATTGCACATTAAATCATGCATAAGAGGCTAAACATCCTCCCACTGGTGAGGTGTGAAAGTTTGGAGAGGGGGTGCAAGCTCAGATGTCGTTCTCTTCATCTGACCACGGTTCAAAATTATGCTGTCCGTTCCAAAATAGCCCTCATGTTGCTTCAAAATGGGACGTTTATAGAACTAAACTGAACTAAATTCTCTGGAATTTCTTTTCTTACTTAATTTCTTTGAAGCCCAAATACATTTCTGGTTTTCTCTGTCTGTACATCAGTGTAACCTGAGTAGAGGTAATAAATTGAGAATTATATAAATGTGTAACATAATGCTGCACCCTTCTAGCATCTTGTCCACTAGAATTTTAGATCTGTACAGCCTTCTCTCTCAAGACAGTGCAAAAATTTGGCCTTCTTTCATAACTACTGACTTTCCACTCTGAGAGTTCAATGTCTTGAGTAAATATAAAATAAATAATATTCTAATTGCATCTTATGACTGCAACCTGCTGATGAAAGCAAAGTGTCAGCCCATATAGAATCTTAATGCGCTTGGCAAAGTGGTATGTATATATGTGCTAATTCTTTTTATCACCACTTAATTTTTTAAAAATAAATGCACTCCTACTTTAATTCAAAGATGAAAGTACTTCTACATTAGTTTATGAGTGACATGAACCTGTATTTTTCCCCAAACCTCTCAGGTTCTAATTACTGTAACTTTCACTGTGTGGGAGAGGCAGCAGTGGCCTAGTGGTAAAGTCTCAGCTTTTGGACTGGAGGGTTCCAGGTTCGAAACCCAATTCTACTAAATATCCATCATATATTGAGCCTGTTGCACATTAAATCATATGTAGGGGGTCAAACATCTTCCCGTTTGTGTGCTGTGGAAGTTAGGGGAAGGGTGCCAGCTCTGGTGTCATCCTCGTCATCTGTCCACAGTTCAAAATTACGATGTCTGCCCAAAATAGCCCTTATCTTGTTTCAAAACCAGACGTTAATATAACTAAACTAAACTTCACTGTGTGAGATAAAACTTTCAGAATAGCTAGCATCAAGAACCCCAAAAAGTTTCTGAATGTGCAAAAATCCAGGGATTTTCCCGTTTTGAAAATGTGAAATCTGTGATTGCATTCTCAACTTTCTCTAGACACTTCTTTGTGATCCACGTTGCTTTACACACAAGATTTAAACAATAGCCATGGTTTGAACTTTCTGAAATACCTTCTGCAGAATTTAAAAGTTCTTTCATCGACAATAAGAATAAATGAAGACTTCAAATAAAATATTGTTGAATTTAAATTATTGGAATTCCTTTAAAAGATCACTACTTCTCCAACCAATTTTTATTACATATACATTTGACTCCTGTGCCAAGGTTCAAATAAAGTGATTGCTTTCATTGCAAAGATGACGAATCGGCACTTGACTAATCATTTCTCTCTTTTTGTTCCTTCTCAACTTGAATTGTTTTTCTAGTCTTCAAGTTATTATGTTCATGTGACAGAAACATTTTGGGGTCATGCATATAATTTGATATTTATTTCATTATAGTGATTCAGTTATTTGTTTGGATTGAAATAAATTCATTATTCCTAAAGAAAAATAATCATACGATCTAATTTGATAGCTAACATACACCTGTAAAGGACAAAATTGTTTTTGGGATTTATGTATCGTTGTTTTTAGATAGGCCTCCAACAAAGACCTATCTGGTATGTTGCCCTGGATCACATTAAATGTGACCTAAGGATTTTCAGATTGACATGGTATTGAAGCTTGGAGAATGTGGTGTATCTGTTTCATCTTTGTTGATAATGCTTCAAAATTACATTCATTCCCAACAACTAATGTGTAACTTCAAAATAAGACTTTAACCCTTTGAGGATGACTGTCACCCAGGCGTGCCAGATGTTTGGCACATTCACCTCCGACTGTCACAAATAATTGCCAACTCTTGTGGTTTTTAGCTACCGACTGTCATGTTGGTGTGACACCAGCTTTATTGCATTTAGGTTTAGCTTGAGAAACGTTGGCCAGATTGAACTGAATGTTTTCCATGCGGCCGTCCTCAAAGGTTTAATCTAACAAATCAGTTGAGCATTTTTGAACCTGATCTTGAGGGATTATTGGGTATGGGAAAATTGTGAACTGTAGATCAGGTTCTTGTCTGTATTCACATAATTGTGACTTTTTCTTTAATGCATCTAAATTAAACGGATATCAAATCCTGGTAATTTAATTCAAAAAGTTATATTGAATTAAAAATCTTTATGTGTGAATATTTAATATGTGTTATTGAGTTTAAGAATTTTGAAGTAATTTTTTTTTTTTTTCAATTTTAATAATTTCTTAGCTGATGAGCCACTACTAATAAAACTATTAAGATTCACAAAGTCAATTAATAATAATTGTGCATTTGACATGTTATCTTTCTGCAGGAAGAAGCTGCCAAGAAAATTCAAAAGCAGCAGGAGCAGGATGCTTTGTTGCTCAAAGACTTGGATATAAGACAATATGCAATAAAAGGCTCGGAAGAGGAGTGGGAGAAGGTATTGAGTCACCGCAAAGCCCTTGTCAGTATTAAAAGGTAATGAAAAGATATTTGAAGGCTGTTTTGACTGGAGAAATCACAACTCTGAAAGTTTATTCGTAAATCTTGTGGCATCTGAGAGACAACCCCCTCTTAGCTCATGAATAATTGAACATAATTTAATTTAGTTTTAATAATATCCTTCATGTTTTATTACCATATGTTTATCTATGTTATCACTATATTTTATGCCATTTTTATTGGAGAGAAGAGTGTATAATAAAATACTCAAGAGTAACTGATTTTATTGAAAATACTGTATTATATACATAAATGTTTCTCAGTTTCTTTCATGAATCCATTCCAGTTTCTGTGACGACATTTCAAACATCATCTAATTAAACTTAAATAAAAATAAATAACAAAAAAATCTTTATCAAAAAATTATGTAATTCCACCGACTTACTGTGAACTAGTTGGGTCACGTGGTATCTCGAAGACTGAAGCATTGACTGAAACACGTTCAATACAGCCTATATTATTACTTGAAAACTATGAAATGAAAGGAACCATTCCAGAGGAGTAAGGGTAGAGGTAGAGGTCCCCTAAAAGACAACTTTTTCAACTACTACACTAAACAACATAATTAAATTTGTATGCCATCTGTCAGACACCAGTGACTCGTCCAGGGTTAAGTGGCAGTTGAAAATCAGTTAGTTGTGTTTGTCATGTAAAATTATTTAATTAAAGCAAGTCTCCCTAAATTTGTGGATCCCAACCCCAAATTGGATTGTGTTAGGAAAGACATCTCATGTTTCAGCCAAATTTTTCAATATTAGAAATAAAAATAATTGAGAAAGACATTTGATTCAAAATTCCATTTATTTGGAAATATTTTGATAAATAATTATACTTAATAAGTCTTCACTTCGCAGTTTTTCTTGTTACTTTCTTGTGTATGAAGTATTCAGAAGATAGTGCTGTAATAGGCAAAAAAATTTGATCATAAGTGTTTGATGAATCATCACAACTTAGATCTCTATATATCTAAATAAAACACATTTTTAGAATTATATTTGTCGATGTATGTGAACATGATAACGCAAAATCACATTGAACTATATGGATGAAAATTAATATGTGTGAATTCAATTCAAAACTTTGTATCTGTATTAAATTGTGTGCCAAATTGGTTATTAAGAAGAGATTCTCTTCTAAATATGGCAAAGCTAAACTCAAGGTGTACCATAATATGCAAGTATACAAGAAAGTCAAAGCAACAGCACTTCTAATTATTTATATTTCAACTACAGTTATATAAATCTATACAAATGAATGTAAGGAATGCAGGAGAAGTATTAGAAATATTAAAGTTGAACTTAATTTTTCAATTAAAAGGAATTAATTTTAAAAATGTAATTGCATAATTGAATTGGCTTTATTCAAGTCTTTCACACTTCAAGTCAAAAATGTAATAGATAAATTATTTTTATTAATTGTTGAATTCTAAATAGAAATGTTAATCATAACAGAAATGGTAGTGTTTAAATATGCATCACTACATGGTTTGCCTTAAAATTTCTTTTGTATATTATTAGTTAAAGCTTCATTTTGGTTTTTGTACTTATGTACATTTGACCTGTGAATTTTTTTTATTTATAAATGCTGTCATCAAAAAATTAATTTCAAAATACAACCACAAGTGGAGAAAATTTAAGAATCTTTGATCTAAAGTATTTTAATGTCATTAAAAGTAATGTTGATGACATTATGTAAAAATGTTTTTTAATTTTATTTCTTTTTATTTTCAGCATCAAGAAAATACCGAATACCATGGAAAATCCCAAACATAGTGAAGACAGCTATAAGAAACCTAAACATCAGAAGAAAAGAAAAAGATAAAATGATGTCTGCTGGAAGCTATTCTAACTATCTGAGTCTAACTGATATTTCATTGTTAAAGAGACTTTACTCTATGACTTTTTGAGTTTTTTTCAGCATGTTTTCATCTGTCATCATCATTTTTCATTCTGTCTGCATCTTGTATTTATTGAGTGAAATGTTGTGAATGGACCTAGATAGTTAGAATGTACTTTACAATAACAGATGTTTTTGTGAAGGTGATATTGTTAATATATTTTATTTTTAATAAAATGTGCAAATGTTTGGAGATTCTGTTTCGATTTGAATAAAATGGTTTTATTTTTATTTTCGAATTTGTTCTACAGATCATTGAAACTTGCTCAGAAGTCTGTGAGTTTTAATAACCAAATATGATGAAGGAACAAAAAAAAATAATATCGTCAGGAATGGCGCTAGAGTTTGCCCGACAGGGTGGCACGATCTCCCCGACAGGGGGGACAAGTGTAATGAAATTGGTCTCAAATTTTCGCCAGATTATTATTTATCAACTACAGTTGATTACCCCGTACAAAAATTTTTCCCTGACGGGGGGGGGGGGCCCCCCCTCTGGCGCCACCCCTGAATATCGTGCCCTGGAGGTCATTTAGACTTGCTAAGCCATTGTTGACGACTGGGAGCAAAAAAGAAGTTTTTATACCCTGGGCTTAACTTATCCTTGCTATGCCCAGTGCTCAGTATATTACTTTTAATTTTGCAAAATAAAATAGGAGGTCTCTTCTGTATTCGTTTCATTAATTATTTCTGCAGTGTTAGTTTGGATTTTCAGATAACGGTAAATATTTGTGTTGTTCATAAAAAATGAAACTTTTTGTTTTTTCAAAAAGAACTCGACACCATAGAACTGTTTTGGGAACTGTACGAGGCTTCAACTATTATAGATGAGAGAAAATATATGTTCCCAAAAATATGTTGTAATATAAAAATATACTGTACCAGTAACCCATGTAAAACTTTTGCACATTCAGACTTTCCATCTCCCTTCCCCAGGGATGGTTCCAGTTTGAGGCTAGCCCCCTCTTTCCCATTGAGGTAAACTTTTGCACTCCATTCACACAACGGGCTATTCAACTAGTAGATAAATAAAGATCCAGCGAAAATTTGAGAGGGTCATCATCACACTCCTCCCTGCATTCAGTGCCAATCCCCTCCGCCGGGCAGACTCTTAAGGCCACCCCCGCCCCCCCCCCCCCAAAAAAAAATAACTTAGTCTTTAGTTAGGTTGTTGAACTTTCAATTACTTAGTGAAGATTATATACAAAATAGCAGACAGTTTATTGATGCAAGAGTATTTACAAAACCTCTTTGAATACAATATTTGATGTCAGATGAATTTTGTGACTGATAAGTGAGATGTCATCTTGAATTTCTGGCATATTTCAACTGAGTTAGATTAAGTTGGCTGAAGTGAGTTTGAGTTGCGTAATTTATGTAAGTTAGTTTTGTAAAATAGGAAAAAAGGTGAACAAGTTGCGCATCCAGGATGTCTGTGATTTTTTCCCCCCTTTTAATTTTAAACAAACAATGTTTTAATGTAAATTGAGTATGCTATGTCGGAAGCCAATAAAAATTCTTATTCATCACTGTAGTTCCTTATATTAGTTGAGAAAATGTATGTTGACAACAGAAATAATATAAGGATTATTATTATGTGAATACAAGCAGCTTAAAATGAGGACACCTGAGCCTATATACCCTCTCTCAAATTTATAAAGTGTCTAAGGCAGTGGTGTAGTCACAAAAGAAGGAGTGCTGGAACACTCTAATCACTGGATCACAAAAAGTCTGCTGATTTAAGGAGTTTTTACAATTTTTTCTAGTTAATTTCTCATTTAAAAAAAAGGCGGGGCTGGTACAGCATTCCAACTCCATTACACCCCTGGTATAAGGTTAGACGAAAATTGATTTCTTCTGCAACTTAAAGCTGTTTCTGAACGCAATGGAATATTTTTACAAATTTATTTCAAGTGAGCACCTATTGTTTTCATCATAAATTATGAGACATTTTCTCTGTGATTCAATAGGCATTGTGACTCAGTTAATACTTTCAAAGGCTCTGACATCATCACCAGTAAAATGATAGCTGATACTAAGCATGAAAAAAAAAGTTTTTTGAAAAATCCTTCAAGTGTCTTTAAGAGGTTGTACGCCAGAGTTTGAGAAACATAGTTTAAAGTTAAGTTAGTTTAGAATATCAATCAGATATGTCGGGCAATCACCTTACTTATATACTAAAACCTACGAACAAGAGGGGGAAAAACTGAAACTTTTGATACAGTTCAATTGGCAGTTAATACCCAAACAGTTAATATTCAGGCATGAATTTTATATTTATATCCACTGTTCCCACAGAGACATAACATCTGTTTCCTTTGTTCTTTCTTGTATTATTTTACTCAAAATTTCATTTTGCTCTGGTGGCAACTCATGTTTATAAGAACCTATTTCACCTTTGCGAATGAAATTAATTTTGCGATCTGTTGCGGTTCTCTTGGGCAAAGATTCTACATACTCAATGACATGCCTGCGACCTTTGGGCAAACGTGCCAAAAAATCATTGTCTTCAGGGTGGTACATAGAGGATAATCCTGCATTCACCATGTTTTTCGTTTCTTCAAAACTGCAGTTGTGTAAAATGCGTTCTAATACTTCCGGATTATTTTTGAGGTATTCTGCTTCTGTTTTATCAATGAATTCTGCGACTTTCATCGCCACTTCCTTCAGATCTATTTTCATTTCTTCAAATGTCGTAAAATACACATTGGAACAATGTCGTGCGTTGTACCAAGGAAGCAGATGATCAAAATAATCGCCGAATTCAACTTCTCCTTTTATGAACAAGTCGAAGAATTCTTCGAAAGAGCCATCAGCGAACTGGTAGCCTGGTAAATTTTTCATGTGATGGTAGAAAGATACGCAACAGTCTTTAGGATTTCTGGCGACGTAAATGTATTTTGCATCATCAGACCATGGCACCTAAGGACAAAAGCATACATTACAAATCATAAAGTAAATTTAGCTTTTGATGAAACACGGATGAGAAATGGATCGAAGAGAGTGTTCTCCCTTCGACTCTTTTCTATATTTAGACAATATGACCAGTGGCGTTTTTCGCGGAGGCGCACGACTCGTCTCTCGAGACCTTGGGGGCCTCAAAATCTATTCGACGTACATCGTAATACTAATCAGATGGTGAATATACGACACTGGGTAGGGTGAAGGACCTCGAAATAACTTTGCACCTATGGCCTCATATTGTCAAAAACCGCTGCCGAATATGACGCGTTTTGTGTTTAGCTTCGCGTAATAGTGAAGAAATCCGAATATGCATTTTGTACTTCTTTCCTTTGTCTAATTTTGTCCAAAATTTAATACAGATCTACAAATTCGGTGTCACGACTACATATACCGAGTTTCATTTATATAGCTTGTTGCGTTTTTGATTTATCGCGTTCACATACACACGAATAGTTTGTCAGTCAACCAGTGGCGAATCTAGACCTGGTCACAGGTCACAAAAAACTTTAGGGACATCGTCGTGATGAATGTTAAACTTCAAGGCTAAAGTAAAACCAAAACCTCTACAGACTTTAACTCACCTGACAATAAGAATCATAAAGAACAATCCAATGCTTTCGATAATTTAATAAAAATTACGTTGAAATAACTAGCCAAAAAATGCCTTCGACCGCGTCAATGCTACAAGTACAAGTGGAATGACTACAAAAGTAGCAAAATTTTCGAGCCTTTCAAGCTAGAAAGCAATGTTGAAACGTTTTTATTATTTTTTCAAAGAGAGAAATTAAGAAAAAACATTTGTAATGATGTTAAATTAAGTCAAGAATTCTGGCTTGGCTCTGGGGGGGCTGTAGCCCGATAGCCCCCCCCCCTGGATTCGCCACTACAGTCAACCCTTTGGCTGATTGATCCAAAATTTAAGGCATATCTTCAAAGCTGGTGATAACACCATATGCCAAATTTCATTCATCTAGCTTTGCATTTTTGATTGATCACATTAACACGGACAGGCAGACAATTAGACTTCCTGTTGATGGATTTCTTCCAAAATTTAGTAGAAATTTAAAATTTGGATTAAAAAGCACATAGCAAATTTCATCCGTCTGTTGTGTAAAATATTCAGTTGGTTCACCATTTTATTTTATAAGGTTGGTTGGATAATAAAATTGAGTACGTACATGACTCAAAAAAGCATGACTCAGTAAAATTCTATCGGCGGGGCATGCATCATATTGTTACACAAAATCTTACCGTGGGTGTATGGTATAAACAGTCCAACACGCAGGATTATGGAGAATGAAGGTTTATTTGCGAATATGCAGGAAAACACGTAACACAGGTACAGGAAACAATAGTCCTTGCACAGATTACCAATGTAAATAGACAACAATTCTCAGGTAATGACAGTACAGCACTTTGATATCTAACAGCACAAACAATCAGTAAATAACTAGTAACGACAATAGCAGCTCAGCTCACACAGCGGATAGAACTCCGAAGACGTTCGCGCTTCTAAGAGAAGTAACCAGTCGTTCGAAAGACGCTGTTGTGGTCCAAACGCGGTCTTATATACTCTCCCCGTTAGGCCGTGACGTCACATAGAATTTTCATGAAAATCCTAGATCTCGGCCCCTAATAAAAAATATCGAGAAAAGGGTTGCATTTTCGGGAATAATCTATTTGTCGCCAAAATGGTCGCCAAGGTCATGCGTGCCACGAGAGCCGCTGAGGTCACTCCATGCTTCACCTTGTAAAACCCTCTTCCCAACCATAAGACCTGCATTGCTGGGAAGCGACTTTCCATGACTGTAACAATATTCAGAGGACTTAAGAGTTGCCAGAAAATTAATAAACTTTGGGGGCGAATCGT
Source organism: Araneus ventricosus (assembly GCA_013235015.1). NCBI lineage: Eukaryota > Metazoa > Arthropoda > Arachnida > Araneae > Araneidae > Araneus > Araneus ventricosus. Next base: position 36,215 of record BGPR01001180.1, on the reverse strand, counting down.
CTGTGGCGGCTATGAAAGAACTGGAATTGTTGGCGTTCTTTTTGAGAAAAGATAAGAAGAGGACCAGACAGTAAGTTGGTGTGTGTGTTGAACGGAGAGGCAAACTACCGCCGACGTTGAGAACGGAACTAGATCCGTATTTGCAAGACTCCAGTCCACCTGCGAGCTAGTTGGAATGAATGCTGTAAACCAGACAAGTCCTCCTAATTATATTTACTTTCTCGTATAAGAAGTATATAAAGAGAAAGTATTGTAATCGTCAAAAAATGCGAACTCAAGATTTTGACGAATCTCCACGTTTAGACCTCCCTGAGTCCGAAAAACACAATTTTGGAATTATGTCTGTCTGTCTGTGAACACGATAACTAGAAAACTATTAAATCTAATTGGATGAAATTTGGTATGTGATCTTTACACATAATTTGTAGGCTTCTATCAAATTTTGGACAAAATCCGTCCACGGGAAGTCTGTATGCCCATATTCGTTTGAACGCGATAACTCACAAACTTAAATAGCTAGGTGGATAAAATTTGGTACACATTTTTATCATTAGGAATGTAGGTTTGTATCAAATTTTGGACCAAATCCGTTAAAGGGTTGACTGTCTGTCGGTCTGTATAATCGCATACTTCTAAACATTATATCTCGTAAACCCAACGGCTTTGATAAATAAAAATTGGTATGAGGCCTTCTAACATTAATTATAGACCTGTGCCCAATTTTCGTTTCAATCGGTCGAAAAAAAGTTGTTCAAATCGCCTATTTGTCTTTTCTCATCACACAATGACGCGAGGCCGTTATTGCGTAATTGCGCTAATCCTTTCCGCTTCTACCCACGCCTTTCGCCTCCAAGCTTCCGATTCCCAAGCGCTTTTTCTCCACTGTGTTAGGGACGCTTGTTCGTTTTACTGCCTTTAAGCGCATTTTTTCTCCATATGTGTTAGGAGTATACGAGAAAGTTTATGGGAGGTCACTCCCGCTGGTTTTGTTTGGTAATCAACACCTACAATTGAAGCTGCAGACCCCGATTGTTATTTAAAAGGAGATATGAATTTCTCACCGGCAAGGCTAAAATTTCTTTTTTTTTTTGTAAAATCAATTATGTCTAACTTGTACATAGAGCATGTAAATTAATTTTCCTTTATTCTGAACTAGTGTATTAAATTATTATCTAAACGGTCTGAGCTAAATTCTGTAGGGGAGTTGCGATCCTGGGGATAATAGGATTAAACGTAATACGTCTAGCTTGTTGCGTTTTTGAGTTAATATAGACATAATTCCAAGAACGGCTTGTATGGACTCAGGGTAGGTCTAAAACGAGAGAATTCATCGAGTAGGTTCTTAATGTCGAATATTTTGACGATCACAATATTTTCTCTTTGTATACTTCGTATACGAGAACGTAATAAACCTTTAAAAAGCTTGTATTATATTAGGTAATATATGAAGTCCTTAAAATGCAGATCGACAGCTTGGCAGATAGATAGTCTAATATAGAGCTATTAAGTCATTTAAACGAAAAATATTATTAATCAACGTATTCATCGTCGCAATGGAGTCGATTCAAGGTCACGAGATTCAATGCAAGTGTGCTGCGTCAATTTAACTTTAGAATGTATTGCACATTTTCTCGAAGCTAAAAGCAGGTGCCATCACAACCCCACAAAAGAAGTCCATGTTAACTGGTCTTCTAGTAACCAACTGGATGTCCACATCCAGTTAGTTACTAGATGACATGCTCGTTTATGTTTGTCATGTGATTGTGAAGTCACGTTATATAACCCTATTGTATATAAGCGATCGTAAAACAAATTGACCCTAAAAAATAAGATTAAAAGGATTACCTTGTGTAAAGGTAAATGCGTTTTATAGCATCCAGGGCGAACCATCATTTTTTCCGAGTCCTCTGCACCCCACTGATCCAAAAACGGGCTCGCAAAGTAAAAGTCCGAAGGTTTCTCGAATTTTCTTCCTCTTCTCATAATGTTCAAAACCAGATTCTGCATCCACGTAGTTCCGCATTTCGGGTAGGTTACGACAAAAACATCGCCATTCTTAGGTTTGAAACGCAGAGCTGTTTGAAAGCATTTTTCAGAAAGAAATCGAGGAATAACAACACCTTCAACATTAACGCAGAATCGGTTAGAAGTATCCATTAAGTTTAATTTTGGTCAACTAATTCTGGCATTCAAAACAAGAAGAGTAATGAACTCGAAATGGTTTGCTAACCTTTGTCTTGTTTCATTATCTGAAAGATAACGGGGAACTAACAAATGATAGTGGAGATAACAAAAACAGAAAATTCACTTGTCGCATAATTTTTCGAGATAAAGCGAATCTAATGTATGCTTAATCATACAGATAATTCTCACTCGACCTCACTACTTTTTTAACGACTGCTTAGATTTACGACTTTATTTACAACTTTTTTTTAAAAGTAATTAGCTTATTAGTACAAAATACCGTTTAGAAGCTGCATTAGGACAGAGCATCTCAAATTTGAACCATGAGTCAGACGACACATCAATCTCTATCCTATATTAGCACACAAAAAATGGCCAATGTTACATAGGGATATTGTGGAATGTTTTACGTGGGTATGCTCATAACATTCAATGCGAATTTTAATGTGTTTGGTGGGGGAGCGTTTGTGAATGAAAACGGATAGAACGATTGCCATAATAGTGAAGAATCTTGAAATCGGCCGCCTTGGCGACTTCTGAAAAAATAATGAAATCAGGTTTAAATTTTTATTTTTTCCTAATAATATCAAATTATGTTACTTGAAATAATTAAAATACTTTCGGACGACGAGCTAAATCATTTCGATTAATATAATTACTATTCTAGCCTGTTTTCAAGCAATCCAATCTGCAGCATTAAAATATTCCTGGACGTATTACGAACGTTTGACGATATCTCGGTGCTATAAGATCTCTCTCCAAACTGTTACGCATCCCCAAAGTAGGGACTGTAACTTCTAAGCCTACGTCGAGGTCAAGTTAATTTTACAGCATGTGTAGAGGTGAGATTTACTGGGATAGTTGTCGAGGTAGTAGGTACGTAGAACGATGGACACTTAAGTGCTTCATATTAATTAGTACAATACTACACTATTCAGCTTCTCAACCTATCATGCGTAATTCCACATGTATATCAAAAATTCTCCATTGTGATACAGAACTGGTGACAAAGTCAAAGCAAGACTACTCGATAACAAAATAAATTTAATAAAACAACAACTAAATTAAAAACCTAAATCAAAACCTAAATCATTAAACATGCTAGCTATGAAATGATACAAAAAGAAGAAGGGAGTGAACAGAAGCAATCAGTCTTTAAGTACTCCAACAGGCTCCTCGCTATTGGTCGATGGGTGACATCACAAAGAGGGCGGATCCGATCTGTATGTAATTACAATTCGGGATATTGCCAGATGTTGCCATAGGACATTCTATATCAGATTTAACGTGTATACCAGGATGCAAGGTACACGGTTCATTGATGATTGAATCTGCACCTCAATGAACTCAGTGGCGGCGATTGAGTGGAAAAGTAGAAAGGGAGCAAGAAATTTATAGACATCTAAAAATATCCGAGCGTCCCCAGTAGCACAGAAATATTATATAATATTTGCACAATGTTATACAATATTATGAACACCGAGAAACACCGAATACCGCAACAAAGTATTGTATTGAATGTATCAGTATTTCCGAGATACTAAATTTTCACAAATAATATAAAAACAATGCTTTTTTATAAAAAAAATCTTCATTTTAACGCAGGATATCACTCGATTGAAGGTTTTATTTCAAAAAACTCCACTGGAACAATTATTCTTTAAGATACTGAATATTATATCATACTATACAATACAATGCATACAATATTTAATTTCTACATTCATCAGTGTTATTCAATATTTTAAGGTGAAATTATTCTCACAATCGACAGATGGCAGCACAATGATACCGTAACACTATATTAATAAACACTGAATAATATGTCCGAAAAATATTTTACAAAATGTTCATTTGAATAATTATGTTTACACAATCATTTTGTTTTACTATATATAAAAGGCAGGCCGGGTTCAGTTAATGAAGTTAACCATAAAACAGCTCTCACATATGGATTATCTATTGTTCTGTGAAAAAACTTGAGTGTTATTCTCATCGTAAAAATATGCACGTGATTTATTATTGCGAATCTTTTATTTGATTTTCAATCAATACTGTTATTATAAATGTTAAAGGCGTCTCGTAATACATTGAAAGATGAATGAATAAATTTCCAAATTATTTGAAAACCTTTCAAACATATTATTAGGGGCCGTTCAAATATTACATAAGCATGTTTTTGGTAATTTTTGACTCCCCCTGCCCCCTTGACAGCAAAAATAACAAAATCCCAAACCCCCCCTTAAAATTACTTAAACAAACCGTAACCCCCCCCCCCATTCTTTTTTTTACAAAACGTATAACACTAATAATCCATTTAAAAAAATTTTAGGACTTCATTCAAATAAAAAAACTCTAACTCGACTTAAAATGAAAAAAAAAAAAATGTATGTTTAATATCCTTACAATTTTGTTTAAGAAAATTTCTTAGTTTATCACAATTTTAAAAGAACATAGCTATATTTTAAATTTAATTTTGCACATGTCCATCATCCATAGGCGGCTGGTGCACCAAAAAAGTGGGGGGTCAAAAGAGATGCGAGTGTGTGGGTGGGGCACACCTAAAGCTGATTTTTTTTTGTAAAATGGACTATATTATTAGATTTTAACGTCATTATTGATTAAATGACCTTCTCTAAAAAATTCGGGACACGACTTCAAAAATCGGAACGGATGGCCACCGTAGAGTCCCTCCTTCCAATTCAAAGTTCCATTTCAATTCTCATGAAATAATAACATGAGAAAAATATAAAACGTTTACCTATTAAGTCAATTCTTCTTTCTTTAAACTCGTGAATCGATCAATGATGTCGTCACAAAACGGCGTACTCCCAAACGCAGAGAAAGCAGGTCAGTTATAAATTTATTTATTTGATATTATGTTATACAATATACATCCGTATTATAAATTAGAAGAAAGACAGCCTGCGATTTTTGTTTTTCGCAAATGGTTCTATTACCTCAGTAAAGTCAATATCTACAGTATTTTCGATTTTCAAAACAGCAAGTGCAGAAAGCCTCTCTTGACATATACTATTTCTAAGGTATGATTTTAAAGATCTTAAGCATGCAAAACCTCTCGCACATGATGCAGTTGAGACAGGTATCACAAGGAGAATTTGGATTAGTTTTGTCAAGTATGGAAATATGTATATCACAGAGTTCCTTTTCAACAAGAAAATTGCATCTTTTCCTCAGTTCTGTTATCTCGGTGGATATTTCTGGCAAAGAGTCGATGTATTTTTTGTACATTTTCTGAAAAATTTGTATCTCCCCCTTTATTTTTTTCCATATCAAGATCATATGTTTCAGAGACTTTTTGAACTGATGCAATTTTTATGATCTTTGATGGATTGGAACATGTTACATCTTTTAGAGATCGAAAAATATCCAGCTCATTTTCTTTGAACCTTTCGTCTATTGTGTTTAAAGCAGCATCTACAACTGGAAAAGCAATTTACGTTTAATAGAACGATTTAACACTTTGTGACATGCTGAAGGAACTGCCGCCTATTTCCGAAGACACCTTTCTAGAGCGTGGAAGTTTTGGAGAAGTTAACGATTTTGCTTCACAAATATCGTTAGCATATATCCACAACTTTTCAAAAAAATCTTCACTTCGGAATTCATGCAAACATTCTTTTGTTGCATTAGCCAGTTCTTTAACTGTTAAAAAAATTAGCGATTTTGATTGAAAAGCTTTTGAAAGCGTATCTGTAGCTTCCAAAACTCTTTGGATCAGAAGTAGACAAAAAATGAATTGGAAACTTTCGATATTATTCAACAAAGCTTCAGCTTGGGATCCATTTTTCGATGGATCTTTAATTTTGAACTTTGAAAAGTGAGGGGGCAAGGCCCCTTTACTTTTGCAAGTGAGGGGGCAGTTGCCCCCCCGGACGAGCCGCCTATGCCATCATCTATTGAGATGCTGACCAAGGTTGCTCAAGCCATTTTTCCATATCTGTTATTATATCGCTTTCCCCCTTCTGTTACTACTTTATCGCTTTCGTCTCGGAAGGAATCTAGATAAACTTCCTCTTCGTTAATTTTTCACAATTGCCCCTATACTTTTTAAGCATGTGACAAAAGGACTAAACTTTTAGTAATCACTTTTATATCAACAACATAAGTTGTTATATAAAAGTAAATGAAAATTTCTTTTCCAATAAAGCTCAAAACACTTTTATAACTGTCAATTACACTATTGTAACTACATACATTTGAAAGGTAACAATCATTATAATATGTAAAACTTTTTAAATCTAAAACATAAGAAGTGAAAAAATTAAATCTTCGATTGGTGAATGGTTAATTTTTAAAGTATTTTCATAATCTATTATTTTTATTTGTTATTTAATATTTTATTCAAAACGCAAAGTCGTATTCGAACCACTTAATTTCTTAGATTATTACTTTTGAAATTGAAGAATACTTTAAGATTGCATTAGTAAAGATCATTTACCTATTAAATTATAGAAAGATGTTAATTTTAACACTTCATTACATAATACAATACAATGTCAGTATACTCTACATATTTTAATAAATGTAGCGAATATTAACAAGAATAAGTAAAGTTATTTCATACCAAGTTAATTATAAATTTAAATTTATGATAAAATTTTAAGAAAAAAATTGATTATAATTATTTTTATAAAATAATTAAGAAAAACTGATTGCTTTTTGGTTGCCTTTCGCAGTTCTTCCTCAGCTCTTTTTAACAATAACTCCTCTAGCTCTTTATCAATTTTAGAAGAATTTTTATACTGCCGCCACACACCATTAGTTTTGCATTGAATATCCTTCAAAGGTTTATCTGATGAAGACTTTTTGAAACTTTCAAAAAAAATTTATACAATATTTCTAGAAATGAAGACATATTTCAGATTTCACTTGTTTTATGTACTGTGCGGTTTTAAAATCTCCCGAGACACCAGACAGAAGAGCTGTCGGTCACTATGGTTACGAGGTTCAACCACTTCAGAGAGGGGTGTGAGGTGATTAGTTTGGTTTCGGAACAAATTGGTGGAAGAATCGTTCGTGAGAACGTTGTGCATAATGTTGTCGAACGAAAACAACATCATTAAGATCAGAAAAGATCGAAGAAAAACAATATTATTATTAAGCAACATCGAAGAAAAACAATATTATTATTAAGCAACATCGAAGAAAAACAATATTATTACTAAGCAACATCGAAGAGAAACAATATTATTATTAAGCAACATCGAAGAAAAACAACGCATAATAGAAAGAAAAAATTAGTATAAAAGCAATCAAAAACATTCTTCATTTTCCAAATAATGAGAAAAACAGATCAACAAAACAATTATCCACTTAACTCTCATCGGATATTAACAGCTATGAAATTGATTAGTGAAAACAACATCCCAGAGAAGAAACGAAAAAGAAAAAATGAAATATTATTTTTAAAAAAACTATGAGAACCCAAGGGGAAAAAAAGACGACAAGTGATTAGTAGACTTAATGTCTACGAAGGATTTGCGGCTTGAGAATATTCGTTATTTTATTTTGTTTCCTCTTTCAATGAGATTGATTTTTTTAGTACATACTAAGAAGATGTAACTTCAAATCTGACAAAGAGTATATTTTTTTTGTACACGAAATATTCAATGAGTTTCAAGTTTGTCGTAACATGTTTATTTGTGCCTGCTTGGAAACTCGTATTGTCACAATACAAGATATCGGTCCCTTTCATTCCAATCTCATCATTGGAAATAGTAGCAAGTTCTCAGAAATAAGCCTCATGCATCAAACATTATTATGAGCTGCCACCTCCAGCTATTATAAAGAAAAGATACTGTTATCCATTGTGTTCAATGAACATTCATCCTGTCTATGTTTTTCTTGTGTGGTTAAAATGCTTGAAATTTTTTTTTTCAAGATTAATTTTCTTTTGAAAAATTTAATTTTTTTTTCAAAATTAATTTTTTTAATTAAATTATTTTTGCAAGTTACAAGAGATTTTCGGAAATAAAGTGATTTTAATATCTTACGTAAGCATCACTCATACCCCCCCCCCACACACACACACTTGTCAGCAAAAATAAGAAAATCGCAAACCCCCTCCCCCTTAGGTGTATACGTAATATTTGAACGGCCCCTTATAATTACTTTTAAACCTTATTGCCTTAATTTATTAAATTAGTAAACTTAGATATAAGAGCTAAAATTGCTTCCTCTTTGACTTCTAATTTCATTTTGAACTCGAAATTGTAACGATAAAAGATAATTTAATTAAAAAGACTATTCGTATGAATTGTTAATATGCATAAAATTTCGTAGAGATCCGAACTCTGTAACAAAACTTTATTATCATCATTTACGTCCTCTGATGCAAGTCTAGCTGCTCCAGCGGTAATATGCCTGGTTGGTATGCGGAAGATCCCGGGTTCAAAGCTCGGTGTAAGTAGAGGTGTTCACACACAAAAAAAATCGCAAAGTGTTACCCATAAGTTCAGCTCATAGGAATTAAGTGATTAATATTTTTTCATGCTTCTAAAATGCATTTTAAAAATATTCACTATATTTTTATATTATGCAATAATATATAATATTATTCAGTATAGTACAATATTATTTAATATGGTATAATAATATACAGTATTATATGACATTATCCAATATTATGAAAAAAACATTGTGCAGTATTGAAAAAGGTTCACGTTTTACACTGTTTCAATATTGGGAAAAGTGTTGTACAATATTACTTTTTCGAATTTTATGATATTAGACAATACTGTGTGCTACCTGGGGCATAGAGGGTAGACAATAGAATTTTAAAATTTAGTTACAAAATTAGTTAGCCTTTCTGAACACTTGCTTTTTTATAATTCCTAGTTTTAGACAGCTAAAATGAATTTAATTGTTCTAGCAAAAGGTAGGGAGGGGCGACTGCCCCCCCCCCTTCTGCCAGACTCGCCGCCACTCTGAATCAAATCTGAAGTATAAGATCTAAAAAAATTTTGCACTAGCCGCCCTATTAGCACAAGATAATTTACGATATCTCCACGATGTTGCTGCAATATTCTGAATGTCGCAGAACATCGTAAAGATATCTCGTGAATAATGGAGAGCATTTTGTGCTCCATAACGTCTGAATCTAAAATTTAATTTAAAAATGTGACTTTCAGGTGCTGTACCATTGCAAGTAACAAGAATTCATACGTCAGAGACATGCGGAAAAAAAATCAAAGCTTAATGCAAGATTGCGCTTTTATGTCAAAAACTTTTTTCCTGGATGTTTTTCAGGTTTTAAAATTTCAGGAAAAGGTGATTTATTCTTATATCGTAGAATCACGTTTATATTTGCGAGAATCTCTCATTCTTACACATTATTTTGACGAGATTTATTTTCAACTTTTTGATAAAATAAATAAATAATCTGTTTTTTTTTTTAACTTTTTGCAGCAAACGGACCTGGCGTCTGAGAATATGACTTTCGAGAAAATTCGAAGATTTTCGGTTTAAATTCTGCAATCATCGCATTCGCTAAAAACATGTTTATAAATAAAACGCTTATGTAGACGCAAAATCGGGCTGAATTTCATAATCACCGTTTGGCAACAGCTCGCAACTGTGTTTTGTTTACAATCGATTTGGCGAATTTAGTTTGATTTGATCTGAGATAACGAAATTTTTCAAAATGAGTTTAAGTCGGGCAGTTGCAATTATAAACCGAAATCGTCAGAAAAGAGAACTGTTGAACAACTGAAACTGTTGAATCTTTCCTAAGACGATCAAATCGGAATGATCAAAATAGAGTCAAGCGTTTTTTGTGTACGGAACGAAATTTCCGATCATTATTTCTCTGGGGAGAAGAAAGCGAGTTTGAAATTTTGGTGTCAAAAGCAATAATTTTAGAAATTATTATAAAAATTTGAATAAAAGGCTATTTTGTTAATTCTATGAAGGTAAAAGTAAATAATTATTATGGGTTATAATTTTGAATAATGAATCTGAACATATTTAAAGCCATTTGTCAGTTTACAGCGTCCTTTTCAAGCTAAAAGTTTGTGAAATGGGTTAACTCATCTTTCGAAAACTTAAATTTTCTGAGGTTTTAATATATAAATAGCTACCCAGCAAGAAAAGTTATTTCTTTCTTTTCTAAATAATTATTACAGAGAGTGTGCATACATGTGGCGAAGCTTTTCTCAGCAGCAATTCATTAAGAAGTGTGAATATTTAGAAGTTTGTTGGAATGAAGTTAGGGCTAATGAAACTGTTGAAAAAACATTCAATTGTGTGTACCAAGAAGTTTTAAGTGCCTGATTTCTGATTGATGAAAATAATTTTATTTGTAAACATCTTATCATACATTTTAGTATTGAAATTTCTTTCTAACATTTACATATATATGGTATAAAGGTAAAATTTTAATTTTATAAATTGATTACTTAGTTTTTAGTAATTGAAAGTTTAGTTTTTTAAAAAGAATTTAGTTAGAACTTCCTGTTATTCAAATAATTTAAATTTACTTTTAGTTATTAATGAATATATAATTTCCTATTACTAGCATGTACACACGACTGTACAGCGAGCGAGCGAAGTGATTCTTGGGGGTTGACGAGCGGAGCGAGTAGGGGGTGTAATCCCCTAGTTTAATTTATATGTTCTCATTACGAACACATTTCGTGTTCGTAAAAGGAGTATTTTGAACATTTCGCAGAACTTTTTTGCAATATGTGCAAGTTCAGTTCTTCACATTCTGAGTATGTTCTGTTTCTTAATAAACACAAAGATATTGTACAATATTTTTAAGATGTTATTCAATATTGTAAAAATATAATGATAACAATATGTTATCCGTTCATATACCATTTATCCATTCGATTCGCGTTCCATTCATCTAGCTTGTTGCGTATTTGAGTTATCGTGTTCGGAATGCATATGTAATTACATGTGCATTCCGAATATGTCCAAAATTTGATAGAAATTGTGGTCCGTATACCATCCTTCAAGCTTGTTGCTTTTTTGAGTTCACAGAAACAAAAATGAGAGGGAATAAAAACGCATTCCCAGATAGCAATTTCAGTTTGCAGCAATCTTGCTCTGCAAATCTGCAAGCTTGAACCAAGTTACCGCAAACGAGTTAGTCACCACGCGTCAACCAGATAGCACGTACATTTGCAGGAAGTTTGATTTTTACTTGATATTATCTTGTCATGGCAAATTTGACACGTCGACGTTGTAGCAAAATAACGAGGCAGAATCGCAACCCTCGCTTGCAAAACATGTTTGTCGCAGGTTTGCTATCGGCTTGTTACGGCGAAAATAGACAACTAGCGCCACCCCTCCTTGCAATGCAAGTTTGCTGTGAAGGTGTCATGACAAGTTCACAGCACGACTGCAAAACAAGTTTGCTGCAAAGATGATAGCACACTGAGAAATAATCTTTGTCTCTGTTTTAAAAAACATCCGATTTTTAATAGCATCTCCTACATGGGAACAGACTTGTGTAAAAATTTTGAATTTATGATCATTTACATATTTCATTAATTTTAAGTAATCATCTTATCTGAACAAATAATAGATGAAATATATACATCACTATTATTAGACATAATTATATAACATTTTTCTAAATATTGTTACAAACATGGAAAGCCGCCTCCCAGCAATGCAAGTCTTATGGTTGGGAAGAGAGTTTTACAAGGTTAAGCATGGAGTGACCTCAGCGTCTGTTATGGCACTCCTGACCTTGGCGACAAACTTGGCGACCATTTTGGCGACAAACTTGGTGACCTTGGCGACAAATAGATGATTCCCGAAAAAGCAACCCTTTTCTCGATATTTCCACTAGGAAAGAGAATAGACGAGAAAACACCATGTGACGTCACGGCCTGTCGGAGAGAATATTTAAGGACGGCGGCTAGACCAGAGCAGCGTCTTTTGATCGACTGGTTACTTCGCTTTGAAGCGTGAACGTCTTCGGAGTTCTATCCGCTGTGTGAGCTAATCAGCTGGTGAGCTGAGCTGTTATTGTCGTTACTAGTTATTTGCTAACTGTTTGTGTTGTTAGATATCAAAGTGCTGAACTGTCATTACCTGTGAATTGCTGTCTATTTACATTGGTAATCTGTGCAAGGACTATTGTTTCCTGTACCTGTGCTACGTGTTTTCCTGCATATTTGTAAATAAACCTTCATTCTCCATTATCCTGCGTGTTGGACTGTTTACACCATACACCCACAGTAAGACTTTGTGCAACAATATGAAATGTAGAAATAAATCTGAAAAATGACTACATCATAATTCAAGAAACCTGTGCATCAGAGAACTTGTTAAAAATTCTATAAAATTTGTACAAAGAGGTTACATGGTTACATTTTGAAAATACATTTTAAACACAGTATAAAAAAGCATTTACTCAACAACAGTGTTGAACAATGTATCCTCATCAGGAAGGTCAATGTCCTTCCACTTCATTTCTCCCTCTAAACACAAATTATGTAATATTATGCATGAATTGATGCTACTTCTGGCATGTAGTGCTAAGTCCTGTGTTTCAACAAACACCTGAATCTGTTTTTCAGCACCCCGTTACAATGCATCTCCCTCTTGAATGGGCAGTGTTATACTCTTCTTCAGCAGACCCAGAGGAAACTGTAGAATACAGGGTATGCAGATGAAGTTCCTGAGGATAGCCACTGTCTCCTAAAATGAAGAAGTAAAGGTTTTGAGGAAAAAATTAAATAAAAGATAAAAACTTCACAAATTATATAACTGAGATGTTCAGATATCATTTATAAGATTGCCACCTTCTTTGTATCAGTTTCAACAATTAGACAAGGGAAAGGTAAGAAAGTCGCCAGGGTTGTGCTGAAGCTATACCTTGGGCATATGCAGCTAATGCGAGGTGGGAGGAAAAGAAAATGAGTCAGTTTTCCAGAACTTTACCAAAGTGTCTCAGAAAACTAATTCTAATAGATGGAAACATAACTCGCACTTCATAATCAGATTTTCATGTTTACCACAACCGATCATAAAAATAATTTTATATGATGCTTATACTGACACACTTTAGCCTTTACATTCAGTTTAGATGTTAAATATTCTTTTTTTTAAATTTCCTTCAATTTTCTTTTGACAAAGTTTCACTGATGCTCAGGTGCATATCAAAAAGCTTTTTTGATTCAAGGTGACAGAATGAAATTGATTTCTGCTTAAGCACAGTTATCGCAAACCTAACTTTGTTGCAAGTTAAGTTTACTCGATAAATTGACAATCATGTGCAGCTCAATGTTATTTCTAACCACCAAAAAAACAGTTTATTATTCCTCAACTCTTGGTAAGAATTCACAAGTAATATAGCTACCAAAAAACAACAGAAACTTATACTATTCTTTTGGAAACTATACTTTTGAATAAATAATTGCATTTTTTGAAAAATTAATAAGCAACAGGTATTTGTTTGTAAATAATTCATAAAGTGCAGAAGATGATACAAGTAGAAAAAAAAAATATAAATGAAATACAATCATAATTTTAAAAAATTAAAGTGTATTTCTCATAATCATACCTCTGATCATCAGGAAACTTGACATTTTTTAAATGATAGTTAGTCATGGCTTCCGAGACTTCTCGAATGCAGTTGCTGACATTTGAATGAGATACCCGAATGTGAAAATCATTTCCAACTTTTTAGCACCCTTTTTAGAACTTAGCACCAATGAATTTGTTTCCTTACCCTTTCTTTTTGGACACCCAAAAATAGAATATTTATTAAGTATAATTTATTACACAAAATTTTAAGGGGTTATGTGGTGAAACACTGATGCTGTTAAATTTACAACTATTTTAAATCCCTAAATAAAAAAAGTACAAGATATACGTGTAACCAAGAACTGATTTATTTTTCTTAACAGAGCATTGTTTAGTAAGTTGAACCGAGATGAATTACTATATATTAATAAAATGATGATAAAATTTTTTTTCACTTACTTTGATTTCAGTGTTGAGGGCAGTCTTCCTTGTTGTTTTCGGCTCAAGAAAAGGGTTAAGTTCTTGAATGAGCTGAAAAGCTAATTGTTTGCTCAATCGGAAATTAGAAGTAAAATCCTCGCCACTTAAATCAAAAGCGTTACACCTAAAATACTCCTAGGAACCCTTCGTGCGCAAGAGCTAACATCAAAACTAGAGCCACCATTCAAAGTATCGCGAAACAAACAACACAACCTTCTCACAAGCGAAAAGTGCTTTCTCACTTGCCTTTAGCGCGGTGAGAAAAAACGGTTGAAACTCGCTAGGGATTTCGGTACCCAAACGATGTCGAAAGCTTCGTGTTAACGGATTCAGATGACATCGCGAAATGTGACGTCACGAGTGAGAGAACGGGTCATTTTCTCGCAACAGAATGGTTGTCGGTAGAATCGTGATAGAGCCACTGGTTCAACCAGGGAAGGGGACTAGAAAAGCAAGGAGTGAATGCTTTTTCGCAAAATGAAATCGAACATTTTGAATGTTGTGACGACGATATCATTACATCTGGGGAAGTGAGTGAGGAAGATATCGTGGCATTAGTAAATAAAAAAACGACTCTATTGTAGATTCGTCTTCAGATATGGAGGAAGAACAAGACGTTCAATTGCAGATGCAAAAGTTTTTAACAATTTTTTTGTCACAGAAAACATCGACGAACATGTTGTGGACCTGTTTAAAATAGAGGATAAAAAAAATTGACGAGTTGTATATAAAATCGAAAACTTTTCAACCAAAAATAACATTTTTTTTCAATGTAGTGGATTAGCAAATAAGTAAAGAAAAAAAGTAAATCTTTAGTTTGTTTATTATTGAGTATATTATTTAATACTTTATTTGTCCCTAATTACTAATGAAAATATTATGTTATTAAAAAGTTTATTATAGAAGTAGTATCTTGGGGCATTTTTTTTGCAAACTTCGGTTAAAACGAACTTCTGAGTCGGTCCGTTGAGGTTTCGTTATAACGGGGTTTGACTGTATATATATATATGTGAATGTTAGAAAGAAATTTGAATGTTAATATTTATAATTCAAAGATGATTAAAAATCAAAATTATTTTCATCAATCCGAAATTAATCATGTAAAACTTCTTGGCGTATACTTTTGACTATTTCTTCAACAGTTTATTTCAATATAACTTCATTCCAACAAAATTTCAAGGTTTAAAACTGATAAGTTGGTTTTTTCCAAATCTTCAAAAAATGTTTAAAAACATTTTCCCATAAGCAGCAGTGAAAACACTGCTTGTCCTAGCACAATTATTGTAAAATCTTATATATATATATATATATATGAATCAGCTTTATTTTGCTTCTGATGCTTTAACTTAAATCAGAACAGAATAAAATTTTATTAAATACTAAAATGTAGAAACTAATTAAAATAAAAAGTTACTTTTTAGTACAATAATGAAACGGTGTTTTACACCACAACGAATATAGTAATAGGCTATTCCTAAGAAGTTATGCCTAACATGGCGGAGGCTTCCGGTTTCGTTTGGTAACAGACGTTACCATTGACAAGAGAAATTAACTCCCTTTTCCGCCTTAGTGTTTTATATATATACTAGCAGTACGCGCACGGCGTTGCCCGTGGAATCAGGACTTTAACAAAATGGGGAAAAAAAAAAAAAAAAACCCGCCCACAATGACATGAAAAAGTTTTGGAAACAAAATCAAAACAAAAGATACACATTATTTCATTTTTCTGCTTATTTTTGTTTTCGCGCTACAGTACAGAGTACGTTAATCCAAAACAATATTACAAAATTGGAACGTGAAAATGATTATTATATAGCACGCAAAATATAAATCAAATCCTAAAATAATAATCGAAGTAATTCATTCAGGTGAAGGTCATGACGTATCCTGCACGTCCGCCAATCAAAATTGGCATCAACGTTCCGAAGAAGTGCCGCGCGAGGAACTCGATCGAGAAAAATAACTCTCAACGGCCCAGAAAAAAAATTAATTTAAAAAAAACGGGAAAAGATATTTTAACCGTTCTTGTTTTAAATCCGACAGAACCGTTCTAGTTATAAGCTGAAAAAAATTGAAAATAATAGTGTTATTAGAAAGTCGGATGCAACAAACTTAAAAACAAAACTAACATTTAGATGGCAAAGGTAACTATTTTTTAAAAAATTCTCCAAAATTCAGTAAATTACGTTGGAAATTCAAAACTAACTTCATTAGAACGGAAATCGCGTGCTCTTTCAGATGGTCTATCTATTTTTGTCGTACAATTATTCGAAACCATTCTATTGAGAAATTAGTGCGAAAAATCAACCAAAACAACACAAAACATAAAATAAAAAAATTTCTAGATTAAAATTTCGGCTTCAAGATGCATTCAGTCACCATTACGACTACCTGTGTACCAAATTTCATGGCTGTAAGTGCGATAGATTCCTCTGGACATCGCAGACAAACACACACAACACAAACATTGCCTTTTATAAGTACGTGATTCTTTCTCAGAAGGAATGAGTGAAAATTTTCTTTGCTTTACTGTATATTATCTAGCAGCGGGAAAAAATTATCATTCATAACAATGAAAAATTTCTATTTAAAGTCATCTAATGAATTGACCCACAACAGAAGTTTCCTCTCCACATGCACATTTTGCTTCTGAAACATGTTTTTTATAAATGTATCAAATTCTTTTTTACATCATATTTAAATGAAACTTGCAATGCTACTGTGTACCTTTAAATTTCTATTCACCTAAGTGTTGTGTGTTTGTGATTTTGTCAGATATGCATTAAATGTTTTCATGTGTTTTTATACGAAATGTACCCACATATCCTGCCATTTGCAAAAATTCCAATAATTTCACATTGTCTTTTCCTCAAAATATATATATTATTAAATAGTCTAAGTAAAAGTAGTCTACAAGTCCAAATAAAATTTGTAAAAAAAAAAGGGCTCTTAAAAGTAGCACACATATTTGCTTCACAAAAATGAAAAAAAGCATTATTTTGGAAAACTAAAATATAATAAAATTTAAACATTTTCATTATATACTAATCAAAAAAGTTTAATGCTGTATAATTAGTGCAATTTAAGAAGTGTATCAATTTCCTTCAGTTAAAGAAGAGCAAAGTATATTCAAGTAAAAAAACCAGATACAAAAAGTTCTTCATACATGGGTATATATGTACTTTTCAGTCGTATAACTGTGAGTGTTTGAATGTAATTTATTCAATGTAGTTAAATTATGAATGTTTAGAAGTATGCAATGTTTTGAATCACTGCAGTTTATTTTTGTGATCAAATACATTTACTGTTGCAACTTTCATAATTTTGTATTGTACTTTAGATTATTACTTATGTTAATTCATTTCATTTGGTTACCTATTTTTAATAGCAAATATCTTTGCGCAACAGTATATTTAAAAATGAAGAGTGTATATATAAAAAGGAAGAGTGGTAATTCAGAAATTATAAATTTTTAGTTCTCATTTCAACAGCAATATAGTCAATTTTCTGAATTTTCCAGGATAACTGATAAACTATTTGCATAACTCTAGAAAGTAACCCTGGCCTCATTTGCCAAGTTTGTGGTTCACTCCCAAGTCAACGTCGATAGATTCCTGAGATGTCAAGAATATGCAGTGCCAATGCCCTATGATTAATGCAGCATGTAACAAAGCCTTTGAGTACCTATTTGGCCTTAGATGCTCAGTCATTCTGGTATACAAGCCATATATAAAAACATGATAATGACAGTCAATGCAGGTGCTAATTACTAAATGGTTGTAATCCCTAAGGAAAGTGCCATGTCTTGTAAATGGTTTAATGCAAAGAAGTCCCATTAGCAAAATGAAATTATAACTCTAGCAAAGATTAATGGGCTAAAAAAAATTTTTTTTCATCCACCTCATTATATTTTACTTTAAAATATGATGGAGAGGATGCTTTATCAAGTAATGTTTTCAATGTTCCAGCACCTGCCCTTGAAAACTCATGTCCAGGGCATGTACGCTCTTCCCATCACTTTAGACTATCAGTTTTCCTTTTTATTCCCCTCATATATCTAATTTTTCAGGGGGGTTGCTTGTATCTTCAATTATTTAACATTTCAAATCGAAAGCTCTTATAGTTCAAAGTTATAAATTTTATTTAAACCTTTTCATTTTAATGACTGAAGTAAGCAGTTATCTGTATGATTTTCCTCATATTTACCACTTTTCAGTAAGAAAAAAAAGAAACATGAAGCAACTGCCTCTACCTATATTTTACATTTAAACTCATCTTATTCATGAAAGTACAAAGTCAGTAAAAAAGAAACCATATTACTTTAAATACACACAAGAATATATATATATATATATATATATATATATATATATATATATATATATTTATTTATAACGTTATATATACAGATTTATATGCATCTTATATTTTTATATATATTTGTGCTCAGTATTATGTATTTAACATATTTTTATTTTAAATAAAAGTTTAATACAAAATAGTCTGTCTTGTGTTTGTGCTTAACTTTATTTTTCCTCAAGAAATACATTCATTACTAAAACTTTTATAAAAACATAACCAACACTAAGCGTTACTTAAAGCAAGGAATATATTAATCAAAATTTTAAGCAAATTATTAAAAATTATTAATCTGCATAAAAGTTCTGCCCATATAGATAAAAATGAAATGTCTGAAAATTTTAAATAAAGCATTGAAGTGACTACAGAATAGAAAGGCCATGAATTCATCCTAGTGATTCAGATCTTTATGAGCTTAAAATGATAGTAACTACAAAAATATATGTTACTGTTTGATAAAGATAGTTCTGCAATCAAAGGTTGCATTAAGTTTACATAATGGATACAGTTGACACTTCAGGAAATTTCCGAATGTCATAAGAAATCTGCCAGTGATATTTTATAGCCCAAGATTCTTAAAAAAAAAAAAAAAAAAAAAAAAAAAAAAAATACCAAAATAAAAAAAAAGATGTATGTGTTTAACTAATTCTACAAATCTTATCTCTGAAACCCCACATGAGATTCAAGTAATTAAAAATTTCTTATTTTAAACAAAAATGATAAATTTAGATATTGAAGGATGTGTGTAGGTAATTATTTTCTCCTCTCAATATTCCACCTACAAAATTTTAAAAAATTGTCACATGGTGTGTGTTGTTTATAAACTTGCATTCAAGGCTATACCTCATGTTATGCTTACTAGAAAAATGAAGTTTCCATCTTAACAAGTCTTTTATGCACTTCATAATGTATCAATGAATTTTATGAGTAGATGAATTACTGTACATATAAAACTTTTTTTTGTAGGCAGTAACCATTTAAGAGAATTTGGAAGTGTGTAATCACTTAGAAATTTTGTATAGAAGTAAAGAAATGGTTTAATGGCTTGCATTTGCCAGCACTGTATTCTGTTTATGAATCTCACAATTAATGCAAGAATTTTAAAAAGCTTTGGATGTTATTTTGTTAAATTGAAAATTTTTATTTGATTGATCTTTACATTACCAGCTTCAAAGGAAATTTATTTCTCCTCCCCTTTGCAATTAAGTGGATAACCTCGCTGAAATAATTTTCAATTAAGGGAGTAAGCAGGTTTCTTATCTCATCTAGTTTAAAATGTGAAAGCATTTTTTTCTCTCTAGTTTTGACTTCTGGTAAATGTCTACAAAAAGACTTTTTATAATTCATATAATCTCAAATCATATATAGAGCTAGAAAGCCAAACGCTAATAAGGGGAAAAGAAACAGTTTTAGAGAAAACTTCCTTTTAGGCACCTTCCAAATTTTTAAGACAGAAAAAGTTATGGATCATATGATATATGATGGGAATTGACTATCAAAATTTGCTCTTCTGTAGCTTTTTTCTTAACCAAGGCATTGATGATTATGCATCTTGTCAGAAGTTTCACAGTGCATACAAACAGAAAAGTAAGAAATCATCAATATTACCTACAAAACCACTGTGGTTTGAAAACTAGACTATTCAATTATTTAGATCATGATTCTTATTTTAAATGGATAATACATAGTTCAAAGTTTTACAGATAACATCAGGTTTTAAAGAAACAGTGTAGTGAAGTTTTCTAACTTAGAAGATGCAAGATATATTTTTAAAAATTTTATTTTGCTATTTTTAAAATAGAAATAGGATAAGCATCTCAAAATATATTTACTACGAACTCACAGAATATACATCTTAACACACAAAATTCATTATTTCATATTAAAATATTCAGTTTTCTGGAGGTTTCTTGTATTGTTCTGCAAATTCCCTAATTTTTCTGAATAATTCTGCAGGTTCATCAACTCTAGGTACCTAGGATATAAAATAAATGAAATTTTAAAGAAGGAAAATCTAACTAAAATATTAAAACATTTTCAACTATTTTAACACAGTAAAATCATTCTGTGCATATATTAAAAAATTTTAAAAGATGGCATTAAGTATATATATTTCAAATACACCTTTAAAGAATTGCTTTTTTTTTACCAGAAGTTATTTCAACTATTAAAATTTGTTTTTACTCTTTGAATGCATGCAGATCAAAGAGTAGCAAAGAATGTGCAAGAAATATGGCTTTACTTAATAATAAACTAGGTATATAATGGATAATCTGAAGATTATTTTATGACAGATTAATAATGATTATATTTGTAATAAACACAACAAAAATAATTTCTATTTGAACTGAGGAATTTATTTGGTTTGCTGGTAGAATAATCAGATACAGTTCACCATCTTGTAGATATTATTATTAATAATAATTTTAGTAATTCAGACATGACACACGCTTGGAACAAAAAAAGCTGAATTTCATAAATAATGAATCGCGCCAAAGATAAATACCGAGAAGTAAGATATATATTGATTAATCAAACAATAAAATAAATAAATTTATACAAAAAGTGTTTGAGATATTGAAAATATTGTATAATTATTATATAAAAGAAAATTAAGAATGATAAAATCCGATGCCAAAAAAGCTGAAATCCGCGTTTCCGCGGAAATGTGTCATGTCTGGTAATTATATCAATGCATATGATAATTGACAGACATTAAAAAATTTCTACAAAAAATAATAATTTTGAACTTTGTTTACTAACACACATTGTGTCATGTAAATACAAAATCAACATAAAAATATCCTTAATTGCTAAAATTGGCAACTCAACACAATATTTTTAGTCATCATTTTGCCTTTCTGTCCAATACAAGTAA
Organism: Araneus ventricosus; assembly: GCA_013235015.1. Taxonomy (NCBI): domain Eukaryota; kingdom Metazoa; phylum Arthropoda; class Arachnida; order Araneae; family Araneidae; genus Araneus; species Araneus ventricosus. The sequence goes on along the minus strand of BGPR01001180.1, from coordinate 14,806 downwards.
ACATGCATAACAAGGATAAAACTGAATCAGTTTTATTTATTTGAAATATGTCATACCAAATTAAAGGTTACGAAATTAATACTCAGCCCTTAATCACTTCCTGAAGTAATTGAAATTTGCATTTATTAAAGGAGAAGTTAAACTGCTGATGAATGATTAAAATGAACAATAAAGTGGTTAACACATTGTCACACATGACAGCTACAGCTGTCCAATTTTCAATAGAAATGAATGTGCAAGAACTAAAAGAGTGCTGAAACTTATTTAACTTCAATCTAGTAAAATTTCACAATTCATATCTGTTTGACAATAGTTTGGGCAGCAAGGAGATTTTTTTTGTAGTTTCTTTTATTTAGTGGTTTTTGTGTATTTACACTTGGATGATGTAAGGCTTTTCTTTCAAACTAAACAATATAAACTTCTTGAACAATAGGTAACAGATATATATAGCAAAAAAAATTATATCTCATTGAAAAAAAATAATAATAAGATGTACTTATGTTATAGTGGCCCCCATAAGCAACTGCCAAATATTCGCCAAAATGTCATCATAACTGCTATCTGCTTGATGTAATCCGAAGATCACCAAGTAAGCTCAGGGGCCAATATAACACATAAGTACTTAATAATATTCTGGCAAAACCCGTTTTTCTAATCCTTCTCATTCTGTCTATTTTAACATAATGAGGCCACGGTGGTCTAGTGGTAAGGTCTCGGCTGTGGGGCTGGAGGGTTCCAGGTTTGAAACCAGATTCCACTGAAGATCTGTTGTATATTGGGCCTGTTGCACGTTAAATCATATGTAGGGGGTCAAACGTCCTCCAGTTGGTGTGATGCAGAAGTTTGGAGAAGGGGTAGCCAGTTCAGGTGTTGTCCTCATCATCTGACTGCGGTTTAAAATTGCAAGGTCCGTCCCAAAATAGCCCTCGTGTTGCTTCAATACGGGACGTTATTATAACTAAAATGTCTATTTTAACATAAAACATCATTTTGATCAGTGAAAATCTATCTTCTTTAAGAGTAGAATTGGAGAAAAATTTATTTCTACAAAAATGTTTATTATATCATACTGGAAATATATACTAACATGATTTTATAAATCTATATGCTTTTAACGCAACAGAAAACTGCACTGCAGCAACATCAATTCTTTGCGTACCGGGTGAAAGATTCTTTCAGTTTTCTGTAAGCAATTGCCTGAGGAAAATTTAGAAACCATAAAATTAATCTAGGATGAAATAATGGTACAATGATAATTTTAATCAGGTTTTCTTTGTCTTATATCTTAATTCATTTGCTTAATGTGAAATGCTAACTCAAAAAATTTATTATTTTAAATAGCATTTGTTATTAAGCTATCAAATTATTATCCAATTCTTTGATATTTTTTCTTTAAAATTAATTTACCATTTTCAAGTTGCTGCAAGACCAATGCCCCATAGTTGCAGGATTGTTGATTTTTTTCAAAAAAAAAAATCGATTTATTTGATTTAAATCGGATTTAAAAAAATTTAAATCAAGATTTTTTTTATTTTAATGATTTTTTTAAAACTATACATATATATATTTAACATTTGTATATTAGACAATGAGCCCTACAGTCATCTTAATATAAATAAGAGTCATTGTGATTGTGGGTATGTATGTATGTTTGTATGTTCCACATCTCCTCCTAAACCACGGCAGTGATTTCAACCAAACTTTGTAAACTTATTAAGATAAGGAGAAGATTACTGTTAACTTTTCAAAGCGCAAAAGTTAATTAAACAGTCAGTTAATTAAAAATTAACCAAAGCAGTTTTTCCGTTGCAAGTTCATAGCAAATTATATTCCAAAAATTATTTTTATACCATCTTAAAGTTCAAACTTTTACCATTTTAATGACACCAATTTTATATCTGTGACATTTTTCCTTCAATTTTTATTAATTTTTCAAAATTTAATAAAAAGTTGACATGCAAATGATTTTGAAACAGAGCAAATTTAATGACACTCAGTTACTAGGCAACGGTGTAATTACTTTACCATTATTTTTCCTGTTTATTATTTTTTTTTCAAATATCATTTGGCAATGTTGTCATTGGTTCTTAAAGAATTCTAAAGCTTATTTAATTGGATTAAAAAATCGCTGCAGTTAATATCGCCTGTCATCTTTACCTGCGTTTCCTAAGAAATAATAAATAAGTAATATTTTAATTGAAAATATATAACTTTGAGTATTACGAGATTCCGAGTTGTGCTTTAACAATGCCTAAAAGAAAACATGGTTGAAATTAGTGTTCCTTAAACATCGATAGACTATCGATACTATCGAAGCCAAGTCGATAGTATCGAGTTTTCGAAACTATCAATAGTATCAATAGTTTCAAAACTATCGATACTATCAATAGTTTCCTCTCGGGCAATACTATCGATAGGCGTATTTTCAGTCGATTGTTTCAAAACTATCGACTGGAACTATCGATAGTTTCAGTCGATAGTTTTAAAGCTATCGACTGAAACTATTGACTGTGCATAGTATTGCTTCTATCTTGTGGCAGGTTGTGTATTGTGTCAGTGGGGGTGCTGTATTATATAATACCTATCATTGATGCATTTTTGTATAATTTAAATATTGGTCTTTTTGGTCAATTTTGGATATTTTAATAAATTGATTTTTGACTTGATGTAAGCAAGTTTTTATATATATGGTACTGAATTTTAATTTATCTTACAGTTCTAGTCGGTAGTTTTGAAACTATCGATTGTTTTCTCTCAAGCAACAATTCTATGTATTGTTATAGGGGGTGCTTTAAGTAATTATACCACTTTGATTATTGATGTATTTTTGCATTATTCAAATTTTACCTTTAATTTCTCACGTATTTACTCTAGATTGTTTTCAAACTATCGATAGTTTTTGTTCAAGTAATAAATAGATCGAGGAATTGATCTTGGATTACTGAGAAATTTTTGTACTTCGTATCTGTATATATGTATGGGAGTAACGTATGTAGTACGTAGGTATTTAAAGTACAAAGTACATACGCTTGTAATGTGATAAGTATGTAGGTGAGTATTTTAGGTACTATAAGTACACATATAAGGCACAACGTCGTTACGTATATATGTTAAGTACTAAGTTTGTAAGTAAAAATTTACGGATATACGTACGTATATAATGTACGTTCGTATGTGTGTAACGGCCGGCCGTTTGTATGAATTAACTTACGTATATATGTATGTAACGTACGTTCTATGCAAGGAACGCTCATACATTTGATTGCCTGTATGTACGTATGTTTGAAAGATACATAAACTTAGTACGTTACATGCTTACGTACGTATGTTACATACCTATGCAAGTATGTTACTTAGATTAGTTCGTACGTTACATACATATACACATTTCAAATGTAAATAAGTTGCATACACAAGTACTTATGTTATAAACGTACATACGCTTCCAAACGTTGCATACGTGTATATGAAATGCTCCTAGGCAAGTAACGTACGCGTGTAGTACATTTACATACGTACATATGTACTTTACATACATAATCATGTTTCATATATACTTACGTTACATACGTACGCACGTTTCATATATACGTATGATGTAAGTTACATATGTACGTTACTTATGTACTTCCGTTTCATGTATATTTACGTTACATACGTACTCATGTCTCATTTATACCTACTATCGATAGTTTCTAAACTATCGACTGAAGGAGCACCTATCGATAGTATCACCTGAAATAAAACTATCGATAGTTTCAGTCGATAGTTGGGAAAACTATCGACTGGACTATCGATAGCTGAACTATCGATGTTTAAGGAACACTAGTTGAAATCTACAAGTTGGAACACACACTTAGTAAAACGGCGCCACCGCACCAAGTCGCCAAAGCAAAATGGTAAACAAACGGCCATCGGTCACAGTTAAAAGTTAATCGTTTAATATTTTTTCGAACCCATTGCGTTTGTGGTTTGTCGTTGCACTATTTCCCGTTTTAAATGTAGAGTTTCAACAGAACTACTAGCTTTCCTAGCTCATTGAATGTACGGAATCTGTTACTTTTAATTATTCTAATGAAGCAGGAAAAATAGCGCTCATGATGCCTGCGGCATCTGAAGTGGGCACCGGGCAAATTTTTTTAACTTAAAAAAACATCAGCGGTTTCGCTTTCAGCAAAGTGGGATCCTAGTAGCTTTGCTAGCTTAGTGAATGTACGGAATCAGCTTCTTTTAATTCCTCTAATTTAGCAGAAGAACATTTGCTCTTAGTAGCGTTCAAAACAAGTACAACTTCAAAAATCCATGCAAACGATTTTTATTACAAGACAAAGAAAAAATCTCTCAATTATATGATCGAAAAAATATATCATCACTAAAAAAACCCAAGTTCTATTTGTCATTTATTTACTAATTGAAATCATACTAATTAAAATACTTTTATTATTTAATTAAATATTTAATAAATATTTTAAGTTATTTAAAAATTCGCGTAGTATGTAAACAACTCAAATCACGCAAAATGATTGCCATAATGTAAGCAATCTAGCCGATGGGTTGCCAATGGAACTAATCCGCTCGATTCCTCAGGTTACCATTTTGGCGATGAAATCGGCGTGTTCCAACTTGTAGATACCAACCGAAAACATAAGTCAATCGCTGAAATTCCAGCAAAGGCAAGGATAGTAAAGCTTTAGTAAGCAGATGAAATGGATGTTTGACAACAGCACACTCCAAAAATGTTGTTTAAAGGCAAGCATTGGATTAATGTAAGTCGTTGTAGCCTTAACCTCTGTAGTTGGGAGGCTGTGGTTTTGAGTGTTTATTGCATATATTTTTATGCACATGAGGTCTTAAAAACAAGATAAAGGTCACTGTCAACTATTCAAAGTCCAAAAGTTAATTAAAAATCTAGCAAGATTTTGGCGTTTTAACGAATATATCTTCCGAAAATGTTATCTAACAAAAACTGATTTTGCACCATATATATAAAAAAAAAAAAAAAAAAAAGCTTTTCAGTGACACTAATTTCATTTCCGTACAATTTTTTCCCTCTCATTTTAATGAATTTTTCAAAAGTAATTTTATACACAATTTGTAACAATATTTTTTTGATGTCGAACAAAAATGCACATGCAAAGAACTGTTGCCAAAAAACATTATGGTAAACACTAAAAAAAAGTTTAAAAGCAGACAATTCAGTTTATACCAGGAAAAACTTTTGATTTTGGTTTATTTCCATGTCTTTTATTAATCAAAAAGTAATTTATCGTCCCAAAAAGTCCATTAAAGCCTTTCTTATGCTTCAGTATCTGTGAAAAAATTCTTATATAACAATTATTATGGAGAGAATTAGTTTTCGGAGTTTTTTAAAAATTGTTTGCTTCAATTGATGTTCTCATTATAATTTAAAAATGTTTCACACGATAAATGGATTTTGTGTATTATAATATTTTATACAAAAGTATTTTAATCCTAAGTAATGGGTATATCAGTCATACACAATATGCATAATTTAAAAAAAAATATTAGACATGAAAATATAAATAAAAAATATTAGACATGAAATTAATTTAATCCCAAGCAAGGTCGGGTATATAAGCTAGTTGAATTATATATATATATATATATATATATATATATATATATATATATATATATATATATATATATATATATATAACATACCAGACATTAAGCTGCACTTTCTGCACAAAAAAAAAATTAAAAAAATTTAATTCAAACCTGTAACAACTAATTAAAAAATATTTGTGCATGCACACACACAAACATTGCCTTTTATAAGTATAGATCATAGTTTAAATTGCACTATGTAGATGTTTGTATTTCTTTTTGAACATTTATATGTATTACTTAATTATCTTACATTTGAATATTATTGTAATATAAAAACTTCGTTGTCCCCAACACTATTTAGTTTTCTCCAGTATTAAAATGAAACTCGCTGCATTTTACTATGTTATTTCTTTGTGAACATGATCCTTTCACAATATTTATTTTAATTTACAAAAAAGGAGCATCTCATACTTTGTATTTTTTTGTGTTGCTCATTAGAGATTTATTTAAAATCTAATTTGCTTGTGTTCTCAAAAATAAAGATATGGAAGTACTCTAGTTATATCAATTCAATGAAATATTTTTTATGTTATATATAGTCTCTTTAAATATACATTTAAAAATATTTTAATCACTATTTGAAGATACATGAACAATTTTATTTTATTAAAGCAGATTAACTTGATATTTAAAATAAAATGATTTAAATCAGTGATTTTTTTTAAAAAAATCAGTTGATTTAAATTGCAATTTAAATCAGCGATTTTAATCAACCGATTTAAATCGTCACAACCCTGCATAATTGTGACACTCCAAGGTCCCATACCTAAGGTCAGGTTTGTCGATTTTTTTCAAAAAATTCGATTTATTTGATTTAAATCGGATTTTTTTTTATTTAAATCAAGATTTTTTTGATTTTAATGATTTTTTTAAAACTACACATATATATTTAACATTTGTATATTAGACAATGAGCCCTACAGTCATAGAATTATATATATATATAACAACATACCAATCATTAAGCTGTACTTTATTTTTTTAAAAACAAATTTAAAAAATTTAATTCAAAAACGTAACAACTATTACTTAAAAAATGTTTGTGAATTAAAATATAAAAATATACGTTTGAAATATAAGAAAATTTTATTAAGGAAAAATATAATAAAAATTGTCATTTCTTGACTATAAGTAGATATATTATTGTATGTTAGAATATTGGAGAATTTTACACTCAGCTGTTCATTTGTTTCATTACAAACACAAGTTATGAAGCTTTCTCTAATCCTAATTTGTTTCACCCAAAACATTAAATAAAAATTTTCCTAGATAAAATTTTTAAATTCAGGCTTCGAGGTGCATCGAGTCACCACCAGGATTACCTGTGTGCCAAATTTCATGACTGTGTGATAGAGTCGCCTGGACATTGCACACATGCTCACAAACATTGCCTTTTATAAGTGTAAATCATAGTTTAAATTGCACTATGTAGATGTTTGTATTTCTTTTGGAACATTTATATGCATTACTTAATTATCTTACATTTGAACATTATTGCAATATAAAAACTTTGTTGTCTCCAACACTATTTAGTTTTCTCCAGTATTAAAATGAAACTCGCTGCATTTTACTATGTTCTTTCTTTGTGAACATGATCCTTTCACAATATTTATTTTATTTTATAAAAAAAGGAGCATCTCATACTTTGCATTTTATTGTGTTGCTCATTAGAGATTTATTTAACCCTTTGCGGCGAAGTGTGCCAGCTAATGGCATACCTAATTTGACTCGCTTCTCAACCATTAAATTCAACTATAAATGGAAAATAATAGGTTTAGGATAGGGCTAATAGTACTCCTTTTAGAATGTATGTAGCAGTCTTATGAAATTTTGTTTCGGAATAGGAATTATTAGAGATAAAGTTTGGGAAAATTCCTTGACTCGGAGATAAGAAATTTTTCAGTTCTGGACATTTAACAATTTTAGCAAAGTAACTCGAAAATTTTGCTCCAATATTCTTGAAGTTTTAATTTATAATTTTCTGTAAGTTTCAACAATAATTTTAGAGTGTATCAAGGTGGCTGTATCTAAGAGGGTTCTCAGGGGGGGGGGGGGGCCCCGGAAGGGGGACGACCATCCCATCAGAATGAAGTAAGTTTTTTAAAAAACTTTTTTTGTAGATTCTATGTCTAGACAATAAACTAAACCCATTCATGATGTTTTCTCATCATATTTTCAAAAAATTATTGCCTTGCGCAGCAAAGGGTTAAAATCTAATTTGCTTGTGTTCTCAAAAACAAAGATATAGAAAGTACTCTAGTTACATCAATTCAATAAAAAAAAATTTTATGGTTGGTATCTACAAGTTGGAACACACCGCTTTCATCGCCAAAATGGTAACCTGAGGAATCGAGTGGATTAGTTCCATTGGCAACCCATCGGCTAGATTGCTTATGTCATGGCAAGCGTTTTGCGTGATTTGAGTTGTTTACATACTACGCGGATTTTTAAATAACTTAAATTATTTATTAAATAATAAAATGTATTTTAATTAGTATGATTTCAATTAGTAAATAAATGACAAATAGAACTTAGGTTTATTTAGTGATGATATATTTTTCCGATCACATAATTGAGAGATTTTTTCTTTGTCTTGTAATAAAAATCGTTTGCATGGAATTTTTGAAGTTGTACTTGTTTTGAACACTACTAAGGGCAAATGTTCTGCTGCTAAATTAGAGTAATTAAAAGAAGCCGATTCCGTACATTCACTAAGCTAGCGAAGCTACTAGGATCCCACTTTGCTGAAAGCGAAGCCGCTGATGTTTTTTTAAGTTAAAAAATTTTGCCCGGTGCCTACTTCAGATGCCGCAGGCATCGCGAGCGCTATTTTTTCTGCTTCATTAGAATAATTAAAAGTAACAGATTCCGTATATTCAATGAGCTAGGAAAGCTAGTAGTTTTGTTGAAATTCTACATTTTAAACGGGAGATGGTACAACGACAAACCACAGACGCAATGGGTTCGAAAAAAGATGAAACGATTAACTTTTAACTGTGACCGATGCACGTTTGTTTACCATCTTGCGTTGGCGCGATGGCGCCGTTTTACGAAGAGTGTGTTCCAACTTGTAGATTTCAACCAATTTTATCTTCTATATATTCTTTTTTTAAATATACATTTAAAAATACTTTAAAATCACTATTTAAAGATACCTGAACAATTTCATTTCATTAAAGCAGTTTAACTTGATATTTAAAATAAAGTGATTTAAATCAGTGATTTTTTTAAAAAAAATCAGTTTCCCTGACCTGAAACCCTTCCTAAGGTTTTACCTAATGGTAAAACCAGTCTTAGACATGAGATGGGACTAATAATAATAAATATCTTTAAAAATATCAGACTGACTCTGAAGAGATCGACTATTTTCCCATTTAGCTTGGTACTACATAAATATAAGCTGGATTTTTCAATTAGCTTACAACATATTTCCATTTCTTCAGTGCTCATATAAAAATACAGCATCAATAAGTAGTCAAAATAATTCTTAGAGCTTCCAATAAGTAAGCTGTGCACTTTCTTGCAGTTTAAAGTGACCTTGATTAAACTGCTGTGAAGATTGTCAAAGATGATAATGCATCTTGTTGATCTTCCTCAGCTTCAAAAATTTTAATTCCCTTTGTCTCTCTTTCTAATTTTGAATATGGCTAAAACAAGATACAGCATTGTTTCTTATATTTGTTTAGCTTTCCTAATTATGGAGTAGAATTTCACACAAGCATATGTATAAAATTGAAGAAATGTTTGATGTATGGGGATATTTTCACTAAAGATATTGCGTATAACTTACTGTAACACATTTTGTGATACCTCTAGAGTCCCCCAGCCTCAACAACCACTTTGCAAGTATAGCTGCAGGCTATTAATATTACAAGTGAACAGCTAGTTGCCGAAGGTGACTAGTTATTTAAATACATATAAGTAAGTGCAACTAATCTGTTGTAATTTTAAGATAATTTTATATCAACTATTCAGTAGAGAGTTCTGATGCTTCTATATGCAGAAAATTAGCACAATTCAATAGCCAGAGAAGGTCTTATGTATAAACAGTTTTGACAAGGAAAACAAACATTGAATGTATCAAGTTTAAAATTTCCATTCCTTGAGGCATAATTCAGTTCTTTTCACAAACAATCTAAAAAAAATCAATCTATAAAGCTCTAAAGAACCAGACTAATCTTCAAACAACTTAAATTCTACTTAATTCATTAGATTGCACATTTATTTGATCTAAAAATTTCCATATTAAATCAACTTTTTGATACGCAATTGTAGTTTAAGAACTGTACCACAAAATTTTGAATTATTTTATTCAGTGTTCTTCACTGACATTATTTTTTTCCCTAGTCTAAAAGCACCATTTCTATAGATAGCATTCCTACTATGAAAAAATAAAAAATGAAATGATCTGAAAAAAGGATTCAATTATATAATATATATCCCCAAATTTGGGAATTTTATTTTCGTAAAGTTCATTTTAAAAAAGGAAAATTGCAAAATACATTAGATATTGAAAATAGTTTACATAAAAAAAAATCTTAATAATAACTACATGTCATTCTACTTACTTGATATTTTTGACATATATAAATTCCTGCATAAACACCTGCTCCAAATGTTACCTAAAAATAAAAAAAAGCAATACAAGAAAAAACAATTCTTAGAGTCTATAAAAAAAAAAAGTTTACTTTGAGATATTTAAAAAAAAAAATATTTTTTTAATGCATGCTACTATTATTCATCTTAAATGTGTACATTTCAAAGAAGATACACAAATAATCAGGCAATTAAATAACATCAGTATATATGTAACTAAATAAAAATTCAAAAGAGTGAGAATTGTTTAGTATAAATTTTTATAAAAATTAGAATTGTTGACAAAACATCAATACCAAAGAAATAATAGCATTAAAAACTGAAGAAAAATTTATACTAACTTATTGTCTAATGCAAAGGATATAAAATTTAAATTTTGAACATAAATGACATATTACAAAAATACTAAATAAACAATACAAATAAAATGAAGTAATAAGAATTAAATATGAAACTTTTGTTACAAATAATTTGATACAAAAGAAAGTTTAGGATAGGAAAAGAAAAATGAATTGACTGCAAAAGAAAATATTTTCTGCATGACAACAAACTTCACAGATTTCACTGAAAAACAACTAGTACAATAATTTATAATTTAAACAACAAAATTTCACAAACAAAAGGTGATTAAAAGGGCAGCTCATACAGTTGACAGCGGAAATACATTCATTTCCTATTGTTTCAACAAAATTGGGAAAATAACATTAAGAATTAATATTAACATATTTCATTAAGTTTGAAATAAAACACTATAAGAAAATGAATTTTTATAATAGTTTTATCATTTGGAAGAAAAATAGAATAAGATTTTAATGTCATATATTGGGTATAATTATAAATTCTTAGTTGTAACGAAATAAAATTTTGAATGACAACATCATTCAAAATAATGTTGTAAATACAGTTTGAAGAAAAAATTGTAACAGTTGACGAAAAAGTTGTAAATACAAATACTTATAATCGAAATCAAATACTTACAAGAAGTTTTAGCATTTTCTTTTTCTAATCAATGAAGTTCAGTAAATGATTAAAAGTGCGATAAATTTTGTTCTACTGCTATGCAATTTAAGCTGCTCTAAGTATTTTGTGAAGAGTAATTAAAATATGGCTTTTCCAAGATTCGTCTAACTGAACAAAAATTTAAACGAAAACCTCAAATTGTCATTAAACATAATAAACAAAGAGTGGAGTTGTATAACTTATGGACGAGTTTTTGGTTTGTTTACGGGCCTGTAATACGCACAGAGAAAGAGTACTTCTACTATGGAAGTTGGTCATTCGGGTTCTTTTCCATTCCTTCCATTTTGAATAATCTCTTTTACATTTTAAATTCTAATTTATGTGTTTTATCTATTTTATGAGTTTTAAATATTAATTGTTGTAATTTTTTTGTTGATGCAATCACTTGATGCTGTTGTGTGGAGCACGCAAAAAGGTGTATTGTCATCGTTTTTTGTTTAAATCTTCTGTTTCTTATTTATAATTTTTACATTTTAATTTATATTTCTATTATTTGACTATATATATATATAGTTAACGTGGTCGTCTAAAAGTTTTTTACGTCGACTTCCAACACTAGATGTCGCAGATCGCAACTCGGCGAAAGCGATTTGCCTACGTATCTTGTTACCCTGCATTGCCTTCTCAGAGTTGAAAAAACGTTGTGCGCATGCGCTCTGACTGAATCTTGGAAAATTTTCTCTGTACATAACGTTGACGATATCATCAGAGCGCATGCGTATTACTATGTAGTTGTAATCGTATATGAGTAATTTCGTTTACGCGTGAATAGCAAAGAGGGGTGGGTGAATAAGCTCCTCTTACAAACCGTTAAACGTGTTTCCTTATCGCAAACAAAATGATAGTAGGATGCTTTACGGCAGGTTCGGCTACTTTTTTCCGTAAAAAGCCATTTTTAGAATTATATTTATCAATAAAAAATTTGAGATCGGAAGTCTGCAACTCGAACTGTGAATATCATTTGTGAAAATTGGTCAATTTTTTTTTTTTTTTTTTTGCTAAAATTTATTTAATTTTCCCTTTTTTAAGTTAACAAAATACACTGCAATTCAATTATCTATTTTGAATTTTACAATAGCCGTAATTATAATCATAAGATATAATTATTAAAGTAAAAATAAGTGATTTAAAACATTTTTACATATAAATTCTCATTTTTCTTTCGTCTGGCAGTATGCTTGGACTTCAAATATTTTATATGCTTAATTTGTATGAACAATAAAATTAAAATATATACTTAACAAAAAAGAATAATATCAAGTTTCTAATGAGATTTTGTTGCTGAATTGAAGTTTTCATGACACCATGTGAAGATTTTTTTATCGTAGTTAAATTTAATTTAATTTTTTTATACATATATTATTTACTAACATAAAAAGAGTCGCAATTATGCCTTGAAAGAACCTTGCTTTACAGAAAATACTTTAAAGAAAATTGGAAGTTCAAATCAATCCACATGTTGCCGGAATATAGAATGCAGAAAACTGGAAGGCACGCACGTTTCCTAGGCATTCAATTGAAACCCAAATGACAAAGCGGCAAAGTATGAAAGAAATCGTCCATTCAATTTTATAAGAAATAAAATTAAGTGCAAATCAAAATAAAATTATTTCCTTCCTTGATGTAACATGTAGGTTCCCATTTTATTTTGTTTTTTTTACTAAAAAAGACAAAAACTTCAATATGTGTAACTTTCAATTTACTTTACGTATTTTGAATAAAAGATTTTTTACGGCATTTTTATTCTTTCAAAATAACATTTGCATTTTTGAGGAATGCACGTCTTGTAAATAATAGAGCCTTGTGATCTTTTTCTTACTTTGCCTAAACAGCATTTGTCATTCTATAGAATGGCTAGGTATTATATACAATGCCTATGGAAAGTATATAATAAATATCATATTTCATTCTTTGCCTAAAAAATGCCCGGCTTTTTATAGAATGGCGGTCTTTTTAGGCTTTTTTTTTTTTTTTTTTTTTATAGAAGAGTGTCGTTTTCACACACATTCTGGATTAGCATTCATAATATATATAAAGAAACCCAATTCCACTGAAGATCCGTCGTGTATGGGGCCTGTTGCACGCTAAATCATACGTAGTGGTCAAACATCCTCCTGTTGGTGTGGCGTGGAAGTTTGGAGAGGGGGTACCAGCTCAGGTGTCGTTCTCGTCATCTGACCGTGGTTCAAAATTACGAGGTCCGTCCCAAAATAGCCCTCGTGTTGCTTCAAAACGGGACGTTAATATAACTAAACTAAACCTATCGAATTAAATATGATGCATAGATGATAGGCCAGGAAGGAGAGACGTGAATAATCTCTGATAAGTTACAACCATGACTGTCTAAAATCCAAAATATTATTGTTTCATTTTTTCCATCTAAAACGTATTTCTGTTCTGCATACTTCTCAAAATCTTGTAATATAAATGAGAGTAAAAAAAAGGACTTAAATATGCAACAATATTTAACTCTGAAAAAAAAAATTAATTTACGACATAAAAGCAAATTAAATTCCAAATCACTTTAATGCTGTCTTTTCATTCAATTGAATTCCTTGAAAGTACAACCCGAAGCTGATAATTTTATTTTCATAGGATTCTCTAGCAACGTGACACATATCTGAATTGTTATCATTAAATATTATCAATAATGAAATAAGCAGAAACAGTTAAGAAACATATTTCAATTATATAATCAAATTCAAAATTATAAAAGAAAATTACGAACTGTTTTATTGCTACAATTTTCAGTAAAAGCATTTATAAAAAATTAAAATTAATATCCTTATTCCATTCCTTACTTGCAAGCCAACTTTTTTACTGTTTCGTTTACGAAGTGTATAAGGAGAAAGTCTTGCAATCGTCAAAAAATTCGAACTCGAGATGTTGACGAATCTCCACGTTTTAGACCTCCCCGAGTCCGAAAAATACAATTTTGGTATCATGTCTGTTTGTGAACACGATAACTCAAAAACGGTTAGACCGAGAGGGATGAAATTTGGTATTTGATCTTTACACACAATTTGTAGGTTTCTATTCAAATTTTGTACAAATCCGTTCGCGGGAAGTCTGTCTGTCCGTGTTCATGTGAATACGATAAGTCTAAAACTAAAATAGCTAGATGGATGAAATTTGGTATACAGTTTTATCAACAGAAATGTAGGTCCGTAGCAAATTTTGGATCAAATCAGTCACAGGGTTGACTGCTTTGACTTTACGTTATTTATGCACCTTCTTAATTTCATTTTCATTAATGCTTGTGACCAATGAAATTTTATTTTCTGTCGGTCAAATTAACAATAAAAAATGCCAATGTTATGGTTTTAAGAAAATGGAGTGAGTTCTTGCTTTCGACACTCTCTTATAATTACACATTTATAATGTGGGATCAAATATAATTTGTTTATGTGTTATGAACACAAGTGTGTGTGTTGTTGGTATGGATTAGAAATTTGAAGAGTGAGGTGACTGCTCAAGTGTCATCTCGCCACCGTTCAAAATTTCGAAGTCCCTGCCAAAATTGCCCTCCTCTAGCTACAAATCGGAACATTAATAT
>BGPR01001179.1:274503-297518 GCA_013235015.1 Araneus ventricosus | reverse complement strand
CGTGATTATTTTCTTTGTCCGACAAGGCCTGCAGTGCATACCGTCGAGGAAGAAAAATGAGATATAATAAAGGGCAACGGGAAGGAATTAGCTGCGTTTTTTAAAATTACCCCAACGAACAATTCTCCCGTTTCTCCAAAGCGAGCCCTGGGGAGCATGTAATTAATAGCGAGGCAGTGGCCGCGCGTCAAAACAGAGCGCTAATGCCTCTATCGCCCTAGACATCATAACTCACACCCCAGATACAGAAGACTGCATCGTGTCAACGCTTCAATTGGCACGTCATCGCTGCACAGCCATCCCCCCAGTCGGGACTGATAGCACTCCCACCATTTCCCCTGATGATTCAAGTGCTTTCAGAGTAAGACTGTGGGCTGGGCTGAGAGGTTAATTTAGCAGTCATTGAAGTTTCAGAAGTTTGCAGAACAATACACTGCATTCCGTGTAAGCGTCTCGTGCTTTTAGATCTAGTCATGCTTTTTTGCGAGTATTTTTTCCATCCGGCCTTCCGTTCACGAAGCGTGAAGACCTTACCACATGATGAGGGTGTTTCCTTGCAGGTATCTATGTTTTGGAACGGATGGGTGTAGTTGCACTGTAAATACCAAATTGTACCTAAAGGTATTCCAAATAATGCCTCTTTTTCCGTTTCTTTCATATCTTTCATAACGGAACTTTGGAGAGATCTTTTTAGACAATAAGAAGATGAATGGCATATTTCTAGGGTCAAATCTTGGACCGTTACTCTTTATACTATTTATAAAGTATCTTCGTTGTATTTTAAAATTTTCTGAATACCTTTTGTTTGTTGATGATAAGTTATGATTTGAAGCTATCTTGGTTAATCCGTTCTTATATAGATTCTACTGTTTTATAAAAAGATCTCGGCAATTTGTACCAGTTGTGTATGGACAATAAATTTCTTCTTCATAACCGTACTTTAAAAATAAAAGTGCAACTTAATTACTTGCGTTATTTATTTTACAAAGCGCATTATTTTTTCCTCAGTATATGCCTTCATCTTAGCTACGTAACATTTTTGGTATTCTTTCCGAAAAATCCAGAAGAATTCTTTCTTGTACGCTACTTTCTTATTAAGTCATCAGTCATATGATTAATTGCGATGACATATTCAACTGTATTATTTTTGCAATACAGATTAGCAGGGCCTTCTTATCCAATCGTCTACCTGGGCAGTAACCCATGGGCGCCTAAGAATTTATTATACTGACTTTAATTCTGAGTCACAAAAATTTATTTAATTATAATTTTCAATATTTTAAAGGTAAAATTAGGAATATGGCGTGCAACTAGACCGCAATCGATTCTGTAATGTTACATCAACATGAATATCAGTTCCAAAATATTCATACAGAACCAATGTATTTATATATATTTACCAATGCTTTTTATATATTTATAATGTAACCGTTAAGCTTAATTAAGTTAATAAGATTATCATATAAACAATTAGAGGTGGCGGCTTGCAGAATCCTATTTTCAAAAGAGGTCGATTTGCAAAATTGTAAGTCGTGAATCAGAGAACAGGCGCTTTTCATTTATTTTATTAGGTAGGTATTTTTATTGGATATTAGGCGCTAAAATTTCTATTTCCGGTTCCGATGGGGCGTTAAATTACTTTAGCCCAGGCCGCTCAAATTTGTTAAGACCGTCCTGCATGTTAGAACTTTCGAAGTCCGAAGCCTGTCTCAGAATACGTATCTAAAATTAAATTACATTGATAACTTCTTTTTATATTAGTTTTATAAAATTGTAACACATTTATTTTCTAAAGACTTTAATATTTTTAATATGTATGTATTTTAATGTTTTCAGATGAAGCTTTTAAAACTTTTAAGTTCTTTGTTTGATTAATGTTTATTTTGAGTCATATAACACTATAATTAGAAATTTTGTGGCGTGCATTTTCCTTAAGTAAATTTTTCGATTTTTTTTAACTACAATTGAGTAAAAAAATTATTATAACCACAACTGATCATTTCTGGTCGATTAAGTAAAATGGGCATTGCACTAAGAAAATTAAGCGATGCCTATGCTTCTTTCTACATCTTTTTTCAAAGAAAAATCAGTAACATTAAGAGTATTCAAATGAAAAACAATAACAAATAATAATAACAGAACAAATAATAACAGAAACAAATAATAAACATGTTTCTGTCACTTTTAGTGCAACTATTTAATATATAAAACAAGATTAAAATTGTGATAGCCTTAAAGAGAAAATTATGAATCATGAATTCTAAAAAGTGGCTCTAAATCTAAATTACTAAATCCGCTGCTGGCTAATGTCGTCGACTCAAATATAAAAGGTGATACGTCATTAATTTGTAATTACTATGCTTAAAAAATTTAATGTTTAAAAGTGTTTTTTTTTTAATTTAAAAAAAAAAATTCTTTTACGTTTACAGTTTTACAAGACATAACATGTCAAATACGGGATGATTTTTAATTTATCGTTGAAATTGTTTTAAAGTAAGTTCAAAATCTCAACAAAGCATTTAATATAAAATGTTATTTATTTTCTCGTTTGGAACTAACATGTTAAATTCCTTTACACAGTTAAGAGAAATTCTATTTTTAACCCATATATTTTAAAAACTATTGAATTCAAGTAATTACTTTTACACTTTAAGATAAGCTCCATTATAAAGGAGAAGTAAAATCTGCTTAATTAATTTTCTCTAGAATTCTTATGCTAAGCAAATTAAATCAATATTTACAATTTTTTGTTTTAGTACTTACAAAAGAAATGTTAGGAACTCATTTACAACAAAACAACTTTTAAAAAGCCGTCTACTTAAGATATTACTTACGAATAAATAAAATATAAAAATAGACATTAAAAACAGATTGATGAACTCATAAATGTGTGAAAGCATGAAATAAATTTAAAATATTTTTTGAGGGCCGAATAAAATTAATTTACTAATCCTACCAAAAATATATCAATAAATATATGGAATTCAGTAAGAATTTGGAAGATTTTAAACTGCCGGTAAATGGCACATTCATTTTATAAAATTTATATCGGTTCAATATATGTAATAAACAGACATACGGAGAACTAATTCTTGGTACTCTCTTTTGCTATTTTTTGGCAACAATGAGGATCATTTTCTGATTATGTTACAAATTTATTTTATCTCCAATAGTTTTTATATCCTACGATAATCGGAAAAATGTCCAAAAGAAAATTGAATAAAAAAAGTGAGCAAGCCATACAAACTATTTTGATATGCAAATCGTACTGGGAAATTTAGCTGGACTCTTTTAATTTGTATCTACCACATAGTTTTAAGTCCTTCTAAAATACTAAAGTGATTCGCATAGGTTTTGACAGTTAAAAAAATTTGTCTTAGTTGTGTGGTAGAAAAAGTGAGTATTAACTAAAGGAAAGAAAAAATTTGATAAAATTCTTCAACGCAGATTCATGGAAGAGTAGGAAATTATACCAGACAACTAAAATGAAAAGGAAAGTAGCGACTTATTTTTCAAATACATATTTCTTCTAAAAATACTATAAATTATACCACAGATTAGTTTCAAGATCTTAGTATTCAAGAAACATTTTTCTAGAGCAGAAATGAAAATCCTAAAAGCAGCAGAAGGATATGAAACACCGAATTAAAAAGATATGCATTCTCGTTAATCGGACAAAAACATCTCGGTTATTTGTAAGACGATTATAACTGTACTAAGTGAAAGTAGAAAGAAATATATGATAGCAGATGGAAAACAATCACTGAATTTTAAAGATGTTTTTTCTTATTTAATTGGAACGAAAAATATCTGTGCAATTTGTAAAACGATTAGAGCTGTTTTAAGTGGACACCTAGAGCAATATATTTTTCTGTCCTTATCTGTCTTACCTTTGGTCCGATGGTAACGCATTTGAAAAATGAATTTAATTGAATGAAACCCAAAACTAAAAAGCTTTTATCGCTTTGGGTTGTCAAACGACGACAAAAACACGTCGAAGAACGACTTCCTGCATATAAAATTACGATTTGAAGGCCGTCCAATTGGAAATGGCGGCATGAATTAAAGTTGAAACCATCTCTTATCCTTTGGAGTTGCACATATCTCACGTTTTTTCAAGTTCTCGCACTTATCTTATGACACGAAGACTTGAATTTCTTCTGCCTGCAATATTCTTTTTATTCGATTGCAGATGGTTCGGATGGAAAAAAAGGAGCTCGTTTTACAGAGAAGAGAAAGGATTTTGACTTCTCAAAGTGCACGTCTTGAGAATAGTTGAATAAATTATCAGAGTTGGCTGGTTTGAGAGAGTTCTTTGCACGTCTCTTTTTCGAACGAAGAGGCTCAGCATCATTTCTTGTTACAGAATAAATCAGTTCTGTAAAAAAGAAGAAAAAAGTAGATGCTTAATGAGGTAGTAAGATTTCCAGTACAAATTGAGACAGACCCAGTTTTTGAATTTTTGCCTCGGCGTGAAACAATGTTTCAGATTTGTACCGATTTTCGGTAAAATATCAAAAATCATTCCAATTTTCCCTTATTAAAAATAGATCAGGTAGTATGCATGTAATGGTTAGAGAAGCTGTTTTAAAATAAGAGTTAAAAACCTTTTTTTGTAGTTTTGGCATGTTTTTTTTTTAAAAAATTGAATTCTTTGCACTTTTCTTTTTCGAACGAAGAGACTCAGAATCATTTCTTGTTACAGAATAAATCAGTTCTGTAGAAAACGAAAAAAAAAATCCTTATTAAAGATTTCCGATACAAATCGAGACGGACTCGGTTTTTGAACTTTTGCTTAGCTGTGAAACAATGTTTCAGATTTATAGCGAATTTCGGTAAAATATTCAAAATTATCCCGATTTTCCCTAATTAGTAAATAGATCAAGTAGTATATATGTAATGGTGAGAGAAGCAGTCTTAAAATATTCATTAAAAACCTTTTTTGTAGTTTTTGCGTGATATTTTAATAAAAATGGCATTTGATTCAACTTTTTGACATAGATGATTCCAGTCTATGACTATTTTGGAATGTTAGTTAGTCTCCAGTGGACGTTGAATCGGAGAACAAGAGCATCAAACTACAACTAGTGATGGGTTTTTTATAACTTCAAAATGAGAAACAGCCTTAATTTGAAATGCAAAAGATAAGAAATCGCTAATTTGGTATTGTGAAGAGAGTGGCGAAGCTCATTGGTAACATGCGACAGTGATAGTCACATCAGTTTAACTCTGAAAAGCGGGGACCGAAAAAATTATTACACAAATGCGTAAGTAGATTTAAATGAACTAGATTCGATTTTAAAAGCAGTAGGAGTAATTCGACTTCGCATATTTTAGAATTCACAGAACATGATAATCTTACATTTAGTGAAAAATGGCAGTCCAGTGTCGCAATTTCTTAGAATGTTATCAATTTTCGTTACGTTTGGTTTGCCTTAACGTGAATATCAAAGGTAAAGTAACAAGGAATCCCGGTCACTTCAATTTTCCTCTATCCTTTCCCAATATTTACTGTGTCCTGGGGCTGAAAATCAGACAACCTGGTCTGTACCAACGTTGTTTAAATTGCAAAATTCAATTCAAATGTTTTTGAATGGTCGTTTATAATGCTGATGCCAAGCTTTGCAGCTAGAGCAGAGTTTCTCAAACTGTGGTACCTGTACCACTAATGGTTCATTACATTATTTAGGTGGCACAACTTTGTACGAAGCATTTAGAAGAATATTCAAAATGAATGCGAAATGGCACCCCTTTCCACATTTGGTTATAATCTTTATTATTCATTACATTTATATTTTTATCCATTTTTGGTGTTCCCCTCTAAATTGGCGCCTATGGCGGTGGCTACACTGGTCATATACCAGTTACAGCTCGGGGGTTAATACTGAGTAATAGACTGATCCACAAATTCATCTTGACGAATCGTAGCGTCAATCTAGTTTAACTTACTTACGCTTGAAATAATTGAAGAACGAAATTGATTACAATAAAACAACATCATTCGCCGCGCTTATCCTCATCAATAATAAATCTTAATATTTGATATTATTTATTATTAGCCACTATCTACTTCAGTATACTGTAAATTTATATTTTATAATAATGAAAAAGTTTCATTAATTAATTTGATTGAGTAACACAAATTTAAAATGCTTTATTCTTTGATTATAAACACACCATTTGGAATGCGTAGATTTTTAATCTTAAAGTGTTTTTGCGATGGTGCACATATATTTGATTCTTAATTATCTTGCTCAAAATTTAAAAAGTTTGAGAGTCCCTGGGCATTTAAAACACTAAACTGTTAAAAATAAACGAAAATAAAAAATATCAATTAAGTTTACCATAAAAATGAAATCGAGATGGTCATGATAAAATTAAACAAATTATAAGCAAGACTGACGAAGCAAAACTTGTAATAGAGAAGAGACTTAACTAGTGAAAAAAATCTCAAAATGCTGCATGCAAACGTCAACATTCGCCCATGCGACTGCTTTTAATTGCCGTGGCTATGCAGTTGAAATGCCAGAAGCAATGCTAATTCCAAAAACAAAATATCTAAAAGTGTGTTAAGTAATCAGTTGAAAAGTTAGTTTAAAAATCATTCAGGGAATTCGAAATGGCGATAACAGTAATTTTTTAATCAAGAATTAAGAAATCGGTATTATATATATAATTGAATGTGTAAACATAAGCTACGAAAAGTTTTATTTTGTTTCCTTTAGTGTTATCTCATTTCAAGGATCGTTCTTTTTTAATTTAAATTTTTTAAAGATATCGTTTGGGTGCTTGTTCTCTTTATTTCGTTATAACAACAACAACAAGGAAACATTGCATTAGCCTTGTTTCTAGGAAATTACAGAGGCTGTATACGAATACAGCCTAAATACATTTTTAATAATAATCTGACTTTGGTCCCAAATGGTTTGGAGCTTCAATCTATTAAATTCTGAGCTGAAACTGAAATGAAATACGATTTCATATTTAAAAATCATTCCAAGTATTAAAAGGCATTTAATGCTAACCGAAACAATTGCAGTTCGTCAAAGAATGTCGACACCTGGTTTGCTGTTTGATTTGGTTTGGGGGTTTTTGGGATTTTCAGCAACAATGGCTATTATCCCCTATTCATTCCATAGTTCTTTGCAATCCGCAATCAAACCAGCGGGAGTGTTCTCCCCTAAACTTTCTCGTATACTTCCCCAAAAAGGTGCCGTTTTCCCTTCCCCCGCGTGGCTAAAAAATTCGAACCTACTGTTACCCAGAATCCAATGACTATCAGAAGGTTTTTCATTATAGTGATTGAAAAATATCTAGGTAAAGAATCAAATTCAAAGAGATGCGTACCGAATAAAATACATGTATCACACACTTCCACTCTTACCGGCTCAAGGACAAACTGCGTAATTCGCTACTTCGTAATGAAATTCCGTTCCTTTAGCGCGCACAGAAGATTGCTTCCAGTACGCATGCGCGTGGAGATTACGGATTCTCTTCAAAAGTAAATTATACAGACCGACAGACAGTCAACCCTTTGACGGATTTGGCCCAAAATTTTATACGGACCTACATTCATGATTATAAAACTGTGTACAAAATTTTATCCATCTAGCTTTTCAAGTTTTTGAGTTATAGTGTTCGCATGACCGCGGAAAGACAGACTTACCGAGAACGGATTTTATCCAAAATTTGATAGAAACCTACAAATTATGTACAGAAATCATATACCAAATTTCATCCCCGTAGCTCTAATAGTTTTCGAGTTATCGTGTTCACAGACAGACACACAGACAGACATAATTCCAAAATTGTGTTTTTCGGACTCAGGGAGGTCTAAAACGTGGAGATTCGTCAAAATCTCGAGTTCGAATTTTTTGACGATTACAATACTTTCTCTTTGTATACTTCGTATACGAGAAAGTAAAAATGGCACCCTCCTAGAAAGGCATCCATATTCTTTTTCTGGTTTGCTGTTGCTTATATTAAATTTTCTGAAAATATTGTGGGTCATGTGATATCACAAATGCGATATCGGTCTGAGCATAATCGACGAAACATTGAATTCTGTTATACAAAAATCCATCCTGAGTATTCTATTCAGTTTTATATGAATCCAATAAAGTTTTAAAAAATGTGAAACTCTAGATAGTATATGTAGTCAAATGAGTTGCTTGAGGGAATAAAAAGAAACGGCCGAAGGAAACTAATGAATGAAAAGCTAAAAAACAGTGTGGGAGGGTTAGAATCGTTAATCATAATGCTAATGGAATTCGCTAATTAAGATGGCATTGACTGACTTCTATATTATTTCACTAGTAGTAAATTTATACTTGAACTCAATTCTTATTATCATTCTTTTGAGGTGAGTGTTAAGATTATACCGAATATATTTTTAATTAGATCATTATTTTTATGCAGTTACCTTCACTATAAGAAAGAAGTTTTAGACATATATTATCCTTTTTTGATAAAATGATGAATGAAGGCTTTTAATAATATTAAGCGTCATAAATTTTTAAAGAGGTTATCCGACTTTATTGGACCATTAAATGTTATCATGATTTACGGTAACAACGGATTTACGGTACTGTAGGAGAAAGAGACGGTTGTTTAAATGGATGTAAATCCACGTTAGAAATTGAGCTTGTTTCAATTTGTTATTCTTCTCAGTTTCCTATCATGTTAATGGGCACGAATTCCGTTTGGAAGAAGGTATCTATTTTAACTCAACGTATTATAAATGTAGGCATCTTTCAGATCCTAACTGTAATAAAATTACACGATATCTTTATTGTTCTGTTTACGCCAAATAAAAGATATTGAGTTAGGATTAGTGTCTTACAGGAATCTTATCGCTGAAACATCCGGATGCCAAAAATTTACCGTTAATTCCATCCGTACTTATTCCAGTATTATGTTCTACTTGTAGAAAGTGGTTAGATTTTCTCAGAAAATCTAACCACGGAACTCTCGGAGACATTGGCTAGGGGAAAGTGCAGTAAGAATTGAACGAAACCCAAAAAATATTTAAATAAGTAAATAAATTAAAATGAAAATTCAAAAACAATGAAACAGTTAATTGTTTTAAAAAATCTCGAAGGATAAACAAACACAAATAATATATTTTGTTGTTGCTTTTATTACTTTTCGGACTGATTCAACCACATTGGTCATTTAGGGTGACTACAATGTTGTTGGTTAATTTGGGAAAAAGAATATTTCAAGATTTAATTTTTTAAATTAAATCTATTCAATATTTCATTAATTTGAATTATTTATTAATAAATAGAAGACTGAACAATCAGAGACATTTAATTCAAATTCCAGACGCTTTTTCCATCCGAGGCAAAGACTTGAAAATCGGGACTGTCGTAGCTATTCCACGACGTTTGGCCATTTTATATGTATGGTAAAAGTTGATAATTAAAAATTAAATTCTTTTATTAATTTTTTTAAAAAATTAAATCTATTTAATATTTTCAATATGAGTTTTACTATTTACTCGTAATTGAACTTCGGAACAAATTCGAAGTAATTAGAACACGTGAATCTTGAAAGTTTGTAATAAGAAACATAATTAAAAATGTTTTAGCTTTCAAGATGAGCTTTCAAACAATAGATTTGTTAGTTTTCCGTTTAAAGATGCGAGTTCAATATTTCTTCTCCTTGAGTAACATTTGTGATGTGACAACAAAAATGCGACTCTAGTCCACTTCTACCATATTTTAATTCAACAAAACATAAATTTTCCTTCATGAATAAACCACTCCTCCTTATGATTCGAATCCGACTCACTCAAGATTAACAACAAGATTTTCTCTTATATTTCTAGGGGATCAGACAAGATTTTAAGTGAGGAAACATATTGACGTCATTCGACACATTAAGTTTGTCTTTTAATTTTGGTGGAAAAAGTACGGTGCATATAAGATATTTACTTTTAAAATTAAACTATTCGAAAAATTAAACTATAATGTTCGAAAAATAAAAACTATTCTAAAATTAAACTATTTTTCTAATTAGGAATGTGTTTTTAATTTGATTAAAATAATATTATTACGAAAATGTGACTTTATAATATTAAAATAAATTTCTTTATAGTCTTTAATGCTCTCATCACGTCAGATGAAATTATTTTTATTTGTCCTAATTATTAATGATGAAATTATTTTCCTAATTATTTTTATTTTTTACGTTTTCTCGAATCAAATCAAATAATATTAGAATTTATAAACAGTTTATTGCTTATATGCGGTGAGTAATATTTTTATTATATTTTAGCGACCATTTAAATTCTTTTATAATATACTGATGACTGTGTTTCTTGACACAATTTTATTTAGATTCACCTGTTTCATATTTGTTAAGACGAAATATTGTAATCTATTTTTAACTCACTTCCTGATATGGAAGAGTTCTCAAAATCCGTACAGTAGTGTGTTCCTGACGACATTACAATATTTTAATATTTTCAGAATTTAATTACTTAATTATTATTTGATTCTTATAAAATTTTTATTCCAAAAGAGAGCATTATCATGTAGTTAATCTGAGAAATATGGATTACAAGATTCCATAATAATTTTAACAATGAGTTGCGAACTATATTAGAGACTAAAAAGTGGAAAATAATAAACTTAAAACGCTGAAGATATTTTTCTCGTCAAAAATCTGGAGGCCTAGCAAAAATCTTCAGGCGCTGAAAGACTGCGATAAGATAATTAAGCCACAATGGAAATCCAAATGATTTAAATTTTTAAACATTCATCAAAAACTAAAAACATATAAAATATTAGTTTATCACATATATATTTATTATTTATTACTATTTGTGGCAACTTGACGTTAAGAGTTCTAAAACAAACCATGATTTTTTTGTTGCAAAATAGATATTTATTAAGGAAGGCGGCGATTTAATGGAAACGGGAGTTGACAAAGCATTTGCTTTATCTGTCTCACGCACGACACCTGAAGCGTGTCTTAAAATCCTTTTCACACACTCTAACTGAGTACACAAAAACAATAAAAGCGAGACTCTTGTTCCGATAAATAAAATTTTTCTCATGAATTCGAATAACTCACCAGCGTTAGAACAGAAGATGTATATTGTAAATAATCGTGTGAATATCCGCAACGTGGAGACCGTAGCATGAAGTTGCACCGATTCTCGTGAGCTATTCAATTTCATTGAGTACTGGTGGGGGATCTGGTACAAATTGAAAGGAAAAATGATATCGAAAGTGATTGAATGTAGGGTGCCTTTAAAGAAGTTATAGAATACCCACAATGTTTAAAAACAAGGGAGCGCAGAGTTAGAACAGAAGATGTATATTGTAAATAATCGTGTGAATATCCGCAACGTGGAGAGCGTAGCATGAAGTTGCACCGACTCTCATGAGCTATTCAATTTCATTGAATACTCGTGGGGGATCTGGTATAAATTGAAAGGAAAAATGATATCAAAAGTCATTGAATGTAGGGTGCCTTTAAAGAAGTTATACACTCTGTCCCAAAAGTTTATAGAATCTAGTAAAACATATGTTTTAGCAAAACGGAAAGGCATACAAACACCAATTACAAATATGTTTATTCAAACCATATGCGACTTGCATTCAACGAAATATTTAAAAAAAATAACAATTTTTATTTCAATTATATAGCAAAATGGAAATATTAGGTGTCCCAAAAGTTTATAGAATATATGACATTTCAACAAAAGGTGCTCAATACAATGTTCTTAATAGTTTAAAGTCTTTCCATTTCTCAGTATGACATTGTATACACGTTTTTCCATCGACATAATAAGGTTTGTAATATCTCTGGTTCCAAGTTGTACCATACACTTTCAATGGCTGTCTTGAAGACATTCACTGAATAAAATTGCCCTCCATTCTCATATACCTTCCGAGACATAATGCCCCACACATTTTCAATTGGGTTTAGATCAGGGCTCATCGGTGGCCACTCAAGAACAGTAACATTTTTTGAGTTTAAATAATTTTTTTATAGAATTGGAGGTATGGATGGGAGCATCATCTTGCTGATATTACCAATTTTGTTCCCCTATGTTTTCTTCAAATGGCATAAGATGATTTTCTAGTGTTTCTATGTATTCAGGAGAATTCTGTCGGCCATCTAAAAAGGCCAAATCCACTTGACCGTTGAAATTGAAAGCCGCACACACCATCACAGATCCACCACCACTTTGCCTACTGAAAAAGGTCATGGGCTCTTTTCGTAAATCATGCCAATATTTTATATTCCCGTCAGGTCCATCGAGGTTCCATTTTTTTCATCACTGAAAAGGACAGCCATCCATTTATCGCCATATGATATACGATTACGAGCCCATTGTAATCTCTTACTAATGTGAAGCTTTGAGAGTGGTAATCGGCGAGCCATTTTTGCGTGGATCATATAACCAGATTCTATAATTCATCTATGGACAGTGTTCTTGGAGAATTGCAACCGGGAAGCCCCAGTAATTTCGCAAACCGACATTTTCTGACTTGAAAACCATTCTTTCTATCCGTCTATCACTGCGAATATCCGTCACACGTGGTCTTCCCGAACGAGGTTTTGGATGGCGTCTTACGAGTTAATACACGATAAATCATGCTTTTAGAGCGATTTAAAAGTTTCAATATTTCCTTAACAGTCTTATAGAGCAATTTCAAATGCAGAATTTTACACACTTTTTCATTGGAGAGCTGCTACGCTTTAGGCATCTTGAAACGCAGAACAAACGAACGCTTTCCTTTTCTTACAACGTATGTATTAGGCTGCGAATCGACATCATGATTACCGATACCATATTTGCATAAAATTGCGTTTGTCTATAAACTTTTGGGACAGGTTATTTCTGTTTATTCTACGATTTAAAAATTGGCATTAAATAAACGAACTAGAACTGCTGTTTTTTCAATTTAATAGACATAACATATCTATACAGTAAGTTACATCGACATACATTATATACAACAAAAAAATATAGGCAAAATACAAGATTCTATAAACTTTTAGGACAGAGTGTAGACTGTAGGGGTTTAAATTCTATTCCATTTGATACTTGATTAAAATAACTTGGCCTTTGTAGATCCTTATGACCCACTCAGAATTTTGTTACACGAATTCTTTTGTGTTCCAATTTATACATGACCGTAAAAAATAAAGCAAAAGTAAAACGTAAAATTTATTTTATAAAAAACTGAAATGTTTGAAATCCTAACAATTATCATAAATATTCATTCACAATAGTAGATAGAAATGATGCTGCCATGATGAAACATTCCCTCAAAGATTTTACGTTTGAATGAATGATGAAAAAAAAGCCCATTTTAACCGATTCCCATTTTTACTAAATCCCTAAGGATTGCGTTTAAACAGTTACGAATACACAGTCGAACTACCAGTCAAACAGTTTACATATATGGTCACTATTTGACATATAGAGTAGAACCTCGGGAATCCAAACAACTTTTTTTTTAATTTTCTGAAATTTTTTTATTAAAAAATGAAAGAAAATAACAATTAGGAATCAGAACCAAAGCTAATGTTTATTCCTATCCTAAAAGAAACATTTGAATTAGTATTTAAGAGTGAATACGGTACCTTGATTAGTAGGAACAAAATCCGTTGTCTTCTTTTGACGTTAGGAACTAAACCTGTTTGGCGATGCGAATGGCAGCCAGCTCTTTCCGCACTCTTTCACAGAACATCCAAAAGTAAATACTCTACTGCATTTGATATATCAAAACTACTTTACCAAATTTACCGGATAATCCAAATTTCCCAGAATTAGAACAGAGGTCAGCCCGATTTAGTTCGGATTCCCGAGGTTCTACTAAAAGTATATACTAAATTTCATCCATCTGGATTGCTGCCTTTTTGGTAACAGACTTCCCAAAGATGAATTTCGTCCAAAATTTGACAGAAATCTACAATTTTCATGTAAAGACCTTACACCAAATTTCATCCGTCTAGCTGTTGCGTGCTTGAGTTATTGTGCTCACATATAGTCTCGAACTCGGGGAGGTCTAAAAAAGTAAGAAGAGATTCATCAATATCTCGGGGTCGAATTTTTTGACGATTACAGCATTTTCTCTCGGCATGCTTCGTATACGAGAAAGTAATAATTAATTTAGATTATAAGTTGAACCTCATATCGTCGGAATTTCCAAGTTTTCTTATGAGAATTGAATGTTATAGCAATAGTGGCCCTTCTTACTTTCCTGACACACGTCAAATAAACCACATCATTTTAAATTTGAAAAAAAGGTGGTGACGTCGTAGCCTAGTTACAGATAACATGAAGTTGTATGTTAGATGACATACGCAATTATTTTTGTCATGTAACTACGACCACAAGGAATGGATTCTAATTTCACTGCTAAATCGCATCTTTATTTTTAATTTTTAGTACGCTTAATAGTACTATACCAATACTATTTTAATATATGTGCTGCCGGCAATATATGAAAGACGGCATTTTATGGAATACCTACCAGACATTCCATAGCACCAGCATACCATTTTATAGAATGCCGAAAACTGGCCGGCAATGTCTGAAACGATTAGCATTTCACATATTTCATAGGCATTCTATAGAATGCCAAATGACAAACCGACAAAGTATGAAATACATCGTTTTTAAAGAAATAAAATTTTATAAGAAATAAAATTTCGATTTTATAAGAAATAAAATTAAGTGCAATTCAAAATAAAATTGTTTCCCTCCTTGATGTAACAAATAGGTTCACATTTTGTTTTGTTTTCTTTAAAAAGAAAGACATACATTTTGATATATATAACTTCCATTTTCCTTTACGAATTTTGAATAAAAGATATTTTAATGGCAATCTTTTATTTTTTTTAAAAAAAATAGCATTTATATTTTTGAGGAATGCACGCCTTTTAAATAATAGCCTTATCATGACATTTATTCATACTTCGCCTAAATAGCATTTGATATTCTATAGAATGCCTAGGTATTATATACAAAACCTAGGCAAAGTATATAATAATTCTCATATTTCATACGTTACCTTAAAACGTCAGGCTTTCTATAAAATACCTAGTTATTCTATAGAATGCCTAGGTATTATATAGAAAGCCTAGGCAAAGTATATAATAATTCTCATATTTCATACGTTACCTTAAAACGTCAGGCTGTCTATAAAATACCTAGTTATTCTATAGAATGCCTAGGTATAATATACAAAGCCTAGGCAAAGTATATAATAATTCTCATATTTCATACTTTTCCTAAAAACGCCCAGCTTCCTATAAAATGCCTAGTTATTCTATAGAATACCGGCGTTTCATACATTGCCGGTAACATATTAACTAAGCAACCGATAGAATAATAGATAGTTAATGATATGATAAAATAATTCATCATATCAGGTGCGGCTTTTCATGGTTTGGGACGACCTATCTGAAACAAGGTTGAATTGACTGAAACGAAAGGTCGATCCTGACTAGGTTGCAAAACTTCAAGTCGAGGCTAATGTCCTACCCAAGCAAATCAGGCCTTTAATATTTCCCATCACGTTATTTGCTCGGAAAAAGTCAGCATAAGTAATCCGTTTCTGATTAATTCGTATCTCTCCTAAGCCCAGTGACATAAATTTGAAAGACGGGCTCGGTGGATGCATTAATTCATCAGCCCTGCTTCGCCGAGTGTGACTGGAAACGACGAGGGATGTAACGAAGTTCACACGGTAAAAGTGGCTGAGAGCGATTAAACGGTACGAAGGGGAGAGTGGAGCGGAACGAGAAAGTTTTGCCACGGAAAGTGAAAAAGTTCGTCTGACTTTCACCGTCGATTGCAGGCCAGTTTTTAACTTGCAGTATCGTCGCTTAACAAGCAACACCACCTAGCTCAATTTTTTGAAATTTCAAAGAGGAAGAAAATGCTCAATTTTTCGCTACCAGTAATGGATATTTTTGATTTTTTTTTTCCATATCTGGTAGAAACGTGCTGTCTTATGCTTATATCAGATGTTAAAAAATTAAGAAATATTCGTTACTAGCTGCGAAAAATTGAGCATTTTCGTCCTGTTTGAAATTTCAAAGAGGAAGAAAATGCTCAATTTTTCGCTACCAGTAACGAATATTTTTGAATTTTTTCCATATCTGGTAGAAACGTGCTGTCTCATGTTTATATCAGATGTTAAAAAATTAAGAAATATTCGTTACTGGTTGCGAAAAATTGAGTATTTTCTTCCTCTTTGAAATTTTAAAAAATTGAGATAGGCGTTGTTGCTTGTTAGACGACGATATGTTTGATAGAGGGATGAAATGATTATAGGTGTTACCCAAGAAGGGAAACGAAAATAGTCAGACAAGTGAATTGCTGATATGATGACGAAATTGAAATGCTAAAAAAATAATACTATCCTTTTCATTAATATTATTTATTGGTTAATAAAATTGTCGTAAACAAACAAGCTTGGTCAAAACAGGTTTTTTAACAAAATAAGTGAAACATTTTTAGAACCTTTCGACATCCTGCGTGCTTTTTTGACATGCGTGAATAAGAGAACTACTCGGGGAAAATTAATAAGGGAAATTTATAGAAGAATAAATCATCATTATTATTTAAGCGCTGTAAAAATGTTTTCATATTGATAAATACAAATATGTTATATAAAAATGAATTTTATGCGTATGGTGATGTATTAGATTCTGAGATTTCTATGCATATATGTCGCTATTTATTAGATTTTGAGAATTCTATGCATATATATCGTTATTTATTAGATTCTAAGAATTCTATGCATATATGTCGTTATTTATTAGATTCTGAGAATTCTATGTATATGACTTAATGTATTAGATTCTGAGAATTCTATGTATATGACTTAATGTATCAGATTTTAAGAATTCCATGCATCATATGATTTAATGTATTAGATTTTAAGAATTCCATGCATCATATGATTTAATGTATTAGATTCTGAGAATTCTATACACGCGATTTAATGTATTAGATTCTGAGAATTCTGTACACGCGATTTAATGTATTAGATTTTGAGAATTCTATGTATGTGATTTAACGTATTAGATTCTTATATTTCTATGCACAATAGAACTTCGATTATCCGTCACCGTTCGGACGAGAGCTGTGACGCATAACCAACTAGACGGATAACATAAATATCTTGAGGTTTTTTTCTAGCTTCTTGGCAACACTGACTAGTGTATTTGATTCCTTAGACGCATATAACGATCATTCTGGAAGTTACGGAGGGAAGAGAAAATGAACGAGTTTTTTAGTGAAAATTTTAGTGCAGAAAATCTGTCTCTGGTGAAGAACATATGATAATTTTAAAGGTACTATATTAAAGACAATAAACCTAACTTTTATTCCGATGCTTTGAGTTTAAATTATAATTGTTTTTAGAAGCAATTTTTACTTTTTTCTGATGCGGGGAAACTTTACACCAATAAAGAGGGTTTGTTTCCACCGTGGAAATGTGCCGTGCAAAGTAATCGCTGACGATTTTTTTAGTTTGTGTTTGTCATTTTATCATTAAGTGCATTCTTATAGAGAGCTGCATTTATTTTTACTTCAGGTATGCCCAGGGTGTATAAAAGGAAGTTCGGGGCTCGCAGGTATATTGATTATTCTCCTGAGACTGGAGGTGATTGGGAAAAAGAAATGAGTTGGTAAAAAAAAAGTGAATGTTGACGAAGTTGATGAGTATTTCACATGAGGATATCATTTTTATACAATCCAAACCAAGATGAGTATGTGATTAATTGCAGACACATGAAGTGAAGGAGAAGACCAAGATATAGCAGTGACGAAAGATGATTCTGATGTTGACATGGAAGAATTCACGACAAATAAAATCCAACAGATTAATGAGAATGAAGCAACTTCGATTATGAAATGGCGAACATCGCTCAAAGATGTGCTCCATTTGAAGGACTGTTCCAGAGAAGTTGGTGAACATGTAGTTTTCCGTTATGAGGGAGAATTCTTCCCTGGGAAAATTGTCAGTATTACAGAAAGTGGGGTGAACATCATTTCCATGTAGCGGATACTCAAGTCATGGAAATGGCCCAATAATCTTTGGGACGATGTGGTTGGCGTTCTAAAACTTGTCTGCAGAAGAAGATTCTATGCTATTCCTGAACTTCAAAATATATGTTGAATCTGATTGTTGGTGAATGTCATGTTTTGTTCGAGCAACACTTTTGTTTTTCCTTTCTGTTAAATTTTTATCTATTTTCTGTTTATTTGAATGTATAGCTTAGCAACGGATTCGGTAACCCTCCGCGCTTTTGCGTATGCGCCGGGCGGAGTTATTTTCATCAAAATGGGGGGAAAGTGAAGAATGGAAGGGTGATGTTTACATTTTACTGAGCGTGATCTAACAAAGAACTCCGGAAATGCGTTCATATGATTAATTGCCTGACACCCCTCTCCGGTGTAAAATCGTCCAAAAGTGCTAGTCTCGGAATCCATTGCTGATGAAAGTTTTTTCCTACATACCTTCCAGGTTATCAATAAGCATGCTTAACATTGACTTTCAAGCAGTTTTTATTATAAATATAATTATTATAAATGTTTTATTATAAAAATAAACTGAAAAATTGTAAATGGGTAATTTTACTAGATTTTTTTTGCTGGATTTCAAGATTATTTGTATATCTCCACCCAGATTGTCAGTAAATTGATTAGCGTTGCATCGTAGTGAGTTTGTTATTGAAATTTACGAAAAAATAACAAGCACTCAGAATCCCCACCCTTGAGGTAACTTTGCAACAAAAGTTTGAAAATTTATAATTTATTATTGAATTACTGTAAGATTCAAATTTTGATACAAAAAGTTTATTAGTAATCACCCAACAAGGAAAAAAAACCTTTCTTTTAGAGAAATGCATGCAAATAATCTCGAAAGTCATGAAAATCGCTGCAAAGTAATCTTATTTTACGGTCACGTGATTCCACTGTTGGATTGGGAAGAATATAAAATCCTTTAAAAGTGAATAATACAAACATGTTGTATTTGATTTTACGAAGCGATCGATATAAACTTCAATGTAAGAGTAATAACGTGCAGAAATATTTAACTTTTTTAGACGATGACGGATAATAGAAACTGACGGTTAAACGAGGGGCGGTTAATTGATGTTTCACTGTCTATGACTTATTGTATAAGAGAATAAGATCTTGGTTTAATCAGCAGTATTAGACTGGCGCTGCTGAACATGCTACAACATTATTTTTAAATTGCAAATTGTAAAAGTAAAGCTCGAAAATAATTAAAAAATAATTAGAAAATGAGTTGAATTAAAATTTATTTTAACGCCTTTCATCTCATACATAAGAACGGAGTAATTTATTTTTCGAATTATTCCATTTCCATTTTACACTTAATGCTGCCATAATTCTTAAACCCCTTCGAAGGCATGAAAATTTAAATTCAAAATATAATTAGTCTGGCAATGAGCAGAGTAGAATATTATTTCTCCTGTCAGAAACACAGGGCTCATTTTCTGATAAACCTAATTTATTAAAGAGAAAGAGGTTTTTTTTTTTTTACAAATATACAATTTTTTTTCTGCATCGTACGTAAAATATGTGCTATATACTTTACTGGCCTGAAGCATCGTCTAGGTTAATTTCTTTCAATATTTCGTGGAAGCAATTTAATATGCAGTGCTTCTAAATGATTGCTTATATATAGTGCTTCTAAATGATTGCTTATATATAGTGCTTCTAAATGTATTTTTTAAAACAGGTGTTTTTAACTCGTATACAGTGCTTCTAAATGATTGCTTATATACAGTGCTTCTAAATGATTGCATATATACAGTGCTTCTAAATGATTGCTTATGTACAGGGCTTCTAAATGATTGCTTATATACAGTGCTTCTAAATAATTGCTTATACAGAGTACTTATAAACGTATTTTTTAAAACAGGTGTTTTTAACTCATATACAGTACTTCTAAATGATTGCTTATATACAGTGCTTCTAAATGAATGCTTATATACAGTGCTTCTAAATAATTGCTTATATACAGAACTTCATTTTTTTAAAAACAGGTGTTTTTAACTCATATATAGTGCTTCTAAATGATTGCTTACATACAGTGCTTCTAAATGATTGCTTATGTACAGTGCTTCTAAATGATTGCTTATGTACAGTGCTTCTAAATGATTGCTTATATACAGTGCTTCTAAATGAATGCTTATATACAGTGCTCCTCAATGAATTTTTGAAATCAGGTGTTTTTAACTCATATAATAAATAGCCAAATATGTTACTAATAGAGTCAATTCACGCGCGATTATGCACTTCAAGAATTCTGTGCTATTTTAATTTTGGAATCCGTCGCATATCTTGCAGAAGGAAAATGACGTGACGTCAAAACACAGCACAAGGCGATGAGCAGTTAGTTGTTAGATAATGTATGCAGTTACGTGTGTTATATGACATCCAAGTCACGTGAATGGATATCTTAGCAAATTTCGAAATGCAGGATCTCGATGCATCTGTCGGTCGTAGAGCAGTTCTATGAAAAGTAAATAAAGAAACACGTATAATCGCTTACGCCAATAAGAATTTGTAATCTGTGGAAATTTTTGAAAAGTAAACTTTCAGCCAAGTGTCGTTGACATTAACGATAAATTAACAAAATGAGATTCCTTTTTATGTAGGAGTAAATATATCAAGGAGGTTAATCTTGGTAAATCTTCGAGTAATCTTAGATATATCTTAGAGTAAATCCTGGCACAACGCTTTTCATAAAAGGAGTTTCTGTCACTATTAAATCAACCATTGAAAAATGTAGAATATTTAATGTTTTCAAATATCATCGTTTCACGTATACACACATACACACGTTGAGTTTCATATAAATAGGTTCAACGAAATTAATATAACATCGTCATAATCACAGGTTTTATATTGGAACCAAGTAGCTTAAGACTTTTCTCTAACTATAGAAAGTTATATCAATTTAATAGGCGTTCAGTTGTGATATTTAAAATTATACAGGGAACATTTTAGAGTGGATTTAAGATATATACGAATATTTGGAAACTGCCTTGAAAAATAAACACTTGTTTTCTGTCGATGCATTATGTAATCTGAAATGTCAGATTAAAGTCATATAGTTAAGCCAAATGATTCATCAAACTGCCCTAAGTGGTCACATTTTTTAACTATGGTCAGATGACTCTCACATCACAGAGGCGTAAGAAAATTTATCCTCAAAGACAAATTTAACGTACACCTGGTCTTTGTACATGAAGGATCTTTGGTGGAAATGGGTATTGAGCATTCGACCCTCCCATTGTAACACTATATCACAGCAGCCAAACGCTTTACAAATAGTATGAGTCTGTATCTATCGAAAAATTTTTAGTAGCTGGTTTAATAAACAATATATTGTACCTTGTTTTCTTGTAAGGAGAACAAAATACATTGCATTGAAATTTATAGAGTTTTAAAAGCATGGGCCATGTCTTGATCTTTCTTCAAGTGTAATTATGTAATAGGATTAGAACAAAATAAAAGTGAAGTCATCAGATAATGGCAAATATCATTATAGAAGCTTTTATTCGAAAAAAAAACATGACGAAAAAACCTTTAAACAAAACGTTTGTTTTTCTATTTTTCTTCATAATTCATGCAATAGACAAGTGTTTAAGTGTTTTAGAAGTAAAACAGCTCTTGTGTTCATCAGAATATGAAAAATATTAATGGAAGATTGTATTTAATGAACTCGTTTTTTATAAGACACTTTAGAATAACAAAGCTAATTTCAGTCGCTAATTAATCATTAACTTGACAAGAAAAGCTTTTTACTTTATAAAATCTGTGAAAGATAATGCATAATTTTTCTTCTAATAGTATTGTAGTTTTAATAGTTTTATTCAAAAGGTAATTAATTTTGATTAGTTCATTAATATCCCCTTATTATTTCTGTAATAAGTAACAAAATTCATATATCAAATGTCAAATCCCATAGTAACTGAGAATCAAAATTCGCCGTAAAAGAATAAAAAGAGACAAAATATAAAAGAATTTAAGGAGATCATTAGCCTTTTTCCTTCAGACCATCATGTTTAACAATGTATAGCAAGATATTTTTTTTAATTCGTTATTTACCAAAAAAAGATCCGAAACTATTTGACTCCGTCTTCTGTAGGGATTTGGGCAAAGAATAATCGCAAAACGTTAAGCTTTTCTTAAACTAATATTTAGCGAAGCTATAGAAATCGAGTTAATTGCCTTTCTTAAGTAAAGGATCTTAACTTTCCGAAACACGGATCGTCGCACGATCTGAAAGTTTGCCTTTTGGTTGTAAAACAAGTTGAAGCTATAAAGTGAACCACTTAAAAGCGCATTGAGAGAGCTGTGTTTGAATAAGCCCGTTTATCGTGTTGACTCGGAGGGAGGAGTAATTTAAGTGAACTTTAAAGTAGAAATGCATTTCTTTTTCAAGTAGCTAGGTTCCTGTTTCCTTAGGTGAACTCCGTGAATTACAGCTAGCCGCTTCTTTTGTGAGTACCGTATAAAAACCACTGGCAAGAAAATATTACCATTTTCTTGTTGATAAAGTTGAATAGAAGGGAAATTACACGGCCATTATCAAATGTTATTTGTCTCTAATAGATTTCTTTCTGTTTCATCAGCTAAGGATATAATTAAATTTAAGGAAAGAAACGCTGTGAAATTTTAAAAAGTTATAGTTATTTAATAATTTCATTGCTACGAAAGAAGAAAAGGTTATCTAAATAACGAATACTGGGTATTCGTTATTTCTAATCGTATCTAATAACGTATTCTGGGTATTCGTTATTTCTAATCGTATCTAATAACGTATACTGGGTATACGTTAATAATAATAATTCGTTAATAATATACGTTAAAAATAATAATAATATGTTAATAATAATAATACGTTATAATAATAATAATAATGCGTTATAATAATAATACGTTAATAATAATAATGCGTTATAATAATAATACGTTAATAATAATA
>BGPR01001179.1:204115-252713 GCA_013235015.1 Araneus ventricosus | reverse complement strand
GAATTTTAGACCTTTAAATTCAGAAGTACTGTTGTAAAGATTAGAATCTTTGACCTTTAAACTTAGATGTTTAGATTTAAAGGTATTGCAATGTAAAAAAATGGCAAAATGTAAGTGTTGCAAATATGCATATCTGCATATTTGTAGAACTAAGGTTGCATCAACACCACGATTACAATGCACGAGCTGTCACGGGTAATGATTTGTTTAGCTGCTACATGAAAATAGCTATCAAATCACTTAAAATACGAACTGTTTGTTAAGTACAAATTGAAAGTGAGTATTTCATAAAAATATAGTCGGAATATTTGAGTCTTGATGAATGGGAAGTTGGAATAATGAAATGACGAATTAAGATATTAAGTTCAATTGTGAAAGATTGATAAAGGAACAAAGCCACTGATTTCATAAAATAATTGTTTAACTTGTTTTGAGTAAGTTAATAAAACCGAATTATTCGGAGAGTAGTGTATGTGCTAATTAAAAGGAATCTTTTTTGCCTAAATATCTGAAATAAAATTATCATATATGAATAATGACAATAATTGAAAATATACTTAACAAATTGTTTCCCAATACTGTTTTCTAATTCGAATATGAAGTGATGATTTAAATGCTGTTTATTTGTCACTTTCTTCGAAATTTCAATACACAAAAAATAATCAAGAATTATTAATGAGGACAGATTAGTGTGATATATATGAGATTATATTTATTTCTTACTTTCGAAGAAGGAATGAAATTATAATATTGTTTAATAAGAAAATAAATTATTAACAGAGAATAGGTTTTATGGTTGGATAAAATGATTGAAAACGTTACACTAAAGACGAAATTGATAACTGTTAGCAAATCTATTACATATCCGTTTTAAGCATTGTGGCAGCGGTAGTGCCACTGAAATCCTCAAAACTTCTACAGTAGAACAAAAAAATAGATAAAAAATTTGAATAATATATTGTGATCAACTTTCGTTAAAGTCGATTATTGTGATAAAGTTCTTTTTTTTGTTAATAAAGTTTTCGTTTTTGCTTGTCGATAGATGAAATTAAATTAACTGAATTAATTAGTTGAAACAATATTAGTAAATCATTATAAGACTATCGTATTTCTAATACAAATACATAAATATTAACCTTGAGCTGAACTTAAAAGGTCACTGTTAACCTTTTGATATGCAATCATTTCGGATATATACAATTTAAGATGCAAATTTTATCAAGCCTATTGGCAATTTCAAATTAATTAAATTTTTAATTGCCCTGAGTTAATTAAAATTTTTAATTAGCCCAAGTTAATTTAAATTTTTAATTAGCCCAAGTTAATTTAAATTTTTAATTACACTTAAGTTAATTTAAATTTTTAATTAGCTTAAGTAATGTGCGCGATTCAAAATATCAACGTCGAATTTTAGAGCGAAGTCATTGCTCTGGAATTCGTTTCTAATATAAACAACACAACTAGCAAGAATCAATATTTTCTCAGTAAGTGAGAAGGTCTTACCGCAAACTTCAGATCTATTTATGCATCACTGGTCTCACGCATTTCAGATTTATGAATGCAGTTAATTGTATCCGCAAATGCATGTTTGTTTTTCAATTTAAACAAAATATCTTCACATTTTAACGATATAGCAACTGCAACTTTCTTAACAATGAATGCAATGAATATCTATGAGGTTGCTTATGTCTGTCTGGCTATCTGATAGAATGAATGGTTTTATCATAAGTCAAATGAATACGATGCTTGTAGTCTGGATTTACATATCTCAAAGATAACAAATGATTCATTTGGAGATAAAGATAGAATCATTGACAGGAAGAAACAAGCTGAATGAATTACTATATTGTATCGTTTTGAGGCCTATGCTTTCAAATAATTCTGAAAATTTATCAAATCATATTGCATTGAAGTTGCTTTTGGCTACTACTTTGCTAAAGAAATCTGACCGGGAATCAAAATAATAATCTGCCTGAAATGTTCAGTTGTGCTAACTAATCTGGCTAAACATCCAGAATTAGCCCAGATATTCTCAAATTTCCTTCCTTTCATAGAAGAAAATATCCCGAATTTGAAGCAATAATCCTATATTGTCTCGTTTTTGTTGTGAGAGGGAAAAGAAGGTTAAATTTCTTTTTCAACAAAAATATTTAATTAGAAATGTTAGTTTCTGAGGATTTCTTCCACCTAATTTTCATTATACATAGAATATTGCCATCCTAAGATAGCCAATGATGCATCAGCATAAATGAAAAAGGAAAACAGTAATAACAAAATATATTATTTAACCCTCTTAATCAGTTAATTAAATTTTTTAATAATATCTGATTTATTGTTCTGAAGTAATATTTTTTACACCTTTTGTCCCTGAATCACCAAAAAATGCAGCAATAGAACAGTTACAACAATAAAAAAACACACTGAAATTGCAGTGTGTTCTGAATAGGTATCCAAAATTATAAAAGTTAAAGCATCAAATTTTCTATTTTTGAACCATTTTCAAGTGACATCCGCCAAGAAAAGATTTTGAAATTAATTAATACTTTCAACAGAGTATTAAATCTTTTCTTTTATTGACCAAAACTTATACAGGATGATTCAAAACTCTGCTTTCTACCTCCCGCAATATTTTCTAAGCTGATTTTTAATCATTCTGTATTGCAAATTGCGTTTATTAACCTTATGTAACTAATGTTGTTTTAAACAAAAAAATACAAGCTTTCTAGAAGATGATTTGTAAAGGTGCCATTAAATGTTTATTACGAGTGTGGTTCAAAAAGTAAGGCGACAAGTCCACTGAGGGAAAAGATTTATTCACGAAATCAAAGAGATAGACAAAGGCAGAAAGGCGCTGGTACATATTACTTTTCCACGTAGTCACCATGGTTGTTGAAGCATTTGTGCCATCGGTAAACCAATCTATCGAAACCGACAAAGAGGAAATCAAGGCTGAAATGACGACCTGCCAGGTGCTTCTTCAACGGTCCGAAGATATGAAAATCACTTGGTGCGAGATCCAGCCTGTAGTAGACAAGCTTTGCCGCTCTGACCAAGGCTCGTCTAGAGTATCTGTTCTGCCTAGTTCAAATTCCTTGCACCAAAACCACACCTGTTTTCGTGACATTGCACTCGATCCGAAAACTTCCACTACTTAGTGATGAATCGCAAAAACCTTACTACACTTCGCACCTCAATGGCCGACCATGTATCTGTCAACGCCACCATCTTCTAACAGAGATTTCGGAGAGCTACGACACAACTAGCTCCATCAACCGGTGGTGTTTGATTGCTGTGGACATCTATTCTATTCAGACATGGAATTTAATTCGCACTGGAATTTGTGCAACCGTGAGAGCTCTTGTTACCTTACTTTTTGAACCACCTACGTACATCAAAGTTTTTATTATTCAGCGTACCTTGTTCAAACTATTACAATGATTCATTGCGGTTTAAATGCATGTAAATTTTTTACAAAATTGTATATACAGACAAACTTCTCTGAGCAACCATTCCTGATTAGGGGTCTCCCCACTTTTGTTTGGCACGGAATTTTCAGCCCATAGACTAAATGTTAAAATAACCTCTATTAACGGCAGCTGAAACCCCTTTGAGCGGCCAGGTTAGTTGCCCGTTCAACTTCAATAAAACACATTCCGTTCAGGCCCTGATCTTGGACTATTTATTAAGAGAAAAGGGAGAGAAGTAAGAACAAAAGATAATAATAATAATGATGAAACTCTCAAAACCAACACCAGAAACAGATCGAAATTAATCATTCCAAAAACGTGAAGAGAAAAGTGAACTTCGGAATCAACCGGCGTTGTGTTTTCTAGACTTCGTCTGTTCCTTTCATGGTGCTGATTCGGGCTCTGACGAGGTTGTAGTGGGTCGCGACAATCAGCAAATGAAATTTTCAGCTCAACAAACTTTAGGCAAAAATAAATGATATTATTTCCCATTCCTCAACAATTACCAATGAATGATTTGCTTTCCCAATTAAAAAACAAAATTGAGAAAAGTTACCTCGAAAAAGCTAAAATAGCCAAATAAACACAAATCGTACCTTTTTCAAAAGAAATTAGAAAAATTTCGAACTACTTTTTTCTTTAGATGATTCTTGAATTCACCTTATCAGAGATAATGAATTAGGGCTTGTTTAAATATACTGGGTGTCCACACTTATCGTCAACGATAGCTAATTTCTAAACCGTTAGGGATAGACATATAGTTCCAATTGAAAAAAAGTGGTTTAAATGAAGGGAAGAATCATAATATATGTGTTTTGAGTTAATAAATATATTCCTGAAAAAGTTACGAATTCTAATTTTTTTATACGGTCCGTTGACCCTATCAGTCGCATTTAGTAACATTTTTTTGACACTCTAATATTTTAAACATAATAAGTCCCACTCTTCTGCGACTAAAACTGACCGTGTTATGGAACTTTGAATATCGATGACCTAGACCACTTTACACCATTTCATTAGCCGTCTTGAAGACGATCCACGAATCAATGCGCAGCACTTGCTCGACGAGGCCGCTGATTGGTTAAGAATCGTGAAATTCGAAGCTCCAAAACTCGCTCAGTTTTAGTCGCAGAAGAGTGAGACTTTTTTTGTTTAAAATGTTAAAATGCCAAGAATAACTGATAGGACCGGGGGACCGTATAAAAAGTTAGAATTCGTATTTTTTTCAGAAATATATTTAGCGACTCAAAAAACATTATTATAATTTTTCTCTTCATTTAAAGCATTTTTCCAATTGGAACTATATGTCTATCTCTAACCGTTTAGAAATTAGCTATTGATCACGATAAGTGTGGACACCCTGTATGCCACTCCTCTGAGCGGCCAACTTTCCTTGGAACGGTGGTGGCCTCCGTAGAGAGATTTCACTGTAATTGATAGCTTTATAGTGCTATTTTTCAGATAAAACTAACAATAATTAGTAAATACAGAAATAATAAGCTGCGAATTCTTTCTAATTTTTTTTTTTTTTGTCATTTAACAAATCGCGAGAGCGGCTAGACAAAGAGGATACAGAAAAGATGGTGAAAAAACTTTATGGAGTAAAAACCTTTTTATAATTTTATTTTTATTGGTAAAATATTTTAATGCAGACAAAATTCATGAGGGCAAAAAAACTGAAATTCCGGTTTTCAAAAGAACGGATACAAATATAATGGGGATTTCTGAAACACGTGATTTCATTCCACAATAAATTTCTGCCTTTTATATGTTATTATCTACAAATACAGGAATTTAACTAAAATTAATTCGCTTAAAAACTATTTCCTCGCTTACAATATAGCAGATAAGGGATAAAAAAATGGGAAAAAACAGTGTTTGGAAAAAGTTTCAATTCTTTCTCTTTCTCAGAATGGTTATCTTAGACATTCAAATTTATTAAAAAATAAACACTATATTTTATTCAAACTAAATGGCTTTTGAATATCAGATCTTCGAGGTCTTTGACATTGCACTTCACTATTGTTGAATCTAGTTTGTTGTTCCCTGTTGTTGAAGCCGTGTGATCGATATGTCCACAGAAGGATTTATTTACTTCTAACAGGATGCCAGTTAACATTACTATTCACATCCTTTGCATTATCGTTTCCATTTTAGATAGGTGAAATTACGCGGTTTCTTCCGAAAAGGCAGTTCCTTATCTCTTTCTTTTCATTCTGATCTGTCTTGATGCTAAGACCCTTTCGTTGTCAGGAATCTTTGTTCTGTAAAAAATAGGATTCTCCTCTCTTTGTCCTCAACCGATGCTGTGAAAGTAAAAGGAAAAACAGTGATTTACTTCTCTGATTTTAAATTTTCAACAAACTGCTAATAGGGAAATATTTTCAATGATTGAATCGGAAAGTACCATTTTGTTTCCGGCAATTATCTTCTAACGAAACGGAAACGATAGAGATAAAATTAAAAATAATTAAAAAAAAACTAAAAAAAAGTCTTTAGAAAACACTTTTATTTGTGTATTAAAAAGGAAATTTTTCTGAAAAATATTCTCGACATTTTGGTCTTTAATTTATAATTCATTAATATAAACATTATTCAGCCTGAAAATCAGCTACCAAGAGGCATCATATGTATGGAAACAAAATTTAATTAAATTAAGCGATTAATTGATAATTAAATTCTGAATATATTAGAATAAGGAATTGTCACACGAAATTTCAAAACACTAGCAAGAAAGGAAGAGAGTGAAAAAAAGTTGATTATAATATACCATCTTTACAAGCATGGAACAAGTCAAGTCAAATAAAACTGTGTAAAACACAGCTTTAAAATGAAGTATTCATGGGAAATTAAGCTAAACTAAAAGAGTTTTAATGGACATTCATTTAAATGTCTTTTTACCTTAGCGAAAGATTCACTTCCAAGTAATCAAAACGTTTTACAGTGATGTTCTCTTTATTTTAAAAGTAAGCATATTCCCATTATGAGCTATGGAATATTGACTCGGAAACATAAACAAATATCAAAGGGGGAAAATTCATTAAACAATTATTTTTATTGATCATTTAACAATGTTTAAATATTTCTAAGGAACTCGGATAGCGAGACTGGAAAACCACTGGAACTTTTATTTAAACTTCTTCTGGTTGAGTTTAACCACATTATTCAAAAACTGGAAATAAACACCAATATTTCATTAGATTTGTACGAATGAAATGTTATCAGTTTATATTATATATCCATTTTTGCAAAAAAAATTTGTTAGTTCCATTTTTATACAACAGATTTTTGACATTTAATTTCAGAGTGGTTAAATTTAAATCCCATTTCTACTTTTTAAGAATATATGATCAGTGTGTCCACACAAACGCATGTCAGATGCCAATAAACAACATAACTCATCGCCTACAACGTTATCATTTATATTTCAGCCTCGTAAATTTGCGTGGATTCTGTCAATGGAAGATGTAGAGGTGTTTTCGTAAACACAACTGGGTGCAAAGACCGAGTCTTTTCATTAATAAAGTCATACTGATCATAAAATGAATGCTACCATTACAAAGGTATGACATGCACATGATTTAATGTTATTTTTTTAACATTAAAAATGTTGGCAATTTGATA
Source organism: Araneus ventricosus (assembly GCA_013235015.1). Classification (NCBI taxonomy): domain Eukaryota; kingdom Metazoa; phylum Arthropoda; class Arachnida; order Araneae; family Araneidae; genus Araneus; species Araneus ventricosus. The sequence goes on along the minus strand of BGPR01001179.1, from coordinate 245,622 downwards.
ACTAGCAGTACAAGGTGAACGACAAGGAAAGAAAACAACATCTTTAAAATAACTCAGAAATGAAATTAGAAACAAATTGTACTAATTTTATTGGCTCAATACAACAAAAAAATCTAAAAAAATTTAGGGAAAGAATTTCACAAGGAAGGAAAATGATATTTTCAGTAGATCCTCTAGAGATTTAAAAAATAAATCTAATTTCGTAGCTTCCATATATCTTGCACTACTTATGTTACGTCAACAACTGCACACTTTGAAAAGTTCTTCATGCTAACTATGCCTCTTGGTAATCTTGGTTAACAAAATCGTCTCTGAACCAGGTAATCAATTTTCGATGCTTATCCTAAGAACTCCTTACTTTTTTGTCTGAATTTGCTTATTCAGTTGGTAATATCTTTTATTTTTGGTACGGCATCCATACCTTTTGGCGAAAAGAATTGGGAATAATGTTTTTCAAGTATATCGATATTTCTCATTTTTTAGCTTAATATGTCTTTATGAAAAAAATACAGTCAGGGCTGTATTATGAAAGACTACAGGCTGGGTCAATATTTTTATAAAAGAATCTAAAGACTTAGAGTTAAGGAGAAAAAACCCAGAGGCAGTGAATGTTGAATTGGCTTTATTCAAAACATTTATATGGAAATCATTCCAGTTTTAAAAGCTCCACGACTTCTCTTTTTAACGCTAATCTAGTATCTACTTCTTGATGTTCAGAATCCACCAAACACACACCGTCTACCAGTTAGCAACTGCCCCTAGCATTATGATTTTCATTCCAAGTTTATAAATTACGTGGCTTCTGTGAAGAGGGAGGCATTTTCCAAAGGCAAGATAGGCAGGAAAGGGGCTTTTATCTTGGCCTTCTTCATACGCTGCTGTAAACTGTTAGATGATGCTTTCGGCGAAAAGAATTGGGAATAATTATGTTTTTCAAACATATCAATATTTTTCCTTTTTAGCATCGTATGTCTTTATGAAAAAAATACAGACAGAGCCATATTATGAAAGAATACAGGAAAAAATATAGTCAAGGTCAATATTTAAAAAAAAAAGAATTAAAGGACTTAGAGATAAGGAGAAAAAAACCCAGAGGAAGTGGTAAATGTTGTATTGGTTTTATTCAAGGCATTTATATGGAATCCACTCCACCTCTTAAAAGCTCCACGACTTCTCTTTTTAAAGCTTCTTAATTTAGTTTCTACTTCTTGATGTTTAGAATCCACCAAGCACACGCCGGCTACCAGTTAGCAACCGCCCCCAGCATTATGATTTCTATTCCAAGTTTGTAAAATTACGTGGCTTCTGTGAAGGGGGAGGCACTTTCCAAAGGCAAGATAGGCAGGAAAGGGGCTTTTATCTTGGCCTTCTTCCTATGCATCATCTAACAGTTTCCGGCAAGTATTGAAGAGCTGAGCACACAACAATCTTTGCATCCCTCCCTCCTATCTCTGCCCTCTCGACGACTTGCCATTGTTCAGTGATTTATGGTCGGTTTTTTTCATTCTGATATTTTCATTTTTTTGCGGCAGTGGACTGGTATCGGATTTCGTTAACGCTCTTCTGTTTGTTTTTCTTCTCTCTCTCTGGAACATTTCTCTGTGAATAAGGGCTGTTTGGCTTGTTTATTTAAATTCATTGATAAGGACAGCGGTTGGAGTGGGATCGTCAATTACAGAATGGTTGGTTGTCAGACAGAACGTCTTTTTGTCTTGTTTTTATGTTTTGACCATCGTTTGAAGATGTATGCACAGAAAAAAAGTTAAAAAAGAAGTGTAATGTCCTTGTTGATCACAGACTTTCTTTAGAAGGGGGAGGGGAAACGAAAAAATCTAATTATTTTTTTATTCTTTTTGAATCAACATTCTTATACCAGCGGTTCGCAGCCTTTTTGGTTGCACGGACCACTTGTTGTGTAAAAAAATATTTTAAAATAATAAAGATAACTAACTAAATATACAAGTAAAAAAATATAAACATATATATTAATATGTAACTTATATTCATGTATATGTCAGTAATTAGTAAAGCTTACTGTAAAAGGAATAAAAATACATTGTTTTATAAAGCAAAAAATGAGTGAAGACTCTTGAAGCTCCCCTGACTTCGACTCTTGACTAGCGTTTCGCGGCCCACTAATACTCTATCCACGGTGGTATTTGTCGAAATTATTATGCCTGTCTAAAATTCTGTTAGAAGCGCTGTTATTGGTATTGCTTTGTTTATAAATCTAAGCAATTTGTGATTTCTAACCTCATTTTTGAAGTTAGCAATCTCTTTTCAAACTTTTAAAATCTTTTAATATATGCTTCTTTAGCAAATTTCACATTTTTATGCACACGGAGAAGCGAAATGTTTTCACGAACACTTATGAGAAAAGTTGAAGCTTTGATCTGGATGATTTGAATCGAAAATTTTACACTGCAGCGCAAGGAGGCCAACTCATGATCCTATGATACACATCTATACTACACCAATTTCATTTTCGACCAATTTCGCATTTGGTATTTGTTTCTTATAGTATTATGTCATAGTATAGAATAAGACATCGTGCAATTAGATGTTGGATAAAATGTGTGGTGACGTTTGTTACGTGACTGTGACTTCACCTAACTTAACCCCATTAAGGAAATTGCTGTTCATCTAACGGATAAGTGCCTTCCTTGTTCAAGTTGATATTTTTAGTGTCATGTACAAACTGCTGTGTTTCTAGCGAAGTTAGAGTTATTCGCTACCAGACAGGCCAGTCCCAAAGGCCTCCGAGCTCTGCGTATAAGCTGTAAGATTTTACACAATTATAAATGTAGTAAAGGATTTTGTGGTTATTTATCTTTTAAGTAACAATAAGTCAAGTGAAACATTCTGTTATTACAGATTTTTTACCCCTTTTTTCGACCTGAAAAGTTTCTGAAGTTCAAAATCCAAAGAAGATTCATTTTTTTGCAAGAAAAAAATTAATTTGACATGTATAGGTTTGACAAAAACGTACAAGATATTATTTATATCACTTGGAGAGAGAGTGGACATTCCTCTATTGTAGAAGAACCGAATGCTGAAAATGAAACTGGACTTTGGTTCCCATTTTGTTGTAAAGTCACTCATTTCAAACTAGATTCTGAAACAGTGTAACAAACCAGCAACTATTGGATTTTTCATCTTTCAATTCAGATTCAATTAAAAACAGGACTAATTAATGACAATAATATTGTGATATAACTTGATGATTCATTTCATTTACCATTAAATATTCAATTTATGTTAATTGAATAATGGGAAAATACTGTTAAACCTTTTTTGCTCAATACATTTGATTTAGTTAAAAATCGTTCCAAAAAAGAAACAAACAACAACAACAAAAATACAAACTAAATTAGTTCAATATTATGGATTAATATCTGGTATTCTTTTTCTCGTGATTTGTTAACAAAAGAAAGATGTCCAATTTTTTCGCAATGTTATCCGAAACACGAAAAAGCTGTGTCCTTACAACCACGAAATCGATTAAACAATTTCTATTACCCGACCATCAAGTGGAAAAAATCGAAAACGAGTGCAAAAGAAAGATTAATTCAACAAAGGCCATCACTCCCTAACAAGCCCAATGAGCACTTATGCATAATGAGAAGAATAATTTCAAAAAAATCGTCTGATCCCGTGTCCCTGGGCGTGATCGAGGGTGCCCATAAATAACAGCGTGACGTCACGAAATCTGGGGATGGGGCCAAACGATGTGTGTAACTGATCTCGGTTGATCACGTGGACACTTTCCAAATCCCTGGTCATCCGTCATAGCGGGACGCCCCAAAATCATACAGTTCCGAGAGGGTGGTGGGCGGGCACCTTTTGTATCGGAACATGCAGAACTGAATAGGCAAAAACGATGTGCCCAAGTGACGTCACCTTCAGAAGGTTGTAACAGGTCTTTAACAGAGGTTGCGCGGGTTAACGTATTCCTAATGATGTTTGCGGGAAGTTCCCCTATGGATTTGAGAAGAAAAATCACTTAAGCTATGATAGGCTTGTTTCATGTTGAATAACACCTGCTCAGGCTGCATCAGGCTTTTTCGATGTGCCGTGCGTGGTTTCATATTTTCAAGTATTGAGTCATTACAGTAGAAAAATTAAAATTAAATAAGATCTTTAAACTTTTGTTTACATAAAATGAAAACGCCTGCATGTTGATTTCTGTGAATATGAAAGATTTTCTTAAAAGAGTGCAAAAATTCCATCGCTTAGACATGCAAATATTGCATGATCACGTAGAAAATTTTGGTTGGTTTTATTAAATTAAATAAGGAGATATTATTCTACACTTAGTTACCGTAATTTGAAATCCTAACATATTCCCGCCTTACTTGCATTACAAAACAGAGGTAGAAACTTTACATCTTTATACGTCGCTTGTCCGAGTTTCGATTGTCATTTTGATTATCTAGCGGTTCCCAAACTTTATTTCCTCCCGTATCCCTTGATTATATATTTTATTTTTGCGTAACCCCTATTCGCCCCTTCCCCATGAACCATCCTTCACGGATTTAAGCTTAGGTGTTAGCTTAAGAGTCAAACGACTCAAATTAAACCTAATAACATTTGTAGAATTTATTTCTTATTTTATATTTTATTCCATTTTTAACACCAAACAAATGAAGCCATCATTAAAATAATTTCACATTAACTGATAATTAAAGATAAGAAATACTCATCGTGATATCACTTACGCAAGTGGAAGACAATTTCATTTTAATCTTAATATATGAATATTTTGCTGCTTTGATACAGATTTCTTGGTATTCTTATTTATTTGCTAAACAGAAGTCAATAACATTTTATTTTTTAAAATCAGACTGCACGGTAATACCAGCCGAAAATTCAATAATTTTTTTTTCAAAATTGGATAACTTTTCGTACAATATCGAAAGAATAACGATAAACACTTCAAATTAATCTCTCCTAAAAATGAAGCTAGATTTTTGACAATTCGCTATATTCTATGTGTTCTTTGGAACAACTTTTACATTTCACATGAGCTTGCAGAAACATTTTTTTTTTATTTTAACCCCTACATTTTGTATTTTCTGCCTTTACTAACATTGGTTTCGCGCCAATGGAGGCGATTGGATGACAAAGGTGAGGGGTAAAAAAAATTATGGACATCTAAAAGTACACGTAGACAACAAAATTTTAAAATTAAGTTACAAAATTAGCTAGCTTTCCCGGACCCAATTGCTCTTTTATAATTCTAGTTTTAGGAAGCTGATATAAAATAAAAATTTAATTTTTTCCCGCAAAAAGAGGGTGGGGCGACTGCCCCCACCCCCGAGTCGCCATTACTGACAAAAAGTATCCATATAATCGTTATTCGTAACATTAACACAAGTCTACAATTAAACCAAAGGCTTTGAAAATTCACAAATGGTCGGTACTAATTTCACTAAAAAAGCATGGCTTTTTAAAATTAAAACAAAAAATTGATAATTTACTTAAATCCAACTATTGAATAAAATATAAGGAAAAATTAAAAATATTGAGTTAGATTGTTTGTGCTAAATAATATTATTTTAAACATATATCCAAGGCAATGCAATTCATTACGTTACATGAAGTAAGATACAGTAGAAAATAAGTTTCTTAAAGTCATAAGTTTAGTCTTCGAAATCATGAACCAGACAGATGCGAACTCTCCACGCTAATGTGAATACTGAAGTGACAAGAGTCTAGTAAAGAACTACTCGTAGGCACGATGAATAATTCTTGTTCCCATGAAAAAACGCATTAGTATCAGCGTAGGCGACCAGTTACCATATGTGGTTTCACCACGAGGGTCTCCCTCGCATGCCATTAGCCGACGGAATACAATATCATCTATCTTGTAATTTATGGCTCCTCTAGAACCTTCAAAAAGATTTCAGAATGAAAGAAGACGCTCGCTATGGAGCTTGTTTTGATAAAAAATACGTTTAAAGCAAGTATAAATGTGCACAATTCCATTGATGACTACAAAGGCATCTGGAAAAAGCCTAGATAATTTCAAAAGCGCTGTTTTCCCTTTAACAGATGTCGCGGTGATCAATCATACTGATTGGACAAAGACGTTTTTTCCACCCATCTGACCAGTGGTCATTAAGAGGTAACACTAATACCAATTTCGACAGTTCTCTTCATACTTAAGCGTTTCAAGACATTCGGATTCAAATTTTTGTGAATCTCAGAGGATTAATTGAAAATAAAGCACCAGTGATCACTTATTTAACTTTCCCGGTGTGCTTTACCGGCTTAACTTTCAACTTTTGCTTTTTTATAAATTCTAGTTTTGGGCCACTAAAATAAAATAAAAATTTAATTTTAACAGCAAAAAGTGGTGTGGGCGGTTGACCCCCTCGCCCCCCCCCAAGGCGCCGCCACTGTTTCGCGTAGCCCTAATTCGTCTATCGTGTAGCCCCTGGGGGTACGCGTACCAAAGGTTCGGAACCTCTGATTTAGACTATATAAATTTATGATTATCTTTCAATTATCAGAAGATATCTTTAAAGAGTGCCGATTGTTTACATTTATTGAGAGGATAGTCTAGATTATCTTGACAAGTCAGAAGTTGATGACATCTATTCAACTACCTGTTGTTATCCTACAAGAATATCAATTTTCTGTATTGAGTGATGTTTTTCCATACCCGAATAATCGTCTTGCTCGTATTTTGAATTCTATTAAAAAGGAATTCTTGTATATTTACGAATCTACAGCACATATGAAACAATCATCTTCCAATCTCTTTCGTGCATTGTCTTTATGTCAAATAGTAATTTATAACATATCAACTCCATGCATGAGGGATCACTCTAGGTTAATCTTCTTAAGAAAAATTTACAATTATTCAAAAATGAGAAAGACAAAAATATAATGAAAAACAGATGAAGCGTGTTTATCTTTTTTTTTACCAAGTAGCGATCATTTTATCGAAATCTAAAATGTTTCATAACTCTCTATTGCAGTTTGATATTTATCTTGATAATGGAATTTTTTTTCTTTATCTCTATCGTTTTTCGACCATATTAGCGAGAATAATTTAATGATATAGAAATTGATTAATACTTTTATTTTTCCATAAAAGTTTCATTTGATTACTATTATATATTAATTATTTGCGGCAAAATAAAATAATTATTAAAACAGTTTATTGGTCTGTATCATGAAGGTTTATTAAATTCAAAATAATTTGGAAGCATTTGACTATAAAATAGGAAAAAAGCTGACAAGTCTTCTGTGATGTTAGCCTTTAACAAATTTGAATAAAAAAAGGTTCTTGTTCACTACACACTTAATTAAAGGTCCTCTGTTTACAGAATTTTTAGCAATTTATCACCCACATAGTAAAAATCGATAATTCATAAACATCATTAAGAGAATTAGCGGTCAAAAGAAATTCTGGAAATATCAGTTATTTAAAAGCTATAAATGACCTTTGTTTATTATAATAAGCAAAATTTTGCTTAGAATATCTACGCAGAACAAATAATATAAAGTTCTTATTTCAGTTTGGAGAATATACCAGTTTCATAACCGATGATTTTTCATGTTTGTTTATTAAAATGCGATTTGATGGTGCTTGCTTGATTTGTTGAGATGTTTTTTATGTTTGAATGCACCCATCAGTTTAACAATTATCGTATCTAATTCATATTTCGAGAAATATTTTGTGTTAGTAATTACACAAATTATCTTAATTTACTTTTGTGGTTGATACTTTTTTTAGGAAAAGAAGAATATTTTGCTGGTTTTTTTTATAAAAAAAAAACATTTAGTTTTAGGTAGTTAAGAGAACAAATTTGCACTTAAAATTTTCATATTTTAAAAATATATTTTCTATGTTTGTCAGATTATGTCTTTCCTTACTGTCACAGCAATGAATTGAAAAAATTGTTTATAACTAGAGATAATCTTCCTCAATAAAGAAGTCAAAGATAAGAAATGAATTAGTCTTCCTATCATTCGATACTCTAATAAGTCGTTAGAAAGAAATTTCATATTTAACTGGCCAGTGATTGTTCAGCCTTGCTAGTATATGGTAATAACGTCTTTTAATAGGATTTTGTACGAATATTCATTTCTTTTTCTTTATTGACGAATTTCTGTTCCATCAGATCATTCATTATTTAACCTGAAACCTTATACTTTTCTCTATTTTTCAATAGCTTCTCAAGTTAGCCGATCAAGCAGTTTGAAATAGCCGATTTGTTTAATACATCTTTGTTTGAAACAGGGCCGTGCCTCAGATAGAGGACAACGATATTGGCTCCGGCCAAAGACGCAAGCGGTGGGGCGTAAAAATAACCTTCAAAATCACAAAGTTTAAAAGTTAGATAGATGCGATTTGCTATGCAAATAAAAAAAATTCAAGAAGAAGCCTTCTGTGGCTGATTAAAAATTACGGTCAAATTAAAATATTTCAGCAAATATATACAGGTTGTAATGTATTTACTGCAGTGACACATTTAATTTGCAGTGTACAGAATTTTCATTAATATAGTTCCTTAAAGTACCATTTTTCATGAATTATCACATCATTCATTTTATTATTACATTTACATTTTATTACATCTAATTATAAAATTTAATAAATCTGCATAGAAAAAAATTCAGGAAAGTATTTATTTAGGCGGAATCATTGTGGGGAAGAAAAACTAACCAAAATGTAGCACAAGGGGCGGAGGATCATATCGGTACGATTCTGGTTCGAGCTATTTCAGATAAGTTTTGGGGTAGTTTGATGTTTCTATTGGATATGATTTATGAAAGTTTTGTGAACTTTCCATGAACGATTTGTAGTAGTATGTTAGCGAGCGACAGAGAGAGAGAGAGAGAGAGAAAGAGAGAATATGTAAGCAATATTACCTGGAGTAAGTTTAGAATAAAAAAAATTGACCTTTTATTTATTTGTATATTTTATTCAGGCTGTTTCAGTTGATTCCTTAGTCACGTCTTCACATCGTTTGCTGAACAATTTAAACTTTTTGTGTAGCAACTTTCCAGATCCTTATATAAAACTAAAGAATGGTTTTTTGTCAGAGACTGCGTGGTAAGTTAACTGTGAAATATAAAAATGTTATAAGTTATCATTGCATTAATTGCATATCATTGCTTCTTCTCTCAACATGGACCTTTCCCTGCCTACCTCAAAAGGTTACCTGTCTGACAGCGATTATTGTAGTTATGGTGGAATCGGCACGGCACTTCACTATGCCACGGAGTGTATTTATACAGTGTCTTGGCATATGAGGAAGCCAGCGCCAAACTTCGAACAAGAATGGCTGAAAAGGGTCGCCAATAACCCCGTCTCCAGGCATAAAATTCGTGGGATTATCAAATTCATGAGCGAAAACAGAGATCTTTTCCGGCCTCCCTAGCCTTCAACTTTCAAGCGACCTGAACTTAGTAGCTCAATTACCGGACATTCCCCTTTCAAATAATAGAAAGGTATAACATCATCTAAAGAAAAGACTATTACGAACTTATAGTGTAAAAGTGAAAATGCCTGTGCTGTACATAATGTATATATTTCCTTCTTTTTGTTTATTCTGTTTTTCTTAAATAAAATTCCCGTGTCTTGCCCATCAAACCGTTCAGTGACCTGTCTGGTCACGGGTACGGGGGTAAGAGACGGCGTTCTGCATTAACATGTAAGGTAATGTAACATTGTAAGTTAACTTAGAACACTGTATTATAACTTTTCTGTGTAGCAGCTTTATATATTCTTAGGTGAAACTAAAAAATAGTTTTGCGCAGTGTGAACAACGTTTCCTTTATTTTCAGCACTGCTGAAACCCTAATGAAAAAATGAAATAATGTCCAGTTATCCAATGTCCAAAAAAGTCCAGTTTAGTTATCCAAAATATGTAATGATATCCAGTTATTATCCTTTTCTGTAATCACTGTGCACAAGGAGAATATCCAAGCGACTCTACTTTTGTCGTAGCTCTCTTTGTTTGTTCATCAGAAAATTATTAGTTTTCCGTTTTCCCATGAGATCTTTCTTCCATAGGAAAGTTATTGCCAACAAATAACATTCCAATAACAAGGAAAACTCATTTACAAAGCACGGTTCTTTTACCCTTCTCCTTAAAGTGAAATTCTTTTATTTTTCTTATTTATTGTGGTTTGCCCGGTTCCCAATATATAGACTCATACTCACAAACAGCAGATCGAAGCTGAAAATCTGCTTCTGATCTATTACTCCTGCTTCGATTTCATTAAGGAATAGTCATTTGATGCGCCTTGAATAAATGAGGTTTAAATGTATTGACACGAGTATGGAATTGGTGTTTGCAGAGTAGTGTGTTAAGTCAGACTTAATCGAATAATTATTTAAATTTATAAACCGAAATTATCATCCATAGATATTATCCATCCATTCAGCACAAAAACTGTATGGTATCAATAAATTCTCAGGTGTGCCGTGGAATTTAGTTGAGTTAAAAGGCCAACAGAATTTACAAACAAAAACTTTCATCTTAGTAGATTATTGAAGAAGCGAAACTATTAATTGGTTAATAATATTTCATAAGATTGTAAAAATCAAATCGGCTCTGTTATCATAATACATCTCCAATGCTTTGAGACTAAGAGATCAAGCTAAATGATAATCAGATATACGAAAATAAATTCTTAGAGTGACAGAATACATTATATTAGATTCAGAAAGTGGTACTACAACAACCCTTATTAAAATGAATATACAAGATTGTCGTCATTTTTACCGCTACGAATGCCCATATGATGGCATGACATACGATATACAGGGTGTCCACTAAAGTCCATCACCCCACACTAACTTGATAACGGCGACAACTATTGCCACAAACTTGGTGTCTATAGGTATAGTAAAGTGACCATGCGCTACATGGTGAGATTGGTTAAAGCTCCACCTGGTGGCAAACAACGGAATTAGCGTTCCTATCTCAAAAACGGTACAAGAAACGGGGAAAAAGTCAATCACAAAATTGTAGAGCGTATTCCATTTAGTACGAAAAGACACGTTGTGCACATTAATATATGAAGAGTAGAACGCTTAAAATGCACATCTTTTACTTCGCATTTTTCGAAATTGTGATGTCACAAGACATGAATAAAAGGAGAAAATTAAAATTTTCTGGCAAAAAATGACACCATTATACTTTTTTCCCGTAGGAATGACTCAAACAGCAGGTGTATGGACCTCTCCACAAACATTACAGGACTTTCGATGACGTATTACAGTAGCTGTGTTAGCTGACCAATTGATATGCTAAAAAGCGTGCTAAGTGAAATTCAAACAAGAGCCGAAATCTTTGCTGTAGATGACTGAGAGCAGTTTGAACACAAAAATAAGGAATTTTGTGATAAGTAGTTGTTTTTTCTCTTTTTAACCCGTTTTGAGACGTCAGAGTTTCGGAAATTGAGAACAAGCATATATACATTTTAAGCGTTCTGTTCTTCGTATTAATATGCACAAGGTATCTTTTCGTACTAAATCGAAGACAATCTACAATTTTGTAGTTGCCTTTTTTCGCATATCTTGTACCGTTTTCGAGATGAGAACGCTAACTCCGTTGTTTGACGCCAGATGGCGCTGTAATTGATCTCACCGTGTAGCGCAGATCATTTTACTATACCTAGGCACCAACTTTGTGGCAATAGTTGTCGCCGTTCTCACGTTAATTGGGGGTAGAGAGACTTTAGTGGACACCTTGTATAAAGGCACAATGACAACATAGTGATTTTTCTTGTGTGAATATTTACGGCACATATATTTATATTGCAGTAATGGTGCGGGTCGAGTTACCCCTAGCAATGACGGGTCATACCTCTGTCTGAGGGGTCATCGCATGAGTTGCTAGATTGTCTTGGGGGTCGGATTATTCATGTTTTTCCCGCACGTTTCGGATGGACGGGAGTAACTCGCTTTTGGATATGTCAAAATAATCTCTTATTGATGTATTTACGGTTACCTAAAATTAATAATAGTAAAAATTGAAAAAGATATTTCGTTCCATTATATAATAATTTATTTTCAAGAAAGATTTTATTTCATGACAAGTAATTTCTTTATTTTTTTTTTGGTAAACTAGATCTTACATTAAATTTCAGAAACAAACTGTTAGTGCTTTCGCCTTTTATTGCTTGCTTTGAAATGAATTATGCTAATATAGTAAGGCATTGCTAAAATTTTATTTAAGTGGATTGAAAACAGAAGTTTTATAATACGGTTAACAGAATAACTCCAAATTAAAGTAGCTAGTTTTTCTGTGTTATTAAACTCTCATAATTATTTGAGTCAATGAATTGTAAATAGTGCGAAAATAAAGAAGGAATTGTGAAAGAGAAAGAAATAAATAATAAAAAAATAAAGAGATAAAATCTCTGATTACGTCTCTGTTAATTTTTTTTCTTTTCACGATTCAGTTGAAAAATAATTTAAACTCAATAAAACTTATTCACGCTAGATTTCTTCCAGAAATTGAAAAGAATAGTAAATAAAAATGAATTTGGCAGCAGATGATTGAAAGTTATTGTGTGCATAGATGAAATTTAATAAGCACTTCACTTGGGCATAAAGTTGATTACTACGGTGTGAAATTCCATCTGCTGATTTAAATAATTAATATTAAGTGAATTCCGCGATCGAGTGGTGACCTTCGATTTGAAACTTCTCTCTGCAAGTTATCTGTCAACCAGTTTCAAAATAATCAGAAATAATCCTTTTTCCTTTCTTATTGTGCTCATTGTTCGAGAAGTCTGAGGTTGGAAATTGAGCTTCCAAAGTAACTTCAACCAGAAAGAGAAAGACTTTCAAAAGTAACAACTTTCAGTCTCAGGTTGATAAAATATTTTCTACTACTCTTACTAATATCACTTTACTGCCCAAAACATTTAAAGGATATTGAGCTTTTGGATTAATATTGCTGAGGAGGAACAGTTTTGATGGTTGATACATAATCCACAGATGGTGAGCTCTGAAAAAAATGTTACACATGATGAAAGTAAAAGTGCATTTTATTGAGGGTTTTTTTTCCTTTCATGAAACGGTAATTACACAAAACAAATAAAAATGTCTGTAATAACTAGGCTCTGCAGACTTAGAACAAATTAATTCACCAATGAACAATACTTTAGATAAATTACAGCTATCCCTATTAGCACAAGATATTGTACGATATCTCTACAACGTTGTCCGGTATTCTGAATGCCTTACAATATTGTGAAGATATCGTAACAATATTGTACAGCGTCTTGTGCTATTAGGGATAATACGATATTCACTTCTGTCAACAGTAAAAAGTTTACATTAATGGTTATGACTATGATAGAAATTTAAGGTTTTATTTACTTATTATTATTTGTCTTTTTTTTGCTGTTGAAATTTTGTTTAATATTTTCGTGAAAATTCTCCTAAATTTAAGGAATTATTTCTGCAGAAATAATAATTTTCTCTATCGCTTATAGAAGATTATTAATTGTAAAAATTCTAAATTTGCTTAAACACGAAATTTCTTCTTCCAAACTAAATTTCTTCTCAATTACTGTTCACAATAAGAACTGTGTTATCTTCTATACTACCAGACTCCTTCCTGAAAGCTGAATACAGTTATATTGCTTATTCATATGCAAATGTTGATTATAGCGCGTGTGGCATAAATCCTATTGCAATAAAATTTATATTCGAATTGAATTTAAAATTTTGAAGCCTTTGAGAAACAATACTTTTTCACCGTCTGTGGCGCCTTTTTCTGCAAAGAAAAATTTAGTTCTCTACATTTCTCACTATCTCGAAAAAAATTTTTAAAAATTCAAGGAAAATACAAGTTTCATGGCGCCATCTGTTGAAGCTCTTAGTAACCTATCGTTAAATCACAATGCAGTAAAAAACTAATTTGGAAATACATTTCAAAAGAATGTCAATAAAAAAGGAATTAAACAGATAAAAAATTATTTGAGAATATATTGAATTGTTTTGTAATAACTGCAGGTCAAGAGGAAGCCTGAACGCTAAATCTAAGCAAGTTCGGTTTAAGTTGTATATATAAATGCATACGCTTTTTCCGAATGTGATTCCTGATAAGAGTCTTTTTATGAAATAAAAATGAAAAAAGTGAAAAATTGTAAAAAAATATCAGTTTTAAAAAATTATATTTCGATACATTTACGAGATTGTCAATTTTAAGCAATTTCTCACGTAAATTTAATTTCTTGTAAAATCAATGCCGGCTAAAATACAAAAGAAATACAATTAATACGTTGTTGTAAAAATGTTTTAAAACCTTATCTATAAGAATGTGTTTTAGCCTCAATATTTATCAACTTCAATCAATTTGTAACATTGATTCAATACATTTTTATAAGCGTTTTAATTCGGAATTTCTTCATATGATCAAGCATCGTAGTGTTGTGCTGCCATCTCTTATATATATTTAAAACTAAAAGTATTTTAATAAAGTTCGCGTAACTGTTGAAATTCTTTTGACGGATGAAAAGCCATTTATTTAATTACCACTGAAATTTATCTTTCAGATATTCTAAAATGATACTGTACAATTTAAATCCAAACAATGAGACTTTTAAAAACTTTCTTAAAAGTTAGAGAAAAAAAGGAGGTAAAATCATTTTTTCTTCAGCCGAAAAATTTTAAATGGAAAATATCTGATTATCGGGCTGAGTTTTTTTTTATGGTACTTCATAAAGACTAACATTTCAATAGGACTTCCCTACACCTCCGTGTACAGTTAAATCACGGCTGATAATAGGTTATAAAATAATAGGTTATGCAAATAATAGGTTATGCAAAGAAAAAAACTACCGAAATCTTGTGGGGAAAAAATAAATAATAATCGAAGGCAGACCTCAAAAGGAAAATTATTCAATTTTTCTTTTAAGCACAGAATAAACGGACAGAAAATAAAATTATTAAAACAATTAAAAATACACTGTTCAAATATCCAATTAATAAAAATCTGTTTAAGTTTGATTTCAGCTTTTCCATTTTTACATATTGAAAACCTTATATTCAATTATATTTCTGCCAAAGTGTTTCAAAACTTTCATCATAAAGCTTTCAAAATTCTTCTCTTTTATTGAGAACTTAAAATTAATTTATCTGTAGTTTTGAATTGTGAAGAAATTAATTAGATATTTTGGTTTATTTTGCTTGTTGTTTACAGATAAATTACAATGAAACAAAATCTGACATTGATACAAATATTTAAAATTGGATGGATTCAAAATTGAAGTTTAAAAGAAAATATTTTATTATTTTAAAAAGGAAAAAAAAAATCATACACGATGGCTAAACACAACGGCTTTATGTCTAAAAAATTATGGAGTCCGAAATTCCTACATTTTAGCGGGTTTTTTTTTTGTTGTTTTTAAAGATTTTTTCCCTTAGCGCTAGCAATTTTTCTTGCACAAATACTTACAATAAGCAGCTAAACTTTCAAAATTATTTCAAGCAATGGAGGAATTGTTATCAAATAAGGAATTTAAAAAAAGCGAGTAACTATCGTAAATTCTGTTTCTTATGTCTGTTCAAAAACGTTTTCGGTTCTAAATAATTCACTTTTCTATATAAAATGCAATTTTATATGAAAACAAGAAAAGAAAACATTTTTTACTCGCAGTCATTTTTGGTTTTTATTTGCGTATTCGATAACATATGAATATATATATATATATATATATATATATATATATATATATATATATATATGAAAATTTTCATTATTTGGCAATTTGTATCTAATTCTCCGAAAGCTACCTGTTGCATTAAATTCAATTCGTTCTACGCAAAGTGTTGAAAATCTACGATGTGATTAGGATCAATCAAAATCGATGGTAAATGTACATCAATAGCGATGAAAAGCATTCATTGGCCATGATGGATTTCCTTTAATGCACTCAGTTAACTAAAATATAGGGAAACATTATACAGTACGTTCCAACTATTCGGTCGAAAGTGGCGGAAGAGCAGGTAGAAGAAGCTGGATAGGCCGGTTTTCTATAAATGCCCACATCCTACCCCATCCATCAAATTAAAAATACCCTCTTCACACCAAAACCAGTATTATTCATATTTTCTGACAGCTTAATAAAAGCCACTACTTCATGAATTTGTTATTTGGTGTTTTGCAAATTTCAAAAATTTATTAAAGAGAAAGGAAATACTGCTCACATTTTACGATTTATTTTATAAAAGTTTTATTGCAACATATATTCTCTCTGGGGGCACCACGAGTTCGTGGTTGAGAAGCCACCAGATAAGTAAGCGGGGTCTCGCTTTCCTGGTGGGTACAATAATGGTGGGGGTCGAGTCATCTCCTACCGGTGATAGTACGTATCTCATTAGGGAGGGGTGGCCGGTGATGGCTGCTAGGACTCCGGTCTCAGCACTTGAGCTGTCATTCAACGTCCCTGGTACGCCAATAGGCATGACAGGGGTAACTCCGTGTGAGCCTTATTGCAACATAAAATCATGCGCACTATACAATATGAATACATATTGTTACAACGCTATAAAGTTGTTTCCCTGAGATGCTAATCTTGGCGACTTGGCGATAAATTTGGCGACCATTTTGGCGACTTGGCAATAAAGTTGGCGACTTTGGCGACAAAGGGAATTTTCTAGAAGGATCTCGAGCTTTCCACCTATTTCTACTGGTTTCATGAACTTTCTAGAGATTACGTCACTTCTTACGTAATGAAGTCACTTCCTGTTGAAAAGTATAAAGGCAAGCTGTCAAGTCAAGAAGAGTCAGTTGAAATTTAACCTGCAAGCAAGCTGGTGAGTTAACAAGAAACCTTTGAGCGTTGTGTTGAGATTTATTAGTAGCCTCTGTTGTGAATTTTTACTAGTGCTGTTTTAATACTTGAGTTACGTTTCTTTGCTTAGAATACCTGTAAAATAAAGGGCTTTATTTTTTTAATCCTGCTTACTGGACTGCACTCACATACACCCACAAGACGATTTTGTCACAATATGCTTTTCAAATAAACAAATCATTAACGTAAAACGGGCTTAGTTCTTTCAAAGATTATTTAAACTTATTTTACTATTCACTGTTGATTACTCTAATGTAAAAAGGTAAGCCTACGATGGAAGAGTCAAAGCTGACAGTTTTTAGACTTTCTAAAAGACCAACGCCTAGGAAAATAAAATATTCCCTCATTTTATGTCGGAAAATTAATATTTTAACTAGGCCTTGTTGTATGGAGATCTTATAGTCGCGAGTTTACAGTGTTTTCATCAGATATACGCAGAGACAGATGTGAACTTTCAAAGAATTAAGTATAGTAGATGTGAGTTAAAAATTCTCAAAATTAAGCTCACAAATACAATATCTGCAGTCTTACAGAAGTTTTAAATCAGATAAAATGCTAACAGAAATGTATTTCAGTGATATAAATGATTCCAATGCTTTTTCTAGAGAGTAGAAGTTTTAATGAATAATGTTGGTTAGAATGAAAAATATACAAGAAAACTAGTTTATAAATAGCATAAAAAAACGGTAAAAACCTTACCTTAACGGTAAAAAACAGAACAAATATATTTTTACTTACAAGCTAACATTACTTTTATAAAGTAACGAATTTTTGATTTGTTGATGTAATGAATATTTAGTTCGTATCTGACATAAACTTTGGATCTCTAACGTGATCTGCCGAAAATGTGTTTTTTTCTCCTATCATTTACATCTTCTATATTTTTATCCTAACAATTCTAAACCAATTTAAAAGAGTTTTAACCCAGTTTTCAACTAGCGACACCTTTTTGAATGGAAAAAAAATTGAGATCTCTTCAGGCCAGAAATATTTTGCAGAAAAACTAATACAAATAAAAATAAGTTAGAAAATGGAGCATTAATTAACACTCATTAAAAAATCCGATTAAAAATACTTATCAAAAAATTCAAGAAGCTTTTCTCAGCTATTTTTTTGTTAAAACATCTTGAAGAATCTCAAAATGTTTTTGTGATATTAGCATTTTACTGCACGACTGACACCACGTGGGGTAGTAATACACATTTTAAAATGTTCGAATCTATGAACTATTAGAATTTAAACTGAATATCAATGGTCTTTCTTCCATTTCGATTTAATATATGGCGGTGAATATAAACAGGGACATATTTTGGTATCATGCATATGTTTCTTTTGTTTGGGAGACGGGGATGGGAGAAAAGGGAATCTTTAAATTATGAAGTTCTCTAATAATGCAATAGTAGAATAAATGGAAGTTCTAAAATTTCCAGAATGTCAATGTTGAATTGTTTTCAAATTTAATTTCAGAAGTTATTGGGCATTTATTTCAATTACAGAATACTATTTCTAATATTTTGTTTCAAAATATATCCCAGTGAACATTACTTACAATTAAACTCTGTCAACATAATTTAAAAATCAATTCTTCAGATTTTAGACTATATGATATACCGTCTACATTTTACACCAATTTGTTATTTGACTTTTTAAATGTCACAAAAATGTTACAAATGTACCGTCTTATGTTCACTTCAAACACAAAAATGTGAGAAACAGCAATACAATCGTAATAATAATTGAAATTTCATAACTAAAGTTGTGATTATGTAGAAGACTATTCTTGAAGCTCTTACACAGTTTGAGAACTTTTTGTGATGGTCAAACGAACAACAACGAAAAAAAAAAGACCTTTTAGAATTATTTCGATATGATGCTGCAAATGATGTTAACGAAGGTCAGGATTCAGTATTGCATTACAAATATAAGCCATTTAGTGCTTTACTAAGATAAAGTATACCTTTTTATTAAAATCTCAGCATAGCTTCAAATATTCCCGTAAAGATTTCTGTCTCCTACCACGCACCTAAAATGTTAAAACAAGCCTACAAGTTGAGATTTTCTAGTTTAGTTATATTAATGCCCCTTTTTGAAGCAACACGTGGGCTATTTTGGGACTGACCTCGCTATTTTGAACCGCGGTCAGATGACGAAGACGACACCCCCTTCTCCAAATTTCAGCACCACACCAGCGGAAGGCCTTTCGCCCTCTACGTATGATTTATGCTACAAGCTCACATACAGGGCGGATCTTCAGGGGAATCGGGTTTCGAGCCTGGAAACCTATGGCCCCGAAGCCGAAACCTTACCACTAGGCCACTGAGCTCATTGTGATTTGCTAATTTGTATTCAGAGTTTTTCAAACTAGTATTATAAGAGTATTTTTAATAATTTTCTGTCACTAAAAGTTTATTTTCTTTTCACAGAGAAAGACGAATAAATCGATCTTTTCATTATTGCTATGTTGTTACGATAAACATATTTCATAGGTGATGTGCTTGGATTAAATGACTAGTTTAATTAATAAGTAATAATTATGATTACAATCGCAACTCGTTAGGTAACTTAATTTGCCCCGTCTTTCACAATCATTAAATTACGCATAATAATTGAATTACTCTTAATTCATATTTATATGATTAGATTATCCTGTCAAGTGGGTTTAATTAAAAGCTACGTGAACTCGCAAATAAGGAAAAATAAAGTATCGTAGCTTGTATTTTCAGATTTTCAAGAGCCACATTTTTATTCACCTAATATGCTTGTTTGCAAAATATTGAATTAGTCCTTTCTAGTGAATATGTTGTTCTTTGAAAATATAATGCATTCAAACACTCTTGCATCGTGAAAAAAATCTATGCCTGATATACTTTTCCTTATCTATTTGCACACTAGCCAGAAGGCCGCGGTGGCCTAGTGGTTAGGTGTCAGCCTTGGAACTGGAGGGTTCCAAGTTCAAAACCCTATTCCACTGAAAATCTGTTGTGTATTGGGCTTGCTGCACTTTAAATCATACGTAGGGGGCAACCGTTCTCCCGTTGGTGTGGTGCAGAAGTTCGGAAAGGGGACTCGAAGCTCAGGTATCGTCCCCGTCATCTGACCGCTGTTTAAAATGAGGAGATCCGTCCCAAAATAGCCCTCGTGTTGCTTCAAAACGGCACACTAAGCTAAACTAGCTTGCACGCTTGCCAACGATCATCTCATCTTTCAGTTTCCGTTAGAAGAAACGAGTGCATTGTCTATCTACCTTCTTTAGATATTACACTAATGTTTTTGAGGCACTTTGTATACTATATATTGCAACTAACATTTTAAGGCACAGTTATGTAAGACAAAATATGAATAAATAAAACATATAAGATATTTTTGAGTCTGGAGCTTTCTTTCACAAGTGTTGTGTTCATAGAAATTACCCTTATAACATCAAAAGGAACCTTAATTTCATAGAAACACAAGACTGGAACTTTTCTTTCACAAGTGTTGTGTTCCTAGAAATTATCCTTAAAACAGAAAAAAGAACCCTAATTTCATAGAAACGCAAGAGCAGGGAAGTCATCAGAAGACGAAAGCTATGATTTTTTCATAAGACCTAGAGGGAAGCGCTTTTACTTTTTCGTATGCGAAGTGCACAAAGAGAAAGCATTGTAATCGTAAAAAAATTCGATCTTGACAATTCGATAAAGCTACATATTTCAGATTTTCCTGACAAAAAAAAACATTTTTGGAATTATGTTTATCTGACATGACACGGTAACTCAAACCGCAATGATCTAGATGCACGAAATATGGTCTTTACACTAAAACTGTACTTTTCTTTCAAATTTTGAAGGAAATCTGCCAACAGGAAGTTTGTCTGTTTATCCCTCCGTGTGCATGTGAACAAAATAACTCAAAAATGCAACAAGATAAATGGATGGGTAAAGATTAAAATATGTTTTTATCACCAGTATCACGACTTCCAACGATGGTCGTCGCGCGAAGTAAACTGGACGCTAAAATGTAAACAATTAATATTTTGAACGGATGGTTTGAAGCATTTTGTAAAATTGCAAATAACGATTAATTTGTTTAAATTCAATGGAAACAGATTTATATTTTTGTAAAAATATTGTAAATAGTGAGTTCTGGATTTCTCAATCGCCATTAAAGGTTGTTTTTTTATGTTGGCCTTCTTTTCTTTGAGTATGGATATCGGTTCAATAATTATACTTTCAGTAAACGAGTAAACGTATCCCCCATCTCTTAAACACTTTCCGGCCCGTGGAAATTGAGAAATACGTAAAATTTTTCCGATTTATTGACTTCACGTCTAAATTTGTTTCGACAACCTGACTTGAAGATCTCTGTCAAATTTTGGACGAAATTTGACAAACGGTTGACCGTCTATCGGCCTGTATATTCGACTGCATGCGATGACTCAAAATCGCAACTACTTAGATAAATGAAATTTGGTAAGTGATTTCGAGACTAAAAGTATAAATCTATATCATATTTTGAATACAATTGGCTGAAAGGAAGACTCCCAAAATGTATATTTGGTTTTCTTCATAAAACTATGAAGCACAAATCTGCCATACTGTGTCAGTATACGAGAAAGTCACAGAAGGGAGCACTTCCCTAATAGCACACGAATGTTGAGGAATGCCATCAGAACAACGGGCAATGCTGGAATATTCTGATACGACGTCTCTCGTTATTCAACGCAATTTTGGCGAAAAACAGGCAAGAACCGCAATTTTTGCTATCTAAGTTTCGCCAATTTCAAGATTTATTACAATTGTAGCAACCGTTCAGTATTTTGTAATGACGTCAACAGTCACTTGTTCTGTGATTGGGGTAAAGGAGGTCTTCTCCCCCCGTCTGGAGGGGGAAGACTGGTAGGAGGCCTTTTATGACCTCTCTTCTGGTCTGAATGGAATGGAGGAAACCTTCCCAGTTCTTCCCAAACCATCCAAGTGGTTGATTTTTCAAAATGAAAATCGACTAAACTGATTTATTTAATGAAATCAGAATTTGTCATCGAGTTTGGCCTTACAGGATTATGAATGCAATGAAGCACCGTTCATGCGTTTTTCATTTATACGTCGTTTCATCACATTCATTCGCATGCATTGTAATTCTTTTCGATTATACATCTTTTCATTTATACGTCAGTTCCTTAAAAGACTTATAAACAGTGCTTAAAAACAACAATATACAACAGACGGATTTTTTTTAAAAAATGCATTGTACTTAGATACTCATTCGGTTCGAAAAAGATTAAAAATTATTTATTTAGATTGCATCCAAATTTTGTTACTTTTCTGAAACTTTTAGAGATCTTGCTAATTACCGCCGGATTTTCAGAAAAATCTTTCTCAAGATAGAAAATAATTAAAATCTATCTGTAATCAAGAACAATTTACTTCGATGGTCATTTTATCCATCAAACCCAAACTAATAAATAAACTTAATTATGATTATATTATCGATGAGTTTGCTATAAAAAAAATGAAAGATAAATGAGGAAAGATTACATATAGTAATTTTATTCTCACAAGTCGCATATCAAAATTGTATTTTATAAATTTATGAAGTATAGTATTTATATTTGTTATTTCATTTATGAACAATTTTTTCTGTGGTAGAAATGCTAACTTTATAAAAATCTAATTATTTATCATTTTCATCTATTCCTTAAGTCCTTGCCAGATTTTGCAATGCAATAAATAGCAAAATGTAATATAGGCAAGAAGCATTTATATAGGGCTGAGAGGAAATGCCTAATAAAAAAGTCTTGGATTCGGGATCAGAGGATAGCAATATGAATGGACATTTAGTATGCATTAGTTATTAAGCGGTTATTAGCATTAGACATATAATCCTTCACACGCTTGGCGGGTGACAAATTTATCCAAAGTTCACTAATTTTTAGGCAAATCCTTTGTTAACAAATCCCTTTGATAAAAGAACGATAGCATGGAATTTATTTAATAACATTTGGTGGCAATCTTAGCTAAGCGGTTTGCAAGTTCCACATTAAAGGAGCACTTCTTCTTTGCGACGAGAGCCTTCCCTGGCTTTCCAGTATATTTTGACTCAGATGAGATTGAAAAGACTTTGAATTAAGAAATTTAATTTTAGACATCCTATAAGTTTGCATTTTATTTTAGTATTTTTTAATGTTTGGATAGAAGACAAAATCTCAGTGATTTTGACTCCCTTCTTCAAGGTTCACCCTACACCAAAATTAAATTCTAATAGTTCGCTCTACAAAGCAGGATTAAATGAGTTAAAACTAAAGTAGGGTATTAGTAACAGCATAGCATATTATTTTTAAAGATTCACATCAAGAATTCAACTTTGCCACCAATAACATGGTACGGTACCATGGGTGTATATTTCATAATTTAAACAGAATCTAAATGAATAAATTACTCGCCAATAGGGTTAAAACCAATTTATCGAGTAATATAACGAAAACACGATTAAAATTATTTAATTTTAAATTCCTTAGATTAAATTTTTCTTACTCGGTTTTAGCAACAAAGGAGAAATGCCTTCCATTAGTAGGGCATGTAGTTATATTAGTAGTTACTGAAAAATGAAGGAAAATTACGAATACGAAACAAAGTTAATGTGTATTCCAAACTGAAAAAGAGATTTCAAATTGGTCTTTAAAAATGAATGGGGTACCTTAATTAATAGAAAAAAATAAGCTAACATTCACAGACCACGAATAAAAAAAATGGAAAGACATTTTTGTTTCTTTTACTTTCTTAATGAAAAAACATTAACAAAGATTTGAAATAGACTACATTGATAAATTTACTTAAGAAAAACATAGATATATATATATATATTTTACATGATCCAGTTAATGTTGGTTATATGATAAAAACTGAAATAAACTGCAATAATGAGGGCCAATTTCCCCCAAAGAGTGCAAATTAATCTAACTGTAGCAGAATATAAGCTAATATTTACCATGAAACAAAAAATAAGACATTTTTGTTTCCCTCTCTCTTTTCAAGAAAAGGCATTAACAAAAATTCAAAATAGACTGCAATGTAAAATTTATAAAAGAATGACATGGAAAAAATATATATAGTTTACGTGATCCAGTTAATGTTGGTTACATGATACAAAATATATTATACAAAATATTATATTTTATAAAATTGAAGTAATAATACCATTCAAATCTAGGTACAGGTCCCAATTCAGCTTTTTCCCCTTTAATTTTTGCAGTTTCGTATTGTCAATAGATGGGGTTTGCACGATAGCTTGGTAAAAGAAAGGTTTGAAGTTCAAAGACAGGGTTTCTCTTTTTGTAATCATGGAAATTTCCTTATCGAAGTAGTTCAGGAACATTGTATATATATATAATCTACTCTATTAAAATTCGAAGGTAAACAAACGTATGTATGTATGTATGTATGTCCCTCTATCTTCTCACGAACCGCCGAACGGAGAAGCGCGCGGAAGGTACCAAAAGATGGGGAATAATCCAGGGAAGCCATTTCGGCCATTTAAATTTCGAAATTTTAATTAGTGAAAAAGATATTAATTAAAAACTAACTGACAACAATGCTTTTCATTGTTTGGGATACTTTATAACAATACTTTTCATTGTTACAGCGCAATTCAAAATTTATTTTATTGTTGAAGTCGTTTACTTTAAGGAACATTGTTACAACAACAATAAAAAAATGACGCTGACAGAAATAAAAAAAATGTATTGTTGAAAGTGTATAAATTCTTTTTTTTATCCCGTGATATAACGTTCAACCAATCATTTTAACGAAATTAAAAGGGGTGTTTAGTTTCTGTAAAGTTATGTTCCGAAAGATGTAGATTAGTTATGATAGTGATTTTAATCATTATTCATTGATTTGATCAAGTTTAAATATTTGTAGAAGCTTCTATTTTAAGCTGATATTTGGAAGTTACTATTTTTGTTTTGTTCAATTCTCGCTTTTTCCGATGCGTAAAAGAAAAAGAGGAATTACAGGGGATGTTGCCAGTAGACGGGAGGCAATTAGAAAACGTGAAAGGAGAGTGGTTGAAACTGAAGAAGAAAGAAGCCGCCGATTGCCAACTATGGCACAACGTGGGCAGGAGAGAAGAGCCGAGGAAACAGAAGAACAAAGAAATAGACGATTGGCAGTAATGGGACAACGTAGCCAGCAGAGAAGAGCCGTAGAAACAGAAGAACAAAGAAAAGAGAATACGTTTTGGGGGGAACGTAACGTTTACGTTAGCGACAATATATGTAAAAAAAATAAGGAGGCAGGCATATGAAAATTAGTAATAAAAAGACTAGATTTGAAAGAATATTTACATTTCTTGGAGAAAGTAAGTGACAATATTTGTTGAAAAAAAACGAAGCCGGGCACTTGAAAAAATATGGATCCGAAGGCCTCACATGATCTCACTTCTCTCCGCTCGGGAATATCCCATTATTCAAGATTGCCCGTGCAACGCCGGGTCATGCAGCTAGTCAAATATAAAATATCTCTATTAAAAATAAAATAGAATCTGTGTGTGTTGGCTCTCTACAAGGCAGACCGTTCAACCTAGAGGTATGGAAGTTAGCAAAAACTTACTTTGAAGGGTGGGAATGTGCATGTGGAACCTTTCTTGTTTGAATTTTAAATAAATTAAAAATTAAGCGACATTTTGGCCTTTCATCTTATAAACTTAGAAATTATTACGCCACAAAAATCACTTTTAAAATCATCTGAAAGTGCGAAAAATTACCTTTTCCATTATGCTAAATAAGGGATTGTACAATATTTAGCTAATAGTAATGAATTTTTAAAATTATTTTTGGCATAATTTGCAACAATACTTTTCATTGTTGCAATACAATTCAAACCGTTTTTACTTTCTCGTATACGAAGTATACAAAGAGAAAGTATTGGAATTGTCAAAAAATTTGAACTCTAGATTTTAACGAATCTTCACGTTTTAGACCTCCTGGAGTCCGAAAAACACAATTTTAGAATCATGTCTCTCTGTCTGTCTGTGAACACGATAACTCGGAAAACTATTAGAGCTACAAGGATGAAATTTGGTATGTGGTCTTTAAACATAATTTGTAGGTTTCTATCAAATTTTCGACAAAATCCGTCAATGGAAAGTCTGTCTGTCTGTATGTCCGCGGTCATGTGAACACTATAACTCAAAAACTTGAATAGCTAGATGGATAAAATTTGGTGCACAGTTTTATCGTCATGAATGCAGGTCCGTATAAAATTTTGGGCCAAATCCGTCAAAAAGAGGCGTTCAAATTGCATATTCAATTTCTTTTAATCCGATTTTCATGCGCATGCGTAATGGCAGCAATCTGTTATTAATAATGTTTACAAACATGAATTGTAACTATTTTTTTATTGTGGTAAATAAAATTTAAACTCATGTCATTAATTCAGGAAATCTTTTATTCACGCGCTTTTCAATTGTTACGGTTGTTGTAGTATAAATTGTTTTCTTGATAATTCAATTCCAAAGCAAAATTTTCGCTTTAGTATTCATTGCATTGCCTATTTTATCGCACCTGCTTCCAAGATTTTTTTTTTTTTTTTGAAACGTGGCAACAGATTTCAGGTTTGTTTGTTTGTTTCACTTTCTCGTATACGAAGTATACAAAGAGAAAGTATTGTAATCGTCAAAAAAATTCGAACTCGAGATTTTGACGAATCTCCACTTAGAAAGTATACGAGAAAGTTTAGGGGAGACCACTCCCGCTGGTTATTATTTAAACAAATATTTATTTGCCTGTTTCTCTTCTATTGTCGAAAGCTAAGGAATTTACCTTCTTTTTTATTTCATAAATTTTACTCTGATCTGCAAACAAAGTTTTTTAAAGATAATTAGCATATTAGGAAAAACCTAAAGTATGTTGAAAAATGTTTCAGTTACTCTTATCAGTATATTTTATTCTAGTTACCTGTAGCTAGGTTAAAATGTGCCGAGCCATTTTATTATTGTAATAAGTTGCGAATTTTACAGAAGGAATAAGAAAGTTAAGTTGGCCCCGGCAGGATGCAATTAGATGTTTCATTACACGGGCAGCTATTTGTCTCCAGGGCCGACCTTAATAGATGCGGGGCAAAAATGAAAACAGTTTTGGATAACCCGATATTATCTAAGTTTTAATCAATAATACATAACAAATAAACAAGATGAATTTTTAATTAATCGTTTATTTTATTTTAATAATTAATATAAGCAATAATATTTATCGCATATTGGTTATATATGCGAGAAGAATATGAAGGAAAATCAATTTCTGAGTGAGTTTCACTTTTTTATTTATTTAGATTTATACTTTAAATAAAAAAATTGACTTTAATTATCAGGAAATCATTGCCAACACTTTTAATAACGTAGATATTGAATTACTTGTTGAGTTATTTTATTAATTAAAAACAATGTTTACATATGCAGAAAAAGTTATTTTATCTTAAGAGTTCTGTCATTCCTATTGAATTCCGAATAAATATTTCGCTTATCTTATAGTTACAGCTAACATTTCAATAGGAGGTGTAGACAGCCTCATCCAGATATTCTGTGACTGAATCTTAAGAATAAGTTTTGCCGCGAGTTCGCCAAATGATTGGACACTCATTCGGAAATAATTGAAAAACTTATCAGGGTTTTGTCGTAAATCCCCAAAAGACGTATAAATCCTACTCCTATTAAGCCTAGAATCAACAAATATATGTACCCAATATCGTCTATTTTGTTTAAATATATATTTCTTGAACACTAGGTACGCAAATGCAAAACGGTTTCTTTCGAAAAACGCCGCCGTTTCCCGGACACGTGAGAATTCGTACTGAATCGGTGCGACAACGCCCGTGGAAAAAATCTAGGAAGGGCGCGTTTCCATTGGTGATTTATTGCTTTATAGCCTTTCCCGCGCTGCACTGTTCATTCTACTGTTCTCAATGTATCTGATGCCGGGTATTCCAAGAAAAGTTGGAGTGACCCCGACACCCTCGAGCGAAGCAAATCCTTTGCCATCGCCGACGAGAATTTTATTACATTAGGCAACGATTTTCCGGCTTTTAACTTCTGTGGTTTCAACAACGGAGACACCAAAACACACCCCTTTGCCTTGGTGTATGTTGCTCTCTCAGCTGTTAATACAACGAGTAAACTGTGAATCATGCAAACAAAAGAATAATAAGAAGAATAAAACAAAGAATAAATTTATGGAAGGGATCATGAGTAGTCGATCATAACGACACATAGAACTGAATAATTATAAAATATAGAAAAATAATAGAATACATGCTTAATACATGCATTCTATTATTATTCTTGTTTACATACTTGCTTAATTATAGAATACATTCTATTCCTGTTGTGTGCAGAGATGAAGTAAACAGTTCTCTCATGACAACTTAACACACTTAAATTCGGTAAATTATTATAATTTCTTTTTTTAGTATGTACTTACACTAGAAACCGACAAATGAAATTGAGAAAGATGAAATGGACTCTCAAAGAGCTATTCACACTATGCGGTTTCAAAGCTTGAACTGATATAATTATGTACCTGAAACTTTAATTTCTTTTCTTCTTGTTGAGGAATTTTGGATAGATATCACTTACATAGCAATTATATTTTACTTTGCTTCTTTAAGAGAATGGTTAGTTTGAAATCATTTAAAATTTAGTCTACATTAACTTTTTCCCATATTACTTTGTTTATGGAAGTCATTCTTATAAATCACAGCTTAAATCTTTTTTTTTTTTCAAAAAAAAAAGCTATCTATTCAGTTCCGTACCTTCCATTTTAATTAATTTCGTTAGATAGATTTAATTCAAAATAGCTAATGCTAAAAATTTTAAACGTGCAAATTAAATGAAGTTTAAATGAATTATTAAAATGATTACTAAGTATTTTAATTCATATTAGAGGGCGAACCAGCAACTCACCGAAAGCAATGCGCTAGTTATAAATTAATATATGAAAATAGCTCAAGTATAGAAATAGATATATGTCCAGATATGTCGGGTAGACTATAATAAAGTATTTTTTTTTCACAGCTGATCTATTAGATTAATTGAAAGATTAGATTATAATTTTAGGCTTTGTTTCTAATTAACCATTTTTATAAAACTTCCTTTTCTTTATCATTGATTTCTTTGTGCTTTTACACTTGTTTGAATTTCTATTGATTTAATTTATAATAGCAGAATAAGAACTTTTATGTATTCTCGTTCTTTTATTGTAGGTATAGTCTTTCAAAGGTTATTATATTAATAATAAGAAATAAGAATTATGATTTTAAATATTAATAATTTTAAAAATATTAATAATTAATTATAATAAATATTAATAATTTTTGAAATACTTTGAATAAAATATTTTCAGAAGACCTGCCGCAGGTTCGAAACCCGATTCCACTGAAGATCCGCCTTGTATAGGGTCTGCTGCACGCTAAATCATACGTAGTGGCCAAACGTCCTCCCGTTGGTTTGGCGCGGAAGCTTGGAGTGTGGGGGATGTCAGCTCAGGCATCGTCCTCGTCATCTGACCGCGGTTCAAAATTACGAGGTCCGTCCCTAAATAGCCCTCGTGTTGCTTCACAACGGGACATTAATACAACCTAACCTTAAAATATGTATATAATACAATCAAATTGTAAACTGTCTTACGAATTTTATGAACTGTCATAGTATTAAATTGCTGACATGAATAACAATCTATTCCTTGATAAAAATGTTTGGGAACTATACTTAGTGTCCTTAGTGATCATGAATAAATAACTTTTTAAGGTCTTTAATTCACTCGAGTTACTTATCTGTTTTACAATGTATCCCATAAAAAAACAAAAATTTTCTCCCTTCTTGAATTTTTTAAAACTAATTTTTAAGTATTAAGTAAGTTTATTAAAATTATTAAATTTTTAATAATAAATATTATTAATTTATTTATTACAATTTCATATTGTTTATGTATTCATTATGTATACTTTCTTAAAACTTGAGTATATCGAAGTTTTCCAAAATTATTTCCAATTGGGCACCGCATTTCCTAAGGCCGGCCCTGAACCGGAATGATGTGAAGTTTTTGGAAGGAAAATTTTTTTATCTAAATGATTTGGATCGATTTCAGTTTTACTGGTATTATCTGCATACAGAATCATACTTTTTTTTTTTCAAAACACCAATTCAGATCTGTTATAGTCTGGGCCGCATTTGCCGTCAGTGGTGAAACTGAAATTGAATTTGTCAAAATGAATTCATCGTTATATCAGGATATGCTGGCAGATAATTTGTTCCTGATATATCTTCTGATAACATCAGGAGATTGAACATTTCAACAAGGCAAAGTATCTGTGATTAATTCATTATTCAGAAATATCCTAGATGAAAGCGGTATCCTACAAAATCCTGGTAAAAACTCTTCAATGGTTATATCGGAGTTCCGACCTGAATCCAATGGGAAAACTTTCGGGAATTCTGGTTAGATATGTTTACAAGAATGGGCGACAGGAGAGAAGCAAATTTTTTCTTAAAACCACAATAAAAAATTTTGTAATAAAATTGACCCGGATATCTCTCAAGTTCTTTCTGGTTCTATGAATCGACCAGTAATACAAGTAAAAGAAAAATGAGGTTCAAATATCACTTACTAAATAATAAATCATATCGACTCTCTACATTTTCCCAAATCTAACTGTATAGATGTTTAACTAATTGCTTATAAAATCACAATAAGTAATTAAACTTAAATTTATTTCCGCTGTGATTTCATTATTCCGCTGTGGTATCATTACATTTCATAAAAATATAATATAAATTTCTAGTTTTTTTGTCATGTGTTTTTGCGACTTTATACTTTTTTCGACGAGTGTACACCAACAAAACAATTTGCCAAATTTTATTTATCTATCTGTTGAGCTTTTTGAATTATCGTGTTTTCATGCGCGTACACAGACGGACAGAAAGACTGTTTTTTCACCGGCGAATTTCGTCGAAAATCGCTAGAAATAAACAAGTTGCAAACATCTAGATCTAACAATTTTAACAATACATTTCATTGCAGTAAAATTAAAACGGTTCATTGCTTCTACAGATAATTCAATTGCTTTGTTTTCTTTAATTGCTAAAAGCTATAAAATGTAGATTCTGTTTATTTTTTCATATTCTTTGCAATCATAAATAGTTCTTCAGTTTTCATTTAATTTCAACAAATTTTTTTGTATAATCTAGAAACGAACTCCTTATTTTAATGTTAGAATCACATTCGCATTTTTCACGAAGCGAATGTTTCTAAGTATCAAACGAATGAAAGCGTTTCAAGCCGTGCTATGACCTCACAACCACCTTTTGTACAAGATAATTGGTGAGGGGAAACTCCCCATGGCAGTTCTATAGACCTGTGTGTTAAGCAGGAGTCTGGGAGACGCTACAACTCTTGCGCCTTCCTTGGGAAAAATGAAGGCCTGGAGTGTTTCGTGACCCCCTCGTGCTTACCCCTTAGTTTAAGGGTTACCGAAAGAATTTCAACCATTAACGATTTCTCCGCCAAACACATTATCATTCGCGCCGAATGCCGCAGAATAACTAGACGGAGATTCCAGAATATTATTCTTAAAATATTGGCCGTTTTTTCTGTGCTATTAGGGTTCCGCTGTTGATATCGGCGACCATGTGGCTGTTGCGTTATCCCGGCCCGTGACTTATTTGCGGGTTTTGGAGTTTCTTCTGCGATACGTTCCTGAGATTTAGAAAGTAGAATCTTATAAGAAGAAAAGATACTAGCAGGGGGACACGTCAGATATATGAATGAGAAGTTGCTGGATGAATAAGCAGGCTCTCGCTTCCCTGGCAGGCACTGTAATGCATGTATGGTTGTATTGGCCACGTCTCCGATGACGTATCGTACCTCCTCCTGTTCCGGGGCCGACGATTGCCATTAAAAAACAGGTCATAGTCGCCACGTTGTTGTTGCGGCGACTCAGTCATTCAGTAACCAAGATAAAAAAGCAGGCCGGAGTGTATCTTTTAGGGTTATAGTAAAAAATGAGGAGAAATCACCATATTGAGTTAATATTTGAGAAATTCGAGGGTAGAAAACTCCCGATGATTTGTTTTCTCTTTCAAGCTGAAACTGTCATACGAAGCGCGAGTTTGTATCATTATACAGATTTGGAGATGGCTGATACGATTCCAGTGAATGTGCTACGTGAGAGAAATGAACAAGACCCTCGATTCATTTCTATAAAGTCACGGATTCTCCAGGTGTGCATGTCAGTGTCCGGCTATGCAACGTCGCTGTCAGGAATGCGTCAGTTCTAAAGCCGAAACCTTGAAATATCTCTTGTGGGATAATTCGCTATATATCTATGCAGCTCTCTATCCGTTAAATTGTTAGTAATAAATTTTCTCAATTACTATCTCAAGGAATTTTTTCTTCTAGTTCCTTTTTTAGCACTTTCCGTTAAAGTTTCCAGTATGTATTCCACTGCGATTATGGTTCTTTGTGCTGTTATCTACTTCCCTTAAATGTTTAAATTAACAATTTTGCCAACACCTTGCATACGTGTGTTATAAAAAAACATATTCTATAATCGCAGCTGATCGAGTTTCACTTTTATGAGATTAAGTTCTCTTTCTGCCATATATGAACCAAAATATAACCACTTTGAAAATAAATTACCTTAGTTTTAAATTACTTTCTATTGGACCAACAAGATCCTCGCCCTTCCAAAACCAATAAATTTTAACACCGAATCTCATCCTTCAGTCTTCACCAAGCAAACTTCTGAGAGGGAAACCTGAACTCTGACTGACGCATGATGTTGGAGCACTCTCGACATTGGAGAGGTGTCAAAGTATTTTCGTCGGGCCTTCTCTTTGTGGACAGTTACTAGCGAAGAGCGCCCATCCCGAAACTTGTGATTACCGATTCTTGGATGGTCGTTTCCACCCTTCGATCATTCATCTCTCTCGAAGAAAACGTCTGGCGACAGTTTGATCCGCCCCCAGAGAACTCCCTGCAAAAGACAGGGACAAAGGAGGATTTACAATGTAAGGCATTGATGTATAACACTAATTGTTTCCTTCTTTTGCTTACCCCATCCCCAGCTCTGCCTAACTATTCTGCAGGATGTGTCTGCGTGTTTCCAGTTGGATTAAACATGCCGGATGGCCAGGGTTATTTACATCGGCGGAGGGTCTTCGCAGATCCATCTGAGGAAGACCCTATTTTTTGTTCTTGGTATAGCGTCGTATATACTTAATTGTTTGTAGACACAATGTTTAGTGTACAGCAACTTTTTATACTTTTAAAAAGGCACGATATGATTTTATGCACATCAATGAATTGGGAGAATTTTATACTGGTTAAAGGGTGAAAAGTTCTATGGATTATTATTTTTCTCATACTTGTATGGAATTTATATTGGATATATTTATTCATATATTTGAATTCTAGAAACATATTGCAAATGGACAAACGCGCCTTTCTGATAATAAGTTGATATTTCATAGCAGCAGTTTATGATACACTCTTAATTACTTAATGGAGGTTATTACCATTTGATCAGAAGTTTTATATTATGGTACATTTTTAAACTTATCAGTTGGATGCGCAGAATATGATAATTAACATCACAATCCAAGTAGTTTTCGCCAAAGTTGATATTGGCAGCAAAAATTATGTAATTTTAACCTGCTAATTTTAAATTTGCAAACGTTATATGTGTAATTTCTAGCATAAATTTTGAAATTTATACAGCCGCTATGTGGAAATGGCGTTTGCATCAGTTTCAATAAACAACAAATGAGTTAGGTTAAGTTTATATACAAATATATTTTGTTTAGTTTTTGTATCTGTATATGCATCTTTCTATTTCTTGAATATCTTGGATAAGCTGTAATTATAAAAAAAACTATCACTTATCTTTGAAATGGATTATAAAATGGAAGTATTTTTAATGTTTTATCTGTGTACTCGTTTTAATAGTTATAAAAATGTACGAAGTTATGGCAGTCACGAACCACTTTCATCCATGGATTCTGTGCATTATAGGATAGTCATAGATTGTCGAACCTGCTCTGAAAATTAAAAAAACTAATAATGTTACAACTACTGTTTTTTTTAAACAGCCCTACTTTAAAAAAGTTTTTTTTTCAGATAACGCGCCGTTACGGTATTGCATCGTAAATTATTGATAGTTCTCATTTTGAGAGCCATTATCAGCGAAACTATCGTGATGGAAGAAAAATAAAGCATAAATTTGTTGGGAATTTTACTCTTTCTTTTTAAACGGGCGTAATTGAAAACTAACGAAACCAGGTATCATTTCTGCTGATCGGTAGCCATACTGCGTATGGAAATCTCGCTACAGCAAATTTAGGAACGCCGTAATGGTACGCCACCCACCTGAGAGAAAAAAAAGACTCTTTTATTCTCTTTATTTAAAAAACGCAGTTTGTAACGTTATTTAACCATATTTTGAAATGGGTCCAATAATTTATGACCTCCCTGTATTAAACTGTACCTAGCAGTGTATGGTTAGATGAATCCCGGAACTAACTCCACAGGTTGTAAAACGTACTTTATATAATGTAATAATAAAATTTGAAGCAATTTAGCATTTGAATTAGTTCTGCAATATTTTATGAAACAGTTGAATCTGAAAATATGCTCATTGAATTTGGTCCCTACTTGCAAAACTATGTCCAATTGTCATTGCTTTGTTTCAAATTATTAACAGTGCGAACTGGTAAGAGCGTTTTGAGAAAAAATATGTTTCTGAAAGTACTCATTTCTAAAAAATTCTGCAGAAATCGAAGAATTTTCCAGAGCCTTTATGCTTTTTTTGTTCGAATGCCTGATTTAATGACAACTATATCAGTTGCACGCGATTTGTCTTAGGGATGGGTCTGCTGATTTTTTTTATTTCTTCACACTCT
Source organism: Araneus ventricosus (assembly GCA_013235015.1). NCBI lineage: Eukaryota > Metazoa > Arthropoda > Arachnida > Araneae > Araneidae > Araneus > Araneus ventricosus. The sequence continues at coordinate 210,858 of BGPR01001179.1, read as the reverse complement.
GTTATTCCCACCGTACAATTCTTCTAAGTTCTAGCAACAGGTATAATTAATGATTTGCATTCCCTTAGTTACAACATTTTTATATGTTGGTGTTACTATCTTCCCAATGAAGTTCTTGATTTGTTTACCGATAGCCTTGAATTCAAACTTAAAAATAAGGTAGGAGAAACACACAAAGCATGAGATAGTTCTCAAAACATGCTTTATAAGGTAAGAATGAAAAAACAAGATACTGTTTGGCTTAACTTAACGTCCCTTTTATAAATCACACGAGGAGTATTTTCCGACCGACCTCACATTTATGAGTCATGAAGATTGAGTCGACTAAAAGTGAGGCGGATGAAGATTGAGTCGACTACATCTGAGGCGGATCTAGCGATTTATCGACTACAGAGGTGATGGTCACTGAGTCGACTACATGTAAGTGATGAAGATTGAGCTCGACTACATCTGAGGCGGGATGAAGATTGAGCTGACTACATGGGAGTGGATGAAGATTAAGTCGACTAAGGTCTGAGGCGGATGAAGTATTTGAGTCGGACTACATCTGAGACGGATGAAGATTGAGTCGACTACATCTGGAGTGCGGAGGCGTAGATTGAGTCGAATTACACTGGAGGCGGATGAAGATTGAGTCGACTACATCTGAGGCGGATGAAGATTGAGTCGACTACATCTGAGGCGGATGAAGATTGAGTCGACTACATCTGAGGCGGATGAAAATTGAGTTGACTACATCTGGGGCGGTACCCTTTTCCATTCCACACCGTCGGAAAGACGTTTGAATCTGACCGATGTTACTGTGTATGGCGGCGGCTGAGATATTTTCGGGGATAGGGTCTGAAACTCCACAACCTTGGTTTTGAAAAGAGACAGTGTTCAAAATCTTGATACATTTTTTCCAAAATCATATTTCAATGCATTCTAAGTAGTTTTTGCACATTGTGGAGATCGTTGCATTTTGGATAGCTAACAGGGCTCACTCAGTGTAGTTTGCAGTGCAGCGACTAATTAAATAATGTTACATTTTATAAGTTAAAGGAATATTTATGACGCAGGCAGTTGGATTTGAAATGGTTGTTCAGTTTTGTCTGAAAAGAAACTAGTTTTAAGTTCAACTGATTATCTAATCAGCCTTTTGAGTTATAATGGTATAATTTGAAGTCTAGTTCAATATTTTATTGAAGGTAAAATTATTCCACATTTGATTTTTAGATTTTAGCCTGTCGCTCTAATATGAAAGAATTTTTCATTTTTATAAAGCAGTGACTAATTTAATAATGTTACATTTTATAAGTTAAAGGAATATTTATGACGCAGGCAGTTGGATTTGAAATGGTTGTTCAGTTTTGTCTGAAAAGAAACTAGTTTTAAGTTTAACTGATTATCTAATTAGCCTTTCGAGTTATAAAAGTATAATTTGAAGTCTAGTTAAATATTTTATTGAAGGTTATTCCACATTTGATTTTTTGCCCTGTCGCTCTAAAATGAAAGAAATTTTCATATTTATGAAGATTACCTTTCGTGTCTATTAGACATAAACCATTGCAATTATCTTAAACTCACTCTTTTCTATGAAATAATTTTGCCAATTGATAACAACCCTAAAGTAGATCATATTAGTAAACTTTTTGATATAATAAATTTCAAACTGAAAAACTATCAATTATCATAGGGAAATATTTTAAATGCTATATCTTTATTGAAATAAATAATAACCTAACATTTCGCCGAAGTCACATAAGAGGAAAGGAACCAGATAGTAAATCCACCTCTTAACATTAGGCCCTACAGACAAGAAACAGCAAGAGAATTTTCAATTTCACCACTCTCGCTTCCACAAACTTTTCGTCTCTTAAAAACAAATATTAGAATGTTGGGCGGGTGGTAATTCGATTTCGCCTAGACATACCGTAAAAGTCAAATAGAAGAAGCCTAATATTATTTTTTTATCCTCTTCTTCTGAGCAGAGGCAAAAAAACTATTTTTTTCTCTGGCCCCCAAATCACCCTTGGCACAAGCGGAGAGTGAATCCAAATAAAAATAGTGATAATATGCGAATAGAAATTCTCTTCGAATAGATTTCAGGCTTCAAGTGCCGAATAGAAGAAATAAAATATCATCATTGACTACTCGGCGAGCGATGCAATGCGCCTCTCAGTTCTTGCAGGGAATATATTTGACTTTAAAATTATTCAAGGGAGCTAGATAGGCTGTATATCTGGAAATTTCCATGAAATATTATTTGCAGCCATGTATTTGAATTTCAGCTGCACGTGATATTTTATGGGTCCCTGTGGGAGTTCTCGAACATTGCACATTTTGATTTGGAATCCTATGTTTCGCAGGCGGGATGTTTTGACATGGAGCAGTAGAGTAGCGTTTTATGCAAATGGCGGCATTTTGTACCGAAGCGTTTTTATGACCCGAAAGCTGAAAGTTCGCTTTCAGCGGGAATTTTTCGTGGCTTTTATAGCGGCTGGAAGTTGCGATGGTAGAATTGAGTAGGTGATATGACGAAGTTAGTGCTTCGAATCGACTTCGAACAACCATATCAAGCAATAAAAGGAATAATTTTATTTACTTATGGAAGAAAATGGTTATCATTCCCAATAAAGTTTTTCATTGTTGTAATTTTAAACAAATAAGTATAAACCCTTTCAGAATAAAGTTTGAAACGATAATTCTTAATCTACGTGTATTCTATGAATTTCAGTCGAGATACAATTTTATTGATTGCGAGATACATACCCGTTTTACATTTTTATTAAAATTTAAATTTGTTCTATATTCTCTAGTTTGAAGAATGGCCACTTTTAGAACATCTAGCTTTATGCTCAAGAATCGAAGATCTGCAGTTACTCTGCTGTTATAAGTTCTACAGTGAATAAGAATACTCTAACTTGATTTAGATTGATTAATATTATGTTTCGCACCAATACGACTTCGGGAGATCCTTTAGGTAGAAATCGTTATTGTGAGCCATGGTCAATTGATGAAGATATGACACTTGACACAAGACACTTCAGCCAGCGAACATCTAGGTTTATGCTCAAGAATCCACGATCTGCAGTTATTCTGCTATTATAAGTTCTACAATGTATAATAATACTCTAACTTGATTTAGATTGATTAATATTATGTTTCGTACCAATATGACTTCGGGAGATTCTTTACACAGACATAGTCATTGTGAGCCATGGTTAATTGATGAAGATCTGACACTTGACGCAAGACACTTCAGCCAGCATCCACCTCTCATAATTTTCGAACCACACATGTGGGAGGAAGTTTCACTCCGACGGATTTCTCATGCACCAGACTCACAAACATGGCAGATTCTTGTTGGAATGTGCTTCGAACCCGTAGACCTCCGATTTCGAAGCGAAGATTCTGGAACTAGGTTACTGTATAATGTTATTTTGAATTATTATTTTAGTGACAATAGCAATAAATATCATATGTTTTTTGGAAAGACAGTTCTATCCAAAAACTGTTCTACACCAATTGCACCTGATCGTTTGCATATTTTTATAAATTGTATTGAGAAATCAAAGTGGAATTCATTAAAAGTGGCAGCTTTCAAGTAATCACACTCACGTTCAAGAATTTACAATTTACGTCAGCGTGCATGCTGAATCTTCTGGGATGGAATACAGACTTTAAGTAATCAGTATAAACTTAAAATAATTCTCTAACGCTTATATCTATGTTGATATTTGGAAAAGAAATGGATTCCTTATTTGAGAATTATTATCCGATAGTATTTGCACATACCTAAGCCATGAAGAAGGCTAATATCATCATTAAGGAATACCTAGCCTTTTGTGTATGCCAAATAACATAGAAGAATAGAAATAGAAAATTAGACTTTTAATGAATTTTAAAACTTCTATGGTCAATAATTAAATGGAAGAACCGGAAGTCTCTGTATTCAAAATTAAATAAATAATGTTTGAGACTCAAAACTTCATAATATTAATAATATGATGAAAATACAGCCTGAAAATACTCATATTTACAATTTAAATTTGAAATTCTTCAGAGGGAGAAGGTAATCAAAGGAACTTCTAAAATTCTTCTTTATGCCTAATTCAAAAGGAATATGTAAAAGTATAATAATGTTCCTGGTCCTCTTCCTTTTCTTCGTTTCTGCGTTTCATCATAAATATTTAAATCATTTGAAAACAGTAAATGAAGAAGAGTGTAACTAAAATATGTATGCAATGTTACCATTTGAAGATATAATAAAAGTAAGATTATTAAAAATTGGTATCACTCGTTTATTGAAATTCAGTACCTAACCTGAGTTATTTCTATAAAGTTCTTTGTTAGTAGCAGTATATATCATGTGATTGACTTTAATTTCGATTTTCATTTATTGTGTAGAAAATAATTTAATAGATTTTTCTAGCAACTTCATTGCAGTATTCTTCTATTTTTATTCAATATTTGCGTCTGATGATCTTAGTACGTAAAAATGAAATCAAATGAATAATGTTTATATATCTGGGCCATTTGTTTGGCAAACCATTTGACGGATGGTGTTTATCCGTAAACAGAGTAGTTACGACAGTTTAAAAAATTGATTGATTTCTGAAGGTTGTTTCTAATTTTTAATGCGCTCGAAAAGATTAAATTACTATTCTATTCATCTTTTCCATCTCATTCTGTAAATATTTTTTACCATCTTCGAAACTGACTTCACGACTTATTCAACTTAAATGCCGAGCAGATTACTGAACGCACGGTGGCTATGCAGATTGAAATCAAGTTTAAAAATTCCTGTCGAGATGCTGGAAGGCGAAGGCAGATTCCTTATTTCCGGAGCTATAAGGGAAAGGAAATGTGACTCATCTCCACATCTAATTCAAATGGGTTGGGACTATAAGGATGAAAGAGGGTTGAAGAGCATGCAACTGATGAGAGCTTTCCAACAAGGTACCTATTACACGCACGGGTTAAATTGAAGACAAAGTTAGGGGGATGAAAAATCACCTTCAGCCTCAAACTGCAGCTATCCAAAAACTTTGAATGCAAAAGCTGTTCAAAAACATGATGAAATGATTTGCCTAATTTGAATTATCTTTCTATCTTCAATCGTTAGAAAGTTATGAGAAATGAAAATGTCACCCCCATACCATTTCTACCTTTTTCAACTATATGACCCATCTACGAAATCAGCCGAGAATTTTAGCCTGTTTACAAAATATTTCTCGCCGGTCATATACAATGAAAATTTTGCTAGATTATATCTAATTTTTAAAATTTGGGATTCCAAGGGTGGTCTTGGATTCTAGGGAAGGAGAAACTGTTCTGTATTTTCATCGAATCCATGTCATAAGAACCACTGCCACTGGTAGTCCTCATGTAAGGATTCTACGTAATAGTCAAATGCACATGCTTTGCCAGTAAGAAGCTAACTGGAAACATTGCCTTGCTCCCATCATAGAAATATGTGCACAAACGTAAAACCTTTTAAATTGTATTTCAGTTTACAAAGCGCTGATTACAAAAATTACTTACTTGCATAGAAACATTATGTTGGGAATAGTTTAGTTTAGTTAACGTCCCGTTTTGAAGAAACGAGAGGGCTATTTTGGGACGGACCTCGTAATTTTGAACCGAGGTCAGATGACGAGGACGACACCCCCTCTCCAAACTTCTACGCCACACCAACGGAAAGACGTTTGGCCACTACGCATGATTTAGCGTGCAACAGGCTCCATACACGGCGGATCTTCAGTGGAATCGGGTTTCGAACCTGGAGCCCTCCTCCTCCAAGGCCGAGACCCTACCACTAAAGCACCGCGCCCTTCTTATGTTGGGAAAGAGGATTAGCTTGTTTAAAGGTCAATTTGAAGCCGAAAGGCTTTGTTACGCATACGAATTTGAAGAGGAGAAATAATTTTTTAAAACTTCATTTCAATTTTTCGAAGATAAAAATATTCTCACAGTTATGCTTTGATGCGTTATTTAAATGTTAGTTTTTTTAAAGAAAGAAGGAGGAATAATTTCTTTTAAACCAAAAGATTATTAAAAATAATTGGTTAATAATGCATAAATAAAAAATTCTTTCCACCATATTACAATAACATGATTTACTTCAATACAATAGGGACAGAAAACAATCTTTATGTTATGTCTGAGAAAACAATTTTTTAACAGAAGCTTACTTATAATAATTTACTTACCATCTTTTTCCCAAGATCTGCAAGGAACAAAATAACGTTATTTTAAGAATCGTAAGATTTCTATAGAAGAAAATGAAACAAAAGAAAACCGAAATTGGATTGGAAAAGACGAAAAAAAAAATGCGACAGAAGTGCAGACAATAGAAAGATAATTGAACAATTTCTTTGTCAAAATATAAAAAGATTTGACGGAATCCCGAATGGTTGACTTAAATAAAACCCGATTCTGTTTTCTGTACTTTAAATCTGAAGTGGCATTCGTGAATAAAATAGCTGACGAAATTCCGGATTTAAATCTGTAACCGAAACGAAATAAGCCTCCTATTTCAAAGCCCTTCTTTCAATCTTTATTTGTTTTACAGAGGCGAATCTATTCATACATACCTGTTTGATTTAAAATTGAAATGGGAATGCAATATTGTAGAAGAATTGAAACATGGTGATGGATTGTGAACATATTTATACGGCTTAAGAGTTGACAAAAAATTCCGATATGCATTTGTTATTAGATTTGGTTTGTATTATTCAGTTTCGTAGGAAACTTTTTAC
>BGPR01001179.1:173148-195762 GCA_013235015.1 Araneus ventricosus | reverse complement strand
AGTATTCTTCATCATTTGATCATGGTTCAAAATTATGAGGTCCATCCCCAAATAGTCCTCGTTTAGCTTCAAACCAGGATATTGATCTAACTCTACTATGCAGCTAAGATTTCAAACTTTAAAAATTTTTTCCCAGCTCTTGATTCTTCAGAACTAGCTACAACTCTTGAAATTCAAGTAAAAAGAACAGCTTAAACACAACAAAATATGTTCAAGCGTTGTTATTTTTGTAGAAGGTGAACAAATAATAATCTTTTGTTGTTCTAATTTTACTATTCGTCATTCAGAATTTTCAAAACTTGGAAAACCCGCAAGAGTCTAAACTTTTTTCATTGTCTGTACCGATATTTAATTTCAAGAGAAACTCTGCTATTAAAATCTTGTTTATGGTGGTACGCGACGCATTGAATCAGCGCTAGCTCAGATGTTTTGATTTCAGTGTGGAGTAGAAATTGGAAATTGAGATGCCGGCTCGAAAGTTGGTTTTGTCATCCAAACACGATGTAGAATTAGCACCCCCTTTCTTCACAGCTTTCATGTATTCTCGAAATATGGATTAAATTAATAAATCTAATTATATCCGTATACAAAAATTCTTCGAAGAGATTATTATACTTAGTTAGTCATTATGTTTTCGACAGATTCATATGGTGACGTTTAAATTCGATAACTGCCTATTAAATTTAGTAGATAAATGAATAAACTTTACGAAATTTCAGGAAATCTATGAGAAAATGGGAAAATAAAAGAAGAATAGGAGATTTGAAAATGCCAAAGGAAATAAATATCTTTCTTTTTAATTGCAAAAAATGCGTTATTTTCTTCAATATTAATTTACGAATAAATAGAAACGGAATAGAGTAAAAACGAAACCATAAATATTTAAGTTTTAGGCATACTTATTGAAATTTTGCAGGTTGTTTTCCAGAAATTCCAAGCGTTTTTTCTCGTTATCTGATATTAAAATGCTTTTAACGACACGAATAAATATGATTAATTCGTATTTGTTTTCTGTGCTAAACTGTATTAACTTCAAACAATATTACATGACTTAGTAACAATTATTTCAGATTTTGCGTCTTCCAAATTCGACTTAACAGTAGTTGGTTTCCTAAAATTCCTATGCAAAAATCTGCATGTATATTTTGTGATACATCATGAAACTGACGTATTGATTTGCCGTCTTATTTTCTTGTTTTAATGAGGATTTCTTGACAAGAAATTTATTCGAAATACAGAAATTTATTCTAGATGTAGAAATTTTATAATACAATTTAATTCCAGAAAAATTCCCGCAAAAATGTTCCTAATGCGTTCAGATAGGAATTTTGTGTCAAGGAATAAACACGATTTAATAAAAAAAATCTGATTTAGACTAACATTTTTCTCTCCCAATATTTTCTATTAAACGTTGTCATTATTAAACAGAACTGTTAAATAAACATCGAATTTTCGCAAAAACATTCTGGGGTAAGTTACATAAATATTTGCAAATAAACCACCTGTTTATATATCCTAGTCATAACGGAATGAATTACAATTCCTATTAATGAATATCAGATTTAGATTCATAGAGAAACATACACATCTGTTAGAGCAGAAAAGAAGCATGTTTTCCTTTCAAGTCTTGTCTAATATCCGGTTTTTGTGCAGATAATTATCGTCGGATTCCAATAGGAGGATCCGATACAGAGACATTACCATCAATAACAAAAGCAACGAATGGCCATCTTTTCAGACGGCAAAACAACAATAAATCCTCCGTTTGTTTTTCCTCATCAGGTGCGCATCTTTTATTTTCGTATCTTTCCCGAAGAGGTATTAATAGAAGTTGAGAGTAAACGACAATTCCAATATCCATGGCGCATCTCCGAAAGCGCGAACCGAAATAGGAAACAACACAAATACGAAAAAAAGGATCTAATGATCGATAGTTCTTGTGCATCGAGAAAAACGCTCGGACTGTCAAACGTCACTTAACGATGAGTAGCATCATCGATCAAAAAATCCATTTTGGGAGGAAGGGTTTGGCTTTTTTAGTTTTGGTATCGTATCTTTCTGTATATGCACTCCTTTTTTGTGCCCTGTTTATCTTGCCCCTAACTCTCCAGAACGACCGAAGAGTACCTTTCGAACATTAATATTAATTACAAGTATATCTGAACGAGGGAATTTAACGCAGGAGAAAGTTTCTTCTTCAAGCTTGTCAAATATTGGTATCGATTTTGAGTGAAGGCCAAGTATTGTAGGGCACCGCTGCTTCTAAACAAAGAGTTCTGGAATTTAAGAAAAGGGTTGGAGGTTTATAAAATAAAGAATGTGAATCGTATTGTGCGTAACGTTTTACTGCATTCTGTTTTGATAAGTTTGTTATTACATTTAGAGAATATGGTAATTTACTTTTTAATTAAAGTGGGTAAATAGACGAATTTTTCGAAATAAAATGCAAGGTGAGATGACTTTCGGGGTTTTAGTAACATGAATCTAGTATCATAGTGAAGAATGAATCGAGAGATCTCTGGCCTTTCTTTGATTAAAAATTCTTTGGTAGGATACGAGATCTAATATGTTCAATATTTACTTGAACAAGTTCCACGCGAAGTCATTATCGATGCGTAGGGTGGTCAACGAAGTCTATGATCCCAAAGGGGCCTAATCTCTGATATTAAGGGATGTGGGGTGAGATGAATTACGGTGCTTGAGGTCGTTGGGATGCTGTATGATAGTATTGGTGAGAAAATATATCTTCGTCAGGACGGTTGGATCTTAATCTTCCACAGGTATAGCTTTCGAGAGGTTATTAAAATGTTTGTTTGCTGGGGGATTAACACACACACACACACACACACACACAAATATATATTCCAAACAATTATATATAAAGAATACAACAGTTATGAACCCCCGTAGAAAACCAGGTTTCATAATTTGGTTTTTCAGAGGGCGCCTTTGGCGTCAATTTTAGGCGTGAAAAAATTATTAATGCGAGGAATGATAGAATTCATATTGGATGTGCTATGGACTAATCATTGCATCTAGTCTCCATCTAAGGCTCTTGCGTGTCATGGAACTGCACCAACATTTTCAATGCTTACAAATCTGTTTGTCACAAATTTTGTAATTCTGAAATTGATACTTTGTAGAACGAGATTTTCTGGAGCTAATTTAAAATTTTATGCATAGAAAATAATAGAATAGTCGAAACGTTGTGACGGTGCATTGGAATAGGCAGAAAAAGTCACAAAATGGCATTATCAAGTGTCTGATAAGAAGGACATTTTTTTTTGACAATCTTCTGTCAATGCTTTCTGTTACAGAATCGAGTGGTTCCTTCTTTAGATATCTTTCGGTTAACTTTGTATAAAAACAAAAAGAGTTATCGTTGCTTGATAAAAGATATTTAAATTTATTTTGGGATGTTAAAAATCCAGTTAATTGTTATTGGTTGTGCTTAAATACTACTACTACTAATAAATACAATGACTGAAATTATAAATGTCAATGATATGTAAGATGTAAGCAACTCCAGAGAATAATCTATAATGGTACACCTCCAGTACATTAGTTTAGCATCTTCCAGTATTAGGATGTTAATAATTAAAACAAACAAATATATCCCCTAAACTCTAATATTTAATACTTTATATTCGTTTTAAGAAATACCATGATCAGCATACAGCTGCAACTTTATCTGAACTAGAAGTTAAAGAGAAGCTTTTTTCAATTCATACTTCTAATGGAAAGGCTTTGGCAAAACCTCGGATTTCAAGGAAAAGATAAAGTAAGCCTCGAAAACGACCGCCCAGAGAATTTCTTTGAATGTGATGAGAAAAGCAAAAAGTGTTCCATTAAACCCTCTCAGGATACTTTTTATCTGAAAATGACACGTAACAAGTTATCTCGAAACTAAACTTTTTATACTGTGGAAAAGCTTCCGACAGCTCTCCTGATAGAAAGTAACCAGCCAAAGAAAAGGAAATTATTTTAACAACGAGAGATTTAGTACTTATATATTTTTCTTGCTTATTATGCCAAAGTAAATTACTCAGGGTATTTTATTCCTTTCATCATGCCATTTCATTTTATTTCAATATTTTCAATTTTCCATTAAGCTATTAAATCCAAGAAATATGTTATTAAGGGAATCAATGGGACTTCCATAAAATATAACTGGCCGTCGATTCAAATAATATTTAAGCAAAGAATATATTTAGAAAGATCTTACGTCATAATAAATGAATTAAAAAATCTAATCATGTCTATTTAGCATACTTTACATACGTAAAATGCCACGTAATGCATACATTGTGTATGCAGTGAGTTTTGAAAGATGCACTTTCAAGAAAATATGCATAACAATTGCGCGGTTTTTTAAAATAAAAGGATGCTCCAAATTTATAATTTTATTAAGTTTATGATTTTTTATTCAGTAACAATAACGAGTAAGTTTGTGATATCTTTCATATATGTGATACAAGAAGTGTAGAGTTTATCGCACGTCACACAAAGAACTTAAAATCCCATTTTTTGGGTCTCAAAATTAAAATTCTTTTATTATATTGCAATTTACAGCTTATTTGGAAACAATTATATAATTTAGTGAAAGAACTACCTATAAAATTAAACCGGATATTCAAATAACAAAGTAGCTGATTAATTCTAAATTTATTAACATGTTGAAGGTTAGTTTGGCTGGAGGTCAAACTTTCAGTACCTGTCTTTGAAATACTTTGGAACAATATCGCAAAGTCATTCAATTACATTATTACAAATTCGGATAATTAATAATCACCCACTTTTGCTAAGTAGAATACAATGAATGAATAAGTATTTAGTAAACAATACGTACTGAAAAAACTTGAAAAATCGTTGTTTTAAGATGACAATCATGGCGCAGTATACGTTCATGTCAAGACCTGTGAATTTATTAACCTTCATGGAATTAAAGTGAAATCATAAAACACAATTTTTTAACAGGATTAAGCAACATATTTGTAGCTCATGTTTTGCCACACCATTGGAAAGAGTGCTTTGAAAATTATTGCGAAAAGTGCGGCATCTCGTCTAATACCTTCATTTCATTGAGTTGCGCCAGTAAACTGAATGAAATGAAATCAAATCGGAATTATTGCGAAAAGTGTGGTCATTCATCTATACCTTCATTTCATTGAGCTGTTCCAGTAAACTGAAATGAAATGAAATCAAATCTGAATTATTGGAAAGTGTGGCATCCTCTTGTCTAATACCTTCATTTCATTCAGTGGCGCCAGTAAACTTAAATGAAATGAAATCAAACTGGAATTATTGGGAAAGTGTGGCATCTGTTTGTACCTTCATTTCGTGATGCGCCAGTAAACTCAATGAAATGAAATCAAATCGGAATTATTGCAGGGAAAGTGTGGCATCTGTCTATCATTACCTACTCTATGAGTTGCGCCAGTAAACTTTCAATGAAATGAAATCAAATCCAATTGTGGAAAGTGTGGCATCTTTCGTTTATTATTCTCTCATTTCACTGAGTTGCTGGCAGAAACTCAAATGAAATGAAATGAAATCCTGAATTATAAAAGTGTGGCATCTCACATTGAATATTTCATTTCATTGAGTTGCGCCAGTAAACTCAATGAAATGAAATCAAATCGGAATTATTGCGGAAAGTGTGTATATCTCAATACCTTCATTCTCTCATTGAGTTGCGCCAGTAAACTGAATGAAATGAAATCAAATCTGAATTATTGCGGAAGTGTGGCATCTGTTTCATCACCATTTCATTGAGTTGCGCCAGTAAACTGAATGAAATGAAATCAAATCAAATGATATTGCAAAAGTGTGGTATCTCGTCTATCACTTCATTCTATTGAGTTGCGCCAGTAAACCTTGAAATGAAATGAAACTCTGAATTATTAGCGAAAAGTGTGGATCTCATTTCATTCTTCATTACTCATTGAGTTGCGCCAAAACTCCAATGAAAATGAAATCAAATCGAATTATTGCGGAAAGTGTGGCATTCGTCTATACACTTTCATTCTCATTGAGTTGCGCCAGTAAACTCAATGAAATGAAATCAAATCTGGAATTATTAAAAGTGTGGCATCTCATCTAATACCTTCATTTCATTGAGTTGCGCCAGTAAACTCAATGAAATGAAATCAAATCCGAATTATTGCGAAAAGTGTGGCATCTCATCTAATACCTTCATTTCATTGAGTTGCGCCAGTAAACTCAATGAAATGAAATCAAATCGGAATTATTGCGGAAAGTGTGGCATCTCGTCTAATACCTTCATTTCATTGAGTTGCGCCAGTAAACTGAATGAAATGAAATCAAATCTGAATTATTGCAAAAAGTGTGGCATCTCGTCTAATACCTTCATTTCATTCAGTGGCGCCAGTAAACTCAATTAAATGAAATCAAATCAAACCTGAACAGAGGACAACATATTGAAAATTTGTAAGCCTCTACCCCGCCAATTGTCTCATCCTGTGCAAAGCATAGTTCGAACAACTGTAGAACCATCTGGTGGTTTAAATTGTTACTTATGCCACCAATAATTATGGCTTCAAGATAAAAAAGAATCGCGTTTCACGCTAATCCTTTCTATACAAAATGCATGTTCCTATAATCATTCGTTTGGAAATTATTGATCTTTAAATTTGCTCTTGACCTTTGAGTCATCATGTACGAAGTATTTCTTTAAAAATTGATGTTATTTACATTATTTTATTGTAATTTAAGGAAAAGTGCTTTAAAACATTTGCTTTTCAATATTAAAGAAAGATGGATATTGGCATGCAAACTCTTAAAATTATCTGGAGCAGATATAACGGAAAATATTTAAAAAAAACTCTTTGTCATGAAAATTACACAATCTTACAAATATGCAATGGTGTACAAATACGCCGAGGTAAAAAAGATTTTTAAACTTTTGAAGATTTATGCATAAAAATATCATTAATAATAACATCAGTTTCTATTTCAGGCCATGGAACTAGCCATAATAATTAAAAAATAACATACACATTGCTGCCAGCTGGCGAAATATCTTTAGTATGAAGTTTTGAAAGGCATATCTGCTATATTAACAAAGAAGATAGAGACAAATGAAATGAAGAAATGGCAAAACGCGTGAACCAATTTCAGACCTTACTTCCTCGAGTTAAAGTTTCACATCAAAGTCAAATCCATTAATCATTCAAATAAGGGGTTAAGGTGTGGCCTTGTGGTTAATGTTCTTGCCTGCGAGCTATATGAACGCGGGTTCGAATCCCGGCCAGTATGAGTTTGAAGTTTTTCCGGTTGTTGTAATAGCATCAGGTACGGAGACATGGGGCGGCGTTCTGTCACTTATTGATGTATACTGTAAAATTCGATAATTTTATTATTTTCATAAAAAGCTCAGCAATAACTGATACCCAAGGAAAATTTTCGATATCTAAATGAAAGGATATGTATTTAGATACACATAAATATATTAATAATATTAATTGCTAATATAAGATATATAAATAGCCCTTCTAGGAGGGCGCCATTTTTTTGTCTTGACCGAATCGGATCGGCACTAGTTCTAGACCATTTTTGATGGCAATTTTTCCTTCCTTTTTAAGGCCGCGGTGGCCTAGTGGTAAGGACCCGGCCCTGGGGCGGAGGACCCCAGGCTCGAAACCCGATTCCACTGAAGATAAGCCATGTATGGGACCCTCTGCACGCTAAATCATACGTAGTGGCCAAACGCACTCCCGTTGGTGTGGCGTGGAAGCTTGGAGAGGGGGTGTCTGCTCAGGTATCGTCCTCGTCATCTGACCGTAGTTCAAAATTACGAGGTTCGTCCCAAAATAGCCCTCGTGTTGCTTCAAAACGGGACGTCAATATAACTAAACTAATCCTTCTTTTTTGATTAAGGATTGAAAAGAACTTTGGAATGAATAGGGGATAATAACCTTTGTAGCTGAAAATCCCAAAAAATCCCAAATGTCAAATCAAAAGATATATAAACAATTTTTAAGCAAAAATAATGTCACAAAGATGAGAATTTAAATTTTATTATATCTCCCCACTCGCTTACATGCATTTCCTTGAATATAAAGACAAAAAGACACCATTTTAATAATTTAAAGCTTTCCCTTGATCCTATTTGGAAAGTTTTGTCAACAAATGCTCTCACACTCTTTTAAAGCACTTCTGAAAAAAAAGACCACAGACAAACATTTCCTTTGTTTGCTTTCACATGTCCAACGTCCGAATCTGGAAAAGCCCAAGAGGCAACTCCAGGCGATGATTTATCTTGTTTCCTTTCTCATCCACATCTCGCGGAAACTAGATGGGCTCAGGATCGCATACATAACGTTCTCAAAGAGCACCGATTTCTGGTCTAGCTTCTCACGCAGATTTTCTTTTTCGCTTACTCTTCGTGTTTACGTCCATTCATTTTGAATTATTAACTCAAAATTTTCAAAAACGAGCCTATTCCCGAAAAGGAACGAGGACCAGTTTTGTCAAAATGCTCTGCTTGAATTACAATTTGGAATTCAAAAGAACGACTGAGTAGATTCGCCAATACTTCCTCGCGGAATCTTCTAAATTGCTTTTATTCTAAAACTTCGTTGGAAGTTGGATTATGGGAAGCTACTGTTTTGTTTTCGGTACTAAAAGAGATTGTTTGTCGCATCCAGTCAGTTTCCAGTACATTTGAGTGAAACACAGATATTTTGGGGAAAAACACTTCTGGTAGTATACGACTACTACCATTGCTTGTATTGAAGTCCTTTGATTTTCATTTAAATCGCTTTCCTACCAACAGCAAATATTTTTACGGCTGAAGGAAAATATGATTTATATCTTGACTTTCGTCTCATGACTAAAAGGAATAGTGACGCAAGTCTATATTTGGATTCTGCCATGAATTTATAAATTACAAGAATAGCGTTCATTTTATTGTAATTTTCGATTTATATTTTAAGGCATTGCAGAATCAAGATATAATTTATATGTGCGCAAATTCACATCATTTTTTTGTTGCATTCATGATTTTTTTTGATGATTTACTTAAAATAAACAAATTCTATTCTAGTTAGAATGGATGATTTTTTCCCATTTTTTTTAATCAAAAAGACAGGAATGACAAATTATGGTAGGATACAGATGTCATTTTAATATTATTACTCAAAAATCTGTATTAATTTGTATTCATAATTGTGTTTTTAACATACATTATTATTTAGTTTATATTATTCCGAAAGACCTTTTTCTTGGTATATATCTATTTTCTGACTGACAATTCGCATTTTGCATCATCGGTTAATATTTTGTTGATTTTTATTAAATGCTGATACATCATTCAATACCGAATAATTTAAAAGGTTAACTAAATATAGATGTTTAATAAACAAATAACATTCAGGTACAATTTCTGTGAAGGTAAAAATGATGAAACAAATTTTCCCTGACTGTTAAAAAAGCACCGACTTAATGTCTGAATTCGTATTCCCCAAAAATATTCACATTTGAATTATTATATTTAACTCATTGGATGCAGCTGTGAATCGACTGTAAATCACACCTCTTATCTAATTAGATAGCCCCTTCTCTACTGTATTTAAGGGATAGCAGGGAGGGTGTCATCTAATTAGATAGAAGGTCCGAATCTCCGACGCGAGTCGTAGTAGAGAACGTGTTATAATCGTATGTTTTGACAGAAAAACATGAAATAATTTTGCATGCATCAGAGTTTTTTTTACTAACAACGTGTATAGTATGTGAATAAAGAAGTCAGTCCTTTACCTTGAAGTCTGAAATAGTATTGATTTCCGTAGTACTCTAACATGCAGTGGAATATACGTTAATATGTTTTGGTCGAAAAACCTGTGATATGTGCACGGACCCGAATTATTTTCCCTAAATAGGAGCATACAAGATGAATTTCTTGTCTATGAGTAATGTGTTAATTTATTATAGGGTGGATAAAAAAATCCATAGACATCTCAAAAAATCATGTAAGAATCGAAAAGTTATCTGAATGTTAAACGAATTTACGGGATAAGCATTCCATGCATGTGGTTTTTTTTGAGCGAAAAACAAAATTATTATAAAAATATCACCGATAGATGGTGCTGCAAATGGCGATCATGTCCTGAATGATTTTCGATTATGGTATTTTGCAATGCTGATAGTACACACGCATATGTACCTTGAAGAAGGAAGGAGGTTTTCATTAACACTTATGTGGTTAATAAAAACCTTGTAAAACGATTTGATTCATTCTGGCATTCTGGAGGATTATGCACATTCCGGAAGACAAAACATTGCTGAATCCTGTTCTTCCTTCGTTGATGACGTTGCGACTCGTCTGCTGTGTTTTATATTTATGGTGCAAGTCGAACATTTGTTTTTCTAACAATGTTAAAATAGTCATTTGTTTTCAGTACCTATTCATTCACTTATATCAAAGACCCTACAGGACACTTTTTGTACTAATTTTGTTTCGTGCCAAAAGACAAAAACAGTTAAAGAACACCATGTACATAGAATGTTTCTCCGCAAACCGTATTTAATTTCGAAAATAATTTTTTGCAATTTCTGCAGATTCTTTGCGAATTCGGTATATCCATTTCTGTCTCTGAAAACTCAATCCGTTCCGTAACAATACAGACCTTTAGTAACGCAAGTTATTTTTACCTCGTAAATTCTAGCGAAAAAGTGAGCGAATTTGTTCTTTAGATCGCAGCGCAAAACATTTTCGTATGCGCTTTACTATATAGCTCTCAGTTCGCACGTTGGTTCAGTGTTTGCGCGCTAAATATTTAAGAAATACTAAAAAAAGTTTTACTTAAATTTCAGATAAAACTGATTTTATGCAAAATTTGTTAAAAAATAACGTTAAAATAACGAACCGGACGTAAAATATGAAATCTTTGTTCCTTCCATCCATCATCTAACTTGCATATACCAAGAATAAATATTTATTCCATATACAAATAATACTTCATGTTTGTTACTATTTTGGTAGACATATGCCAGATTGTCATGCGATGAAAAAATAAATGTGACCAGTAAATAATGTAAGGGACGCAATAAGAATTCTTTTCGAGAATTTTAATTTTTATTTTTGGCACTTTCAAAATCTTCTTTCAAATTCTTTTCTTTCAGATTTTTCTGGCTGTCTGACTGACCGACTCAATCACCATCATAAAATAAAGTGAAAACTGCAACAGAAAATTAAGAAGTATCGACTTACTAAGGGTTGCCACTTTTACATGCGGAACATTAAATGTTGTATTACAGTCAGGCATATTTCAGAAAAGAAAACCAAAAATTTGTTTTACTCTCTAAAAAGGTTAGAATAAGGACCTACCTCAAGGCTTCAAACTTTTACTATCTTCAGAAATATTCTAAAGCGACCCCAGAATCGGAAAAGAAATAGGCATCTATTGAGGGGACACTGGACTTTCTGAAGCATTTAAATCATGAAATTTTTTTTATACATATGCTTAAGACTATAAGACTATCAATTCAAAAAGTATTTTGATCAACTTCTAGGTATTTAGTTATTTCATTTAAAAATGAAATTGTGGATATAATTTTAATATGGGCACTGAATTTTAAATAAAAGTGAAATGCACTAAAATGAACTCGGGTATAGAATTCAGAGAGTTAAAATAGGTGCACTAAAATATAAACGAAGTAACATGGACGTTTCAAAGACAAATCTGACAAAAAAATCGTCGAGAAAGTCGCTTAAAGCATCTACATTTCTACACCTACCTTTAATACTTTATTCTTCTGAACCGTTTAGCTATTCATTTTATTTAACACAATAAATTTTATTCAAATGCAAGCATATATTTACCGTTAAAGCGTATATTTCAAAGAATAACTATGTATTCAAATAGGTATTTCGTAGAATGATTAGATATTTCACGAATTAACAAATTCCACGCTTTAACATACACGGAGATGAAATGGAATTGCTCTTTATCAATATTTGCCAATTTGAATGTTTATACTCTGCTGAACAAGAGATACATTTTTAAGAAGTTATTCGACAGATTGAAAGTTTAGAATTTTCGAATAATTTCTTTTAAAAGCGGAATAATTTCGAAGAAAAGGGGGCTTAGACAGTTTTGGTGACCACAATATTACTCTTAAGGATTTGCTTCAAATGGTTAAAATTTTCTCCTTTAGTAGTTTAGTTAAGATAGAGTTATAGTTTACAATTTAAACAAAATAATCTTAAATAATTATTTTACAAAAAAAGTTTGATAAGTCTCGATAGGTAAAGTCTAACATGACTGGATTGAACTAAACTTTATTGCATTAAATTTACGCTCTAAAGTATCAAATTAATTCAGTGAAATCTGCGAAAACTAGCAACGTTGAGGGAAGAAAACTCATTGGTTGGTTATTACGACACAAGACCCAGATACGGCCAATCTGCACCAAAGCTGTCGTTATAAATATTGTTTACGTTACAACATCCTTTCAAAATTGAGGAAAAATGTACAGGGAGCCGTGGTGCTATAAAGATTTTGATATGACTTTTCCTGGCGCAAGAACCTCGAATGGGATAAGTTTGTGATGCTATAAAGGAGGAAGTCGTAATTCATGAACACTGCCGCGAAATGAACAAATAACATGAAAGATTTGGTAATGAAATGCATTCCATTTCGTAGTTTTTTGGCAATAGCTACAGCAATCATATGGACACATTTATGCAGTTGTGATATTCTGCATTAAAGATAGCTTCGGTACATTTACTCAAATAGGACATCGATATAAAGTGTTTCTTGAATCCTCATTAACTCCAATTTTGGGAGGATCTCGAGATTTGAACCGTCTTCAGACGACTTTATTACATTTAAATAGCGACCTACGAAGGGTTAAGATATGTAATAGAGGCGCATTACGGTACGGTATGACTATATTTAATGGACAACTCAAATTTTCAATAGCAACCATACAAAATGAAAATCGATTGCATTTTCAAACGAAACCGTTTTCTTCCGCTTTCCAAGATAGCGACCGTTTGACAAACATTTTAACCGTTTGCGAACGTTTCGTAAGGGACAACAAACTGTATTGCTGGGCATCGTACTGTATTATCATGTCCAACAAATAATTACGATTAATGGATAATTAATTTACTGTCCTTAAATTTGAAGATTGATTCTATTGCAAATTCTTCAATAATTACGGTTCAGCTGACAAAGCTTGTTAGGAATGTGTGCAGAAACTACAGTGTACTTAATAAAAATAGAGCACACAAGAGCAGTCGAAATAGTATAACACTTTATTGACAATATTACTGTACAGAGGTTTATAATATGATAGCGTAAAAGATAAAGACACAACATGCACATATATATTATAGGAACAAGAATTATACATTGGGGAACAACAGAAGAGTCTGATTTACTCGTATACAACACAATTAGGTTACTTTTAAACTATTTTGTACATTCTCATAGGGAATATACTCAAGAGTTGAGTATTTGTACGAGAATTTTCGTTATGCGATAAGTACAAATTAAATTTTGAGCAACCTCATTTTATATTAAGGTATTAGCAAAACTCGCCGTAGGCGAATGTTTTCAAGATGCAACACTTGAACCCATAAATATATTTACACAAAAAATTAATAACAGATTAAATAAAAAAAAATTACTTTTTGGTACAGTAAATTTTTTTTACATTTCAGTTTTTAAATTTAAATTAATGACAAAAATTCTGGAAATTTGATAAAGTTTTCGCTTCCAGATGGAGCTTTGGGTTTGTATTCAAAATTTATATTATTAGATGAAGTAAATTTAATTCTAGTTAGAAATTAAAATAATGTATCACCACTGAGAATACACTGGTGTATTAAATTTGAAAAAGCTAGAGCATCTGGAATAGAGTGAAAAATTGATTACAAAACTCCATTTTTAAAAGACATGAAACATATCAAATTAATTAGAAGTAAATATAAAAACTCAATCGCTAGATATAGTTTCAAACAAACATTCATTATTGTATTTAAATATTTATTACTTTTGGGCAATTAAGTATGCTCACAAACATTCTGCAAAATCAATAAAGCTAGCAGACTGATTTATATTTTCAAGCATTTTCAAGAGCAAAAAACAATCATAATTAGGCTGAGGCTACTGTGTATTTATCACATACATTCAATAATTTAATTATTCCACAGAGAAATCAAAAATTTTCTATATAAATTTTTTGTTAAATATGCGAGCGCAATAAATTCTCAAAACATATTGATCCCCATGGTGATCAGGCATGACGATCAAATAGTTTTTCGAAAACTCGAAAGGATTCCCGATTGGCTGGCCGGCCGAGACAATCAGTTCTCCTTTGTTTGAAAACCAAAAATTGATCACTTTAAATTCTTTTCAATTTTTTAATCACTTTAATTTTATTCTTTAATATATAATTCTTCTAATTAAAATTCAGTCATTTTCTACAAATACAAGAATTTAAAATTAAAAAAGCATTGATGCCATAAATATGAAGTTACATGTTACAGTTTGATTTTAAAAATGCAAAACCCGATAAGAAGTTCAATTTGTAAAAATGAATGCATTAAATAGGCAAGCTCTCTTAACATATAGAGCATAGAAAAGATTTCGAAAGTGTGTTCAGAAAGTTCAAATTCAATTGCTGTAAAATTTCTACTTAATCACCTTTTACATACTGAAATAAAGCTTTTCTCGAGTTGGAGGCATTTATAGGTATAATTTACTTAAATCTTACAATTAGACGACAAATACTCTTTATACTACTACATACTGAAATATTTAAAAGTAAAATACAGAAAGAAAATGTTTGCATCAGGTTTACAAAGTAATTATATTACCGACATTGAACTATTAAACATTAAAGTTTGTGACCAATTTTCATTTTAAATTTTAATACATGATCGATTTAATACACAGTGCCTTGCGCTTGAACATCAAAACTCTTTTAAACGTAGATTAGCAATTTATAAATAAAATGTGTGTGAACATTAGACAAGACTTGATAAGACAAAATTTATCGTGCATTTCTCTCTGTTTATGCCTCATCTTTTATTATCAACTCTGTTCCAGTTTTATTACCATAAGCCGAGGGATCATTACTTCAAAACAAGAAAAACACCAAATTTTGTTCCAAAAAACAGGAACATTAGAAGATTCATTTGAAACATTGTAGCTTTAAGATCTCTCTGCTTGTGGGAAACAGCCCTCATTTCAAGTTTGAAACCAACGTGTCGATTGTTGGAAAGCCAACATGCTTCTACATATCACATTCTATCGGTTTCTTTGTTAAGAACAAGATTTAATAGAATGACACCATATGTTGGACACTTATGAAATAGGATTTCTTTTACTACAGAAATACGATATAGTTGGTTTATTTAATGGCACAAAAGCCTGGCATAGTCTTGCTTCGTCTCGAAATCACTCCATCATTAATGAATTGAGACAAGATAATTAAGAAGTAGGCTTTTGTTTTATAGTATTGGTCAAAATGGGACTTTGACAATTCTGTTTAATTTTCTTTAAAAAAATTTATGGATAAGTTTGAGTGTTAGCGAATAAATAGATGCATATTTATAGTTAAGAATACAAAATATTCGGTAAAGTCATTTGCAGGCCGATTGTTTAGCGTCTGATAGCGCTTTAGGGAAGGTTCAATAAAAGGCAAGTAGTGGTAAATGAAGGGGCTCGGAACCACCGAAAGGAATTTAAAATCGATGCAAGATGATAGCAGTTATGTTTCCGTAGCCAACTAATTTCTAATGTAATTTTCATCTAGTCATTAAAAATACGAGTGGTTTTAATTTTATAAGCTATTATATTTTATTATTCAAGAGCTGGACATTGGCGTACGAAACAACGAAAACGTGAAATTTTTCTACACCGAGCTGAATATCTTCTCAAATAAAAGCTATCGGTTGAGTTATTTTAAACAATAATTTATTTTAGAAGTTTAATATTAGGAAAAATGTTAAATGAATTATCAGTAAATCTCTGAATACCAGATAAACACATTTACAATCCTATAAAAGCATTATTTAAAAAAGTCTCGTAATATCTCAAAGTTTCTCAAACTTTACTCAACACAAGAGAATTCCGAAAGAATCTTTCGAAAAATCACTTGTACTTTTAAATGGTAGATAATATCACATGTTTTATAGAATCACAGTTCATGAGAAATTAGCATTAAGTCTAGTTCTTGACAAATGAGTGACTAATAATGACCAATGCTAAATGAATTATCAGTAAATCTTGAAATGCCAGATAATCATAGCACATTTACAATCCAATAAAAACATTTAAAAATGTTCATGTGGCATCCCAAGGTTTCTCCAATTTTAGGTAACACACAACAGAATTTTGAAAGAACATCATTTGCAAAATCAGTGTGTGAAGAAACAAACATTTAGCGTCAGTGGCGCCTAAAATGGCAGGTAAAATCACAGGCTTTATAAAATTACACATTATAACAAATTGGTAACAACTAGACTTCATTTGCTATGCTGGTGATATTCTTGTGACGACCTGGAATTCTAAAGAGCTTGACGACGTTTAAAAAAGTCCTTTATGCCATGGTCGAAATAAAAACTTTAATACAAGCATCACATGGATTAGGATCTGAAAAACAATTTTGAAAAGATGGATTACTAAGGATTACATCGAAATACATTCATGACTGAAACACTAAACAGAATTGCTATTTATCAGCAGTACAGAATAGATAATATAAAATACGGAATAAATTTATGCCAGCAATTCATGAATACATACGAACACAGAATTTTCTTGCGATTTCAAAATTTATAGAACTGAATATAGAAGAAGAAGTTTGCTTTTTGATTGGAATTTTTTTCACCAATTTTATTACACCTTTTAGAAGTAAATATTCCATGAAATTTCAGTATATCATGAAACAATATTCTAAACATGAAAAGATTACCATAAAAAAATTCAATGCTTCTGGATGCTAGTGTTATACATGAATGTTAATTGCAAGCAGAGAATATCTATGAATAATAGTTAAGCGTATGGGAACAAAATTATAAGTAAATTTGTGAGCAAAACCCGAACTTTTTAGAGTCGCCTGCTTATTTAGATAAACTAAACAAAAAAATTCTTTAAAGATAAATTCAGTGTTTAACGAGTAAAAGCCAAGTTTCTTTCAGAAATGACATTGAAAATTACAACCAAGGAAATTTTTGAATCGTGACAAATGTTTATAAAATTCAAACATCGAAGATGTTATTCCTCTCTAAATTGGAGCAAACTTTATTTTGATCATAAAGGTACGCAAATGACATAAAATTTCTGAATCTAAATCTAGAATATCAAAAAAGTTTACAAAATTTAAAGTTTGTAAATGTTATTTCATATTTTATCGTCTATATTTCTTCCTACGTAAATTTTAAATATTATCATTTAATTCATGTTAGTTAATATATTAGAGATTTTAAACACTAAGCAATAATGCACAACTTCGTAAAATCATTTGCTGCATACTCAATTGGCCAAGACGAACAATTTTTTGCTGCCAAAAAGAATTGCTAGGGATTCACGCTGAAATTATGTTTTAGGATCGATTCTCATAAATCAAAATCGACATCCAATAGTATTTCCAAATGGAATAGTTATAAAGTAATAAAATCGGTTATGTGACTATTTACTTCAACAGTTAATACCTTACAAATATGAAGAACATTTTACCTTCATGTCCTAGATTTTCCTTTCGATTCATGATCGAAGATGAGACATGTTGACATGAAGAAGGCATGCAATCCTTTCTCGCCTGTAGAAGTTAATAAGTGTTGTCGATATCCTTCACTGTTGCCATTTTCTTCATAATAGATCAAGCATTCTGTTTGGTTATCAGTAAAAGCTGGAGAATTCACATATTCGACCGTGTCTTTGTATCGCATTTAGCTTCTAGGAACAATACTTGGAAATAAAGAATCCTTGCCACCACAAATTATCTGAAGAACTCGGAGGAATTTTCTAGATACTTCTGAAGAATAGAAACTGAGATTGTCTGGAAAACATGAAGAATCCAGACAGTTTAGTTGGCTGGTTTGGTTTTAAATGGCACAAGGTCCAATTTGGCCATACTGCGCCAAACGTTCGTTGTTTTCAAATCACAAAAACAAGACAGTTTAGAAATCCTCTGCTTTCAACTTTCGCTACGGGTAATACAAAGCTTTATTTGGAATGGAGTGCGCTAGAATTCGTTAGTGCGTCATTAGTTGGTGAGTGACGAAAAAGTCTTCAAATTCTCAGACAAAATGTCAATGAAAAAGAAGCGTTAATTTGCAATAAGAGGAGCATTGCTGCCACACGTCCGCAATCAAACCGAGTAGAAATGAATTATCGACAAAAATTTAATACAAAGCCATTCATTAAAGTAATTACGATGCCATTTCCTCTTGAAAAAATAGTTTGATATTTGCTGTCCGGCAATAAATAAATGACATCTCAATCATTCATAAAATATCGATATTCATTTTATTCTAATCTAGACTATTCGTCATCTCGGGATATTCCTAATGTGATTACAGAGTCAACAATTTCAGGAAATGTGTTAAGATTCTTAGTTTGATAATTATAAATAATTATAACTCGGTCATTTGAACTGCTATGTAAAAGGTGCAGGTGTGAAAAGCGTCAGTTTATAGCAATCCGCTTTTAAAAATCACTTTCTGGAAAGGGATCTTCTGATCAGATTTAGCAACTTCATGCCATTTCAATGGAACAAGAATTGCCTTTTAACCAACGGAATACTTGTCAATTGATAGCAAGATGCTAGTAATCCGAGCTGTCGCATTGCACAAGGGTTATTAAAAGAAATTGAACGAATCGGTCCAAATGAAAACTCATGGAGGGATGAAATTTTCAAGATTATGTGATAAACAAGATTTCACGCAATTTTCGTAAGGGCATCTTTATACGACAACCATCACGACTTATTTTAAAGTTAAACTACTTCAATTCCACAGTTTATTAATAAGCCAGTGTAATCAAGGGTTTGTATTTCCACTCGAGTTTCTCAGTAATGCGCATTCGTGAGAGTTCCAGAAGAAATTGAATTTAACAATATCTTTCCTTTAGACTGCATCAACTACTTTTCAGAGAGCTGTAAAACTAAAGTTATCAAATCCAACTAAAAAAGTTCAGCAAATTCGGAAAGAGCTTCATTGACCTCTTACAGGGAAGTTCATTATTTTCCATTTGGCGAGTCTATCCGACATCGTGCTTTTTGCATACTGATTGTCTTGTTTAAATAAAATTTCTTCCTAATGACATGGGAACTTTAGCAAAATCTAAATGTTGCGTTTTTCCATATCGCTTTTCTCAAATATTATAGGGAGAAAATTTCTAGCGTTCTACATCTTTCAATAGTAGCAAGGGCATTTAAAGAAAAGTGCTGCTTTTCTGAAAAACATATCGCATAAAATAAAGTCTTAAAACAACCCATTAATGTATTTAAAATAGCTATAACCAACTTAATGTCAAATAGTCTCAAAATCTCCCAGAATTCATTTCTGTTCGGCAAAAAGAAGAAACCAACTATCTGCCCTTCAATTCGTCTGGAATTTCACTTGATTTATAGTCTTAAATTTCAATATGCAATGGAGTGATAGAGGAACGTTATTTCTGGTCTCTTTTCACAATACATTTCTTAAACACTCAAGACAATGTATTTAAGAAATATTGCACAGCCCTGCAATATGTTAAAATCTTTAATCTACCGCATGTGCAATTCTCTGGGGGAAGGCTTGTTAAACTGAAATAATTTTTTTAAAGAAAAAATTTCAGTCAAATGAAAACCTAACGTTTTTGTTTAAAGAAGGCTTAATAGTGCCTTACAGCCTCTTGTACGTTTATTTTTGGATTTTATAGTGCAAGTCAAGGTTTAAAAACGTAGAAGCCAAGGTTTCGGATCGATTTATGATTTGAATGAACTTCTATTGTTCTATGTATTAATCGAGGGAAAGCAAAAATGCGGAAGCAAATTCTGGGAAATGAAGGCAGAAAATTCCAGAATAATCAGAAATTTTAGTCAAGCTTCTAAGGTATCGATGTCAAAATCGGGTCTATCAATTTGGAATAAGCAAATTTATACATTATAGGGAATCCAAACTTCGTATAATGTTTTAAAAACGTATTTACAAGGAAATATCTTAACAAAACTGAGGGTTTATAGATCATACTTTTAGAACATATTTTTTACTCTCAAACCCGGCAGATTTGTGCAACAGATGCAATTATGTAAACATTATGTGAATGTTAAAACTTTAGTAATCTACGGAAAGATAAATTTAGAGTGCAAAATGTAAATGTCATTTTGCGAGACGATCTTCATGCATTTTTACGTTTTAAGAGATATTCAACTGATAAATGAACTAGATATAGCTGTTACAATGATATTTAACTATGCAAACTACAAACTATTGGTGAAGTATGGCCAATGCCTTGTTTCATATAATCAAGATTGCGAGATGGAAAATGTGTGGACAGAGAAAACTGGCTTGCCTTTCGGCAGAAGAAATGTCCTGCCATGAATAAGATTTCTTTTTAGAATGGCATGAGCATTTTATCAATCTGAATGTGGCGTTTATTCTATATCATTTCCTACAAATATCACAGGATGAAAAATATCTAGCTTTGTATATTTAAGCAGCCATTAAGCGAGAAGACCTACAGTTTTCTGTCATCCCAATACTTAAAATAAGATATCTTACTAATTCTACCATGTATTTAGGTAGAAGTAATCATTTACACATTGAATATTATCACAATTCCAAAATTTGCTTTATTTGACAAAAAGAACATTTTCTGCGCTTAAATTCATCTAGAAGTTGACGTGAGTAGTAATCAAAATACTAATTCCAATGGGAACAAATACCGAAATATACCTTAAATTTTTTTTATAATTGATAAAATTCCTTAAGCTCATGATCTTGACCTATAAAAGGTTTAAGAGCCGTTGGTCAACTGCGTATCGAATTTTTAGAAGGAAAAGTGGCTCTCTAAATCTTTCGAGTTTTCCCAAAATCCTACTCACGAAATATCTAAATCCAAGTTTTGAATATATTTCACTTCCTGTATTGCACTTTAAATTCAAAAGTGATAAGTGTATATAAATATTATACAAACCACGTATGAGGAATGCTGTAATCTTAGTTGGGCTGTGTCCTTTTAGGGCTCATGAGCTCATGCCAGAGCAACAAGATTGTTTTCACGAGACTTTAGTTTCAAGGTTTCAACGGGTTTTCCCCCCACTAAAGCTAACAGCCGGCATAGGCAGAAATTAGTCTAGAAATGAATAATAACTGTGGACAAAAACGATAGCTTTAAAAACGTATATTTTATCCATGAAAGGAATCCAACACTACGAATGCTGTTTTGGGTGCCTGTCGCTTATTCAGGGTTAGTCAAGGATATTCTCAGTTTGTGGTTTGTAAGATACTGAAGTCTTAAGAAATATTTTTAAACTGTGGAAAAGTTTTTATAAGGAAAAAGGTACAATATGCTTGAAATTAATATTTCAAATTTAATATATGTTTTATAGTTATAAAAACTACTTCGCGAAATTTTCTAAAATAACTCCAAGTATGCCATAGAAAATTTCTATCATGGATAAAATTAATCTGCAGTTTCATTTCCATAGATTTCTATTCTAAAATTAAATGATTGATATCTACATAATGGCCTCCGTTTTTGTTACAGCTACAGAGCTGAACGAATTTTAATGCACTTCATCTGGTCGCAAGGCAATACATACGCTGGAAACTTTCATTGCTGTTTAAGGGAACCCATAACATTTAAGTTTTAGAGGATTCGGCACAAGAGTGTAGAAGCAACTGACTAAGTAGTCAAATATTTTGGTCACCTAAGTTAACTGGATTTTAAAGAAGTTTAAATCATAAATTTTAGAGGAAAAGTAATTAATCTCTAAACTAATAATTACCTCTTGTTACCGAAACAAATATTTTTGATAATTTAAGACATTAGTTTTAAGTAATTGCTGTCTTTAAGATAGAATCGGCACAAATAAATTGGATTTTGAAAGCTATTTGACATCAAGTTTTCAAACCCAACTTTATTTGTTTTGTGACTGATCGTCCCCCCCCCAAGAAATGGGATTTGCAGATTTTGTAACTTGATGGAGATGTCACCACAATGGCAAGATTTCGTAAACATTCCAAATATTTCATTGGCCAAAATGCATCTTGTTGAAAGACGGTTTTGTAACATTACCTTAACGGCTAAAACTTGAAACTCCACGTGCGGCATTTAAGTAAAGAATGCTAGAGATGTAGCACAGCTGAATACAGAGGTAGTCTTTATTATAAGGAACAATAATTCATTACGGGAAAGAACCAATAGAAAAAACAACTACACTTCAGTTCATATATCTACCTCGAGACAAGTCGGTGTACAATTTAATATGCATACAAAAGGTTTTATTTCACATTTTATCCCATATGTTAAACGCTTCCACATCATCACAATCCACTCACCAAGCCACACACCATCACAATCCACTCATTTCCCACGCCACAGACCATCAAAATCCACATGCCACTCATTTCCCACGCCACAGACCATC
>BGPR01001179.1:146782-173138 GCA_013235015.1 Araneus ventricosus | reverse complement strand
TTTCCCACGCCACAGACCATCAAAATCCACATGCCACTCATTTCCCAAGCCACAGACCATCAAAATCCACATGTCACTCATTGCCTGTTCCACACATCACCAAATCCTACGTTTTCACTGTCTGCGCCACACAGAGCTACGACCAACATTTCACTCAAGTCTCGGATTACAAAGACTTGCACTTCACTCGCTTCTTATGCCGCAGATCTAACCCACGTTTCACTTAAGGCCCCCCCCCAATTCAAACCATTACGACCCACGTTTCACTCATTGCTCATACCGCAGATCACCAAAACCCACATTTCACTCATTTCCCACAATGCAAATCATGCGGACCCACATTTCACTCATTGCCCACAACGCAAATCATGCGGACCCACATTTCACTCATTGCCCACACGTTAAACCACCAAAACCCCGTTTCATTCATTGCCCACACGTCAGACCACCCAAACTCCGATTCTCTCATTTCCCACACTTCAGAAAACGAAAACGCACGTTTCACTCATTGCCCATGCCGTAGACCACCGCAACCCAGGTTTCACTCATTACCCACACAGCAGACCAAAATCCACGTTTCACTCATTGCCCACACCGCAGACAATTACGCCCCCAATTTCTCCGACTACACCACCATTACCCACATTTCACTTGCTCCACACAAAGATGCATTACACTCTACACGCCATACATACCCCCTAAAATTCAGTCAAAATCCAGTGCGCCACCATCACATTGCTACGTCTCCGCTCCATACAATGTATCCACCATGACAACCCAGAAGTTTTGACTCCACACCTACATATCAGGTTCTCATGGCAGGACATTTTCTTTTTGTCGAAAAGCATATTGTAACTTTCTCCTTATAAAACTTTTCCAAAGTTTAAAAATATTCTTTGAGACTTCAGTATCTTTCAAACCACAAACTGAGAATATCCTTTACCAACCCTAACTAAGCGACTGGCACCCAAAACAGCAAGCGTAGCGATGGATTTCTTTCATGGATAAAATATACGTTTTTAAAGCTAACGTTTTTGTACAGGGTGATTACTCATTTCTAGACTAATTTCTGTCTATGCCGGCTGTTAGTTTTAGTGTGTGTGTGTGGGGGGGGGGAACTCCTTCAAACCTTGAAACTAAAGTCCCGTAAAAACAAACTTGTTGCGCTGGCATGAGCTCATGAGCCCTAAAAGGACACAGCCCAACTGATAAAATTATAGCATTCCTCGTACGTGGTTTGTATAATATCTATATAAGATATCACCGTTGAATTTAAAGTACAATGCAGGAAGTGAAATGTATTCAAAACTTGGATTTTGATATTTCACGAGTAGGATTTTGGGAAAACTCGAAAGATTTAGAGAGCCACTTTTCCTTCTAAAAATTCGATACGCTGTTGACCAACGGCTCTTAAACCTTTTACAGGTCAAGATCATCACGAGCGTAAGAAATTTTATCAATTATAAAAAATTTAAGGTACATTTCGGTATTAGTTCCTCTTGGATTTGGTAGTTTGATTACTACTCACGTCAAGTTCTAGATGAATTTAAGCGCAGAGAATTTGTTCTTTTTGCCAAACAAAGCAAATTGGGAGAATTGTGATAATATTCAATGTGTAAATGATTACATCTACCTAAATACATGGTAGAATTAGTAAGATAGCTTATTTTAAGTATTGGGCTGACAGAAAACTGTAGGTCTGTCGCTTAATGGCTGCTAAAATATACAAAGCTAGATACTTTTCATCCTGTGATATTTGGGGGAAATGATAGAATAAACGCAACATTCGGATTTTGATAAAGTGCTCATGCCATTCTAAAAAAATCTTATTCATGGCAGGACATTTCTTCTGTCGAATGGCAAGCTAGTTCTCTGTCCACACATTTTCCATCTCGCAATTTTGATTGATTATATTAAACAAGGCATTGGCTATACTTCACCAATAGTTTGCATAGTTAAATATCATTGTAACAGCTATATCTAGTTCATTTATCAATTGCATATATCTTAAAACGTAAAAATGCATGAAGATCGTCTCGCAAAATGAAATTTACATTTTGCTCTCTAAATTTCTTTTCGTAGATTACTAAAATTTTAACATTCAGATAAAATGTTTACTTAAAATACAATTGCATCTGCTGCACAAATCTGCCGGGTTGGAGAGTAAAAAATATGTTCTAAAAGTATGATCTATAAACCCTCAGTTTTGTTAAGATATTTCCTTGTAAATACGTTTTTAAAACCTTATACGAAGTTTGGATTCCCTATAATGTATAAATTTGCTTATTCCAAATTGATAGACCCGATTTTGACATCGCTACCTTAGAAGCCAGACTAAAATTTCTGATTATTCTGGAATTTTCTGCCTTTTTCACTTCCCAGAATTTGCACCCACATTTTTGCTTTCCCTCGATTAATACATAGAAGTTCATCCAAATCATAAATTGATCCGAAACCTTGGCTTCCATGTTTTAGGCCATTAGAAACAAGAACTACAAAACTTTACCACTTTTGCCTATGCAATCAACCGATAATCGATTAAATTTCGAATCAATATAATACATTAGTAATTTTACACGACTTCCATAAACTAATCATATTTTTAAAAGTGATTTGTTGAATTCCAATGTGAACACAATCGAGACATTTCAAATGCAAGGCACAATTAGTTATGTTTGGATTTTACAGCGCAAGGAGGCTGCAAGGCACAACTAAGCATTCTGTAAACAAAAATGTTTAGTTTTCATTTGATTGAAATTGTTTCTTTAAAAAATATTTCAGTTTAACAAGCCTTCTTCCACAGAATTTGGCATGCGGTAGATCAAAGATTTAATATATTTCAGGGCTGTGCGTTGTTTCTTAAACACATTGTGTTATGTGTTTAAGAAATGAATTTTGAATGACCAGAAATAACGTTACTCTTCCTTATCATTCCCTTGCATAAGACTATAAATCGAGTCAAATTCCAGACGAATTGAAGGGCAGACAGTTGGTTTCTTGTTTTTGCCGAACAAAAATTAATTCTGGGAGAATTTGATGAGAATATTAGACATTAAGTTGGTTATAGCCATTTTAAATACATTCATAGGGTGTTTTAAGATTTTATTTTAAGCGATAGGTTTCAGAAAAGCAACACTTTTCTTTAAATGCTCTTGCTGCTATTGAAAGATTGAACGCTAGAAATCTTCCCTTATCGCTTTTCTCGGATATTATAGGAAAAAACGCAACATTTAGATTTTGCTGAAGTTCCCATGTCATTAGGAAGAAATTTTATTTAAACAAGACAGTCGGTATGCAAAACGCACAATGTCAGACAGACTCAACAAGTCGAAAGGAATGAACTTCCCTTTACGATGTTAACGAAGCTCTTAACGAATTTGCTGAACTTTTTTTCATTTGTATTTGATAACTAATTTTACAGTTGCCGGCCGCATAAAATTAGTTAATGCCGTCTCTTAAAACACAGTTTAAGTCTTAAAAGCAGTTTTCTAGTCTCTTTTGAAACTCTCACGAACGAGCCTTACATAGAAACTCGCAAGGAAATACAAACTCTTGATTACGCTCGCTTATAAATAAATTGTAGAATTGCAATAGTTTAACTTTAAAATATGTCGAGATATTTATCGTATAAAAATATCCTTACGAAAGTTTAGAGAAATCTTATATACATAATCTTGGAAACTTAATCCCTCCATGCTTTAAACCGTATATTTACATACGGACTGCTTTACTCAATTTCTTAAATAGCTTATAGATGGGAGATGTCGCATTGCACAACACCTTACTTCAATTTACAGGCATTTGATGGATTAGTAGACAATTTTCGATTCGTTTGAAACGACATGAAGTTTCTAAATCTGATCAGATAATCCCTTTCGACAAAATGACTTGAAATACAGATTTTTTACAACCTAGAATTTTACACGTCTCCACCTTCTGCAAGGTAGCTCAAATAACGCCACTTTGATAACTACAGCATTATGTAAGCAAGAAACCTTCCAGCGGGCGCGCTTACGAAAATTTTACGACATATCGTACATCGTATTGCATATATATCGTATTATTTTACAATAAAAGCAACCTTCATTTATGCTATCTGTATTTATTAGCCAAATAGTAAACAAAGATTTTTTAAATATAATTGCACTTAAATATATAAAATAACGATATAAATATGGAATACGATGCACAATTCAAGTATCTGTTGCAAACGCGCTCCCGCTGGAAGGTTAACCGAAGCAATTCCTTAAACTGTCAACTGTAATGACGTTAGGAATACTTCGAGACAAACCAGTCTAGATTTCGTCGAAATGAACATCATTTTTTTTGAATGAAAGAAATATCCTCATTAATGCATTATTGGAATAAAAATGTCAAAGATTGTTTTAACAAAAGGTAATGGTATCATTAGGCTAATTATTTGAATGCAAGCTTTTATGTTGAACTGATTTTAGAGAGTTGCTTAACGAAAAAGTTTGATTACGTACGTGACTTTTTTTCCCTTCAATTTAGCCATTTGTCCTTTCAGAAAAGTGCTCCATATTTTTGGGGTTCTTGAAATTTAATTTATGCTGCTTTACAACCATCATGCGATATTCTGAATTAAGGCAAAAAACAAAATTCCAAATACGATATAAATCATTCTAATCAGAAGGATTCCATAATTGCAACACCTTACTTCGTGCATATTGAATATGGAGAGAACGAAAAATGTCCAACTATAAATGACTAAATTGTTGTATCTTGGAAACAACGGCTCTTTACAGGAAGCTCATAAAGTACTGGATTTCCAGGAGAAACTTGAACACTTGCGTTTTCGCCAGTGGAGTCAACAGAGCTTGAAATATCTTTGCGTTGGGAAATGGATGCAGATATCTTCTGCCATCATTCATTTCGAAAGACAGTAGATCTGAAAATAAAAAATAGCATCAATCGAATTGAAGATTTAAATGGAATATTTTTCTCCGTTCTATTTTGAGCAGTAATTACACATTAAAGAGTTCAAATGGACGGCGAATTCAAACTGGATGCAAAAACAAACACTTTCTGGACAATGAACAGCAATATAATATTTGTTTATCAAATGCAATTAATGGTATTCAGACGCAAGAAAAGAATCAATTCTTATAAAGCCTAAAGTCAAATTCGGCACTCAATTTTCATTAGCTTGATAGTTTGGTTGTGCTGTACTGTGCAAGGTCTGACGATAGGTGATGTGAAATTACATACGAAATATGCTAGCTATTAAGAATTGTAAATCATGCCAAAAACAAGAATGAAGACAATGGTTCAGCTTCAGCACTTAAAATTATACTTCCCACAAAAAATAATTGCTCATGTTATTTTTTTGCTTTGAATACAGAAGAGCCTAAGTTTTCAGTTGTATTTATTAAATTAACAAAAAATTTTATTTAACCTCATTAGTGTGTTTCATACTCCTCTATTTGTGCTCACGAATATGTCTTACAGGCGAAGAAAAGTTCCTTGTAATCAGTTAACCGTTTAATTTCTCTTCAACTTTCTATTTTGCAAATGTGTCATTGTTTTGATTCATCCAAGACTGCACAAGACTCGAGTTGTATATGGAATACACATAGTTTTTGGATTGAATTATGTCTATGAATGACTTAATTTTATCTCAATAATATAATTCGATGCACGCACTGTACAGACAAATCAGTTAAGTGGTTTAAAGGGTTACCTCCCTAAAGTGGGAATGTTATCCATTTAGATGCAACGCTTGCACATAGACCCAAATGCTTTTGGCACGAAAGTAGTTTATATGCAATGTTATAATAGTACAATATAATTCAATGTTTTATCGTTATAATAGTACAGTTTAAGCGGAACCCACTACTCCATGGAAATTCCTGGAATAGCAGCAGGAGAGTTCAGAATTCCTGGTCCATCAACACTTGGAGCTTAACTTGCGAGTATTAGTGGATGGACATATGCTACAAGCTGTAATTTTCTTTTACTGAATTTAGTCTTTCTCGCATATCATTAACTTCTATA
This sequence comes from Araneus ventricosus, assembly GCA_013235015.1. Lineage (NCBI taxonomy): Eukaryota > Metazoa > Arthropoda > Arachnida > Araneae > Araneidae > Araneus > Araneus ventricosus. The sequence goes on along the minus strand of BGPR01001179.1, from coordinate 167,123 downwards.
CAATTAGTAGGCTATGAACAGAAAACAATTTATGGTTTTATTGGATAAAGCAATACTTCGGCAAATACTACGGATTTATGCGCTCCAGGTATCATTTGCTCTGCTAATTGAAAGGCTTAGTTCTTTTTTCTTACTTTAAATTTTATTTCACCTCTATAAAATTAGGTTTCCGGTACAAATTCTTTAATGCTTAAAATACTGTATATTTTTCATAAGATATGGTATACAAGAAGAAAATGAATGCAGATATCATAATGAGTTTTTATAAGTTTGATTTGGATTGTTTTAGGCACAAGAGCCTGTTTATTACAATTTGATTATTATGTAAAACTTATGCAAACTTCATTTTCGATGACCCTACACAAAACTCTTAACACATCTACATCTCAGTGTAGAAAAATAATGATCGTATATGGCAAAAAGTATATTCTCAATTTATTAAGACAAACCATCTTTTCCTCCAGCAGAAGTTACGTTTTTAACTAATTCATCCAAAATATTAATTAATTACATTAAGAATCGTGTTTCAAACACTCATTAATTGCATAATGGCTTCAAATACCCATCTCAAGAGCCAGATTAGCTCTATTTAATTTAACTTTATACAATACACGTAGTTTAATATGCATAATCGCATAAAAAATTACATTTCCTAATCATTACAATTTCAGAAGCCTTTATAATTGTTATGTAAAGATGTTGAAAAATAAATTTAAAAAGTAGGATTCCCAGTCCGATACTAAATGGATATGCTATTTACATAATTTTATAATTTACCCTTTAGTATAACCTAAAGAAAAATGAAATACTTTGATTTCTAAGAGACTTACTTCTAAGTAAGGAAGTTGCAATACAATTTTTCGAAGTTAGATAATGTTTATCAGGCAAAAGTATTAAATGAAAAATATTCTAAAAGGTTCAATAAACGAAGAAGATTTCACAAACAAAAATTATACCTGCGTTGAAACAAACAAGAAGCAGAAAAATAACTTGCCACGTTGTTGTTCGACTTGTGAATATTTATTAAACTAATATTTACTATCGTAGTATGATAAGACAATACCTGGAATTTCATCACAGAAGCTTGCTGCAAAGGTGCGAAACTATTTTAATAATATTTGAATGACATCAAAGCAGGTTTCACTTCTGCTCTAAATTGCGTAGTATTCGATTCGTTCACAGGAACTTTAAAACACAAATCAATGAACGACGCGGCTAATTCAGTGAGCATTTATAACCCTTCTTCACAAATCTATTCTTCTCTTCTTCCTTAGGTTTATAATGAGTAGTCACTCAGGAGGCATAGAAGTTAAAGAAAATTATAACAAGACTTGATGTTTGGATTCTAACCCAGAAAATGCATATGTGAATGAACAGAAAAATCTTTTAATATTTTATTTATTCATGTACGGGAACTAACAAGAAATATTTGAAACGTTTCAGCGATAAAGTCAAAAATAAATCGATCAGCTTTCATAGAACAAGAAAAACATTGGAAATGCCAATCTTTAATTCAGTAAGCGTTCCCAGTAGTATAGTATAACGATTTAATCTTGTTAGCTGTGGAAGGACAGGCTCCAATATTCACCATGTTACAGCGTGTATTCTTATATCCTCTTGGCATATGAAGAAGCTAAAGGGGTTTATTCTGGTACCCCCGGTTGGGTTGGGAGACTTCACTTTTCCCGGCGGTAAACAACGGAAAAAGTGACGTCTCACAACCCAACCGGGGGTACCAGAATAGACCCCAAGGTCGCAATTCCAGCTAGACAGGCTCCAGAGGGTTGCAGACGCAACCTTTCAAGGTCCAAAATATAAAATAATGTTATCAGCCGTCACCGTAGCTCAGTTGGTAGAGCATATTTTCTTTAATCTGATTCCGTTGGTTCGAATTCCGGCCACGTAGTTTTATCCAAGGACTGGTACTTTATTTCTAAACTGTTATAGCTACTGCAAATTTGTTGATATGTTAGAGAATTCTATAGCTTTCTTTACAATACTGGATGACATATTCTGTAATATTCCTTAACTAGCAGTACCCGCACGGTCTTGTCCGTGGGATCTTGACTTCAACAAAATAAAAAAAGCCTATATTGACATAAAATAAAGCTTTAAAATGGAAATTAAAACAGAAAAATATATTTCATTGCACACCGCCAGCCAATGAGATGATAACAATGCATGCTGGGAGCGTTTATTAAGGTAGAAAGTTTCGCTTCGAATCTGCGACAGAAAACGTTCGAAGCGATCAAGAAAGAAATTAATTAAAAATCGGGAGAAAAAGATATTTTAACCGTTCTTGTTTTAAATCAAGGAGAAATATTCCAGTTATTACCTCAGAAAATTTGAAAGTGTTAACAAAATTAAAACGTCGGATGCAGGGAAATAAATTTTAATTCTTATATTTTATCGGGAGAACTGAACACATACACACACACGATAGAAGGCTTTTATAAGTATAGAAGTTACCAATATTCCAGCGTGGTAAACAATTTCATCTTACTTCTTTCACTACATGTCCTTACTATTATTGATGATTAGGGACCCGAATGATTCCAGGCGCAGGGGTATGGAGTTGTTATTATTGCCACAATTTTAATTCAATGGAGTATCTATATCACGATTTCGGAGCAAATAAATATCACTGGCACCAGTAAAATGTCCAGTTTATTTTGTTAGATATGCTTTAAAAATTATTTTAGCATTTCTTAATATCAATTTTATGCAATGCATTTACTCTCAGGTTAATCATAAATCAATTCACTGAAGTATCAGTGGAAAATTTATATCTACAAGTATGAAATATTGAAGAGGCAAAAATGTATTTAGAAATTCGAGGCTTTAATATACGTAATGTCCTGAGAAATGGAGCTTACTAGGTTAAATAAAATTTAATTTTTCTGTCACTTGAGTATTTAAATTTAGACTTCAAAATACCTAAATTATTTGAAAAAAACCCATCAAATACAAGAAACAGAATGAATTGCTAGAAAAACACCTAAATAGAATAACTTTAAATTGTTTTTTAATTGAGGCATTGGTGAAATTCAATAAATATTTCGCGATAAAACTTAAGTTAGTTTTATAAGTAAAAACAGAACTTTTTGTATTTGTATCTTGCAGAGTTTTCTTCCGGTATTTGGAATAAAAATTTCTAGATGGGATATTTGTATGGAGAATTTGCAGATGCTTTTTCATACAACTCTTAATAAAAGTTAATAAGTAATTTGGAGCAAATCATAGCGCTTTAAGAATGTTTTCTCTTGCAAACAAACATTATATACATACACATTAGCACAACAGCATTCCCCCGAACTCGGAGCCAGGACGGCTTCCTGTCGGTTGGTTGGATATGCATGACACTTTATTGAAAAAGCTAGAGAAAAAATAAATTATGTATAAGAATATAAAAAAGAGGACATTTAGATTAGATCAAAAGAATAAAATTGTGCATTAAAAGAAAGTAAGCAGGTTTGCACATTGATGTTTTACAGTTGCGGTCCCTCTACAAAGCTGGGCCGTTGTATTGGGTCCAGGTTACAAAAGATATGTATATTAGTAGAATTGTAAGTTAAATTACTTATAGAAATTTACATTAGCGATGAGGAGTATCAAGGCTCCGTACGAGACTGGGACTGTCAATCTTGATTTCTTATACTATTGGCTTAACACCAGAGGAACAACTACCTGTGGTAGGTTCAGAGATATATCGTTTTGTCTCTTCAGAAAAGATGGACGGATTTCTCTTTGCGTTGTTGACTTTAAGAGGGAGGAAGAAGGCCTTATGTGTGGAAGAAGAGAGAAGATGAGGACCTAGGATTAATTGAGTCTGTGGCTAGTTGTTTTCTATATATATACACATACACAGATGTTAAACAAGAATCCAAGGACGAGTTAAGAAAGATTCAGTTAATAATCTTGAAATAAAGAATTTCAATGTGTACGACACAGCCATCAATTAAACAGCTTGTAGAGTTATCACGTTACCATTTCCAATCATCCTGTGTGCTTGGTTACAGTAGACCTATACTGAATACATATACACAGCCATCAATTAAACAGCTTGTAGAGTTATCACGTTACCATTTTCAATCATCCTGTTTGCTTGGTTACAGTAGACCTATACTGAATACATATACACAGCCATCAATTAAACAGCTTGTAGAGTTATCACGTTACCATTTTCAATCATCCTGTATGCTTGGTTACAGTAGACCTATACCGAGTACATATATTTACATTTTTGTGCTTAGAGAATTAATTACTTTTACTAATGTGAATGATGACCTGAGAAAACAATTTGTTATTAAAATGAAGAATGAATTTTAATTGCTGGCTTATAAAGTCATTCAATAAATTCTCGGTTATCTGCATGAAAAACGATCGTTTTTGCGTTTTTATTTTCTTACGTCAAAGGTCTTTAAAAAGTTCAATAGCGCAAAAGATATTTCTCAAAAAATTCTAAACATTTACCACAAAAGCTTTAGATTTTATGAAAAAATAAATAAAAATCACCTCTAAAATAATAGATTTTATATAAAGAATAGCGCTTCCGAAGAATAAAATGAAAGAACACAAAAAGAGAAAGACACTAGATAATAAATCTGAAATAAACGAGGAAAAAAGAAAGAGCGCAAAGTATTAATTATTTTAACAAAAGAAAAGCATACTGTGGAAGGTCAGGTGGAGTTAGGTTAATTTAAGAATAGTTTCATTTAACTAAGACAACGTTTTTTGCTTAATATATTGGCTTCTACGCCTGGTTCATTTAGTTTAAATTGAGGTATAGTTCATTTAAGGCGAGTAACTGGAAGTTCATTAAGGAAACCTTAAGTTAAGAAGAAACTTTGAGTAATATTAAATAAGGCTAATTTAAAATTCGCTGAAGTGCTTTCAGTGTAAATTATTATTTACATTTCTCGATTATTAAAAGATCACGTGCTTGTTTTGAAAAAGTATCTTTTGGTTTTTGAGTTTTTCAAATTAATTAAGAGCAGACGACACACTTTTATTTAAATATATAAATAATTTGGAATGCGTTCTTTCTCGTTATCTATTTATTATTTTATTTTTCGAAAGGTTTCTTTTTTTAAATAGAATAAGAACCTAAGGTCGAACTTACAGATCAGTGGTGGTGGATCTATGACCCGCGGGTCAGACACTGACCCACGAAGGCTTCTTAAATGACCCACTCGTTGATTGTATAAATTTATTTTTTATATCATAAAAGAGAGAAAAGGCAATCGAAAATATTAAAAAATAGATCATAAATATGTAATGTCGAATTTATAAAAAAATATTCCCCTGTGGAGGTTGGCTAACTGATTTTCTATCGCATCAATGCACCTGTGTATGACTCATGACTGTCGGTCATAAACTTCGCTCGCATATTCTTTGCATCATAGAACGGAGATGTTCCATCTCACAGTGTTGAACTAATTGGCAACCTTGATTATTATTAAATTTTGAACAACAAAAGGAAACAAAAATTTTTGTAGATGTTTCTAAAAGTGAGGAAAAAGGTCAACTTTACTACTTAGTTTATTATTATTAAATTTTGAATAGAAAAGGGAAACGCACATTTCTGTAGATGTCTGTAGATAAAAGTGAGGAAAAAAATGTCAACTTTACTACTTATTTTATTATTATTAAATTTTGAACAGAAAAGGGAAACAAAAATTTCTGTAGATGTTTCTAAAAGTGAGGATAAAGGTCAACTTTACTACTTATTTTATTATTATTAAATTTTGAACAGAAAAGGGAAACGCAAATTTGTGTAGATGTTTCTAAAAGTGAGGAAAAAGGTCAACTTTACTACTTATTTTATATTATTATTAAATTTGAACACAAAAAGGAAACGCAAATTTCTGTGGATGTTTCTGAAATTGAGAAAAAAGGGCCAACTGTCAAGTTTTTCTGCAAACAAATTTTCGGTGTTTACAAATTATTAGTACCCTTTCTATCACCCCCCTCCTTTCCAAGTGACGCCATTGACTTAGTGACCTATGGTTTAGTATTAAAAAATAATGAATAAACTTTCCCCACTTCTCAAAAAGTTTAGCCATTACTATTATAGACTTTAACATTATATAAAACTTATTTGAAGACGTTTCTTATTGCTATAATTTTGTTATAAATATTTATTCTGCAAGATTCAAATTACCTTTGAAACATTTTGGAACATGCAAAATAAAATGCATACATAAGACCCTGGAAATACTTAATAATTTTATCTCTTATGCATAGTCTCATTATGATGATTAAAACCCATTTTCATATATTAGAATTATATTATTTTGATGAATAATTTAGGTCAAGTAGTATATTGTTTTACTAAATTTTACGGATTTTGCAAATCATTGAGATTTCAAAATATTCAGTCCTTACATTTTTGAAGAGAATCCTAATTTTAAAAATACTCTAGATATACCGTTTAAATATGGATATTTCGAAATTTTAAAATAAGATAAAATACAACCGAAAGCATTTCCGAAACATTAAAAGATGCATTTAAAGTTTACTATTTCGTGATGTATAAGATTCTAGAATTAAAAAAAATACAAATTCTCCAACAAATAAAAAGAAGAAGTGTGTTCTTTCATGTACAAGACAGAAAAATAAATGTTTCAAAGAATCACTATGCTTTACCTTATTAAACAATACATTGAAAATATAATTTTTTAAAGTATAATAATAAATATTAAAAAACCGCTTTTATTCGTGTTTAAAAAAGGAAAAATGATCTTTTGACAAAAATCTGGAGGTGAAAACAAGGATAGAAAAGGCGTGATTCGCAAATAGAAATACTTTAATTAAATTGGAATTATAATCACATTTATAAAGTATTTAATTTTCTATATCATGAATACTTAGGGATTTTTTGTTTCTTACAATATGCAGTGTGGCTTTATATCCTTTTTCTATTGTTTTCAGCGGCTCACTCTTTTACGATTTTTGTTTTGACCACGCGATTTTTGATAAAATATTATATTTCCTTTTTAATATCTGATAAAAGTATTTTTGAAAAGGATTTTAAATTTATTATTTTATTGTTTTCATTGTAGCCAGAAGATAACACAAAGAATGAAAGAAGAAATCTTAATGCATTACATTAAACAACCACGAAAGTCAAGGAATAAAAAAAATGACGGGAAGCTGTCTTTTTCAAGCAGCCGCTTATGATAAAGGCGTAGGACTACCTTACTCGCGTGACTCTTTTGTTTCTCGAAGTTTCTCGGTTTCTCTTTGTTATTCGAAGTTACTTTCAATTCTCTTTTTTTTTTCTGAAACACTAAATGTATGGAAAATTGGCGAAATAAAACGAAACTAAGTTTACAATAAAAATTGTTTTATTTATTAATAAAATATATTACAAATTCAATTCTTTTGTTTTGAATTCTTCAATCGCTGATATACAATTTCGATTTTCAATTTTTTCTGTAACTTCTGTTGTTACCCTTTATCTCTAAAATAAGACATTAATTATGTGTTTAACATATGTAGTTACCGAGATATAGAGGATCTTCCATATAATGTTTTTTGGTGCTTTTTGGCGTGTGAACAAAATTCCGTACTGAGACCTCCAATGAGAGGAACGCAGTTCTACGTTACAAGGTGAATCTCAAAGTAATCATAAATTAATAAACTTGCTGTAAATCTAAGGTACATGAATGGGCCAAAAGAAAAGACAAGGAATGCCTTTAAGTGTTTCAGAAACAACATTTTTAAAATGCATGAAGTGCATTCATTTGTTAGTTATGCTATATAAATTCTTTAGTGCTATTTAGTATTCCTACTAGAATTCCTTAATCTCAATTTAAAATAACAGATATACTCTCAGGTTAATGAAAAATTAATTCCCTATAAAATAAATCGAAAATTTATATCTGCAGGCATAAAATATTGAAGAGAAAAGAATAAAGTTCGAAGCGTCATTTGACTCAGCCTCCGAGAAATGGAATTTACTAGGTAAAAAAAATTCCTTGCTATGAATATTTAGACTTCAAATTACCTGATTTATTTGAAAAGGACAATGAAACACAAGAAACAATATGAACCGTTAGAAAACTCTGATTCTTCTTTCATAACTTGAAAACCAGATGTATAGGGCAACTATACAGGATTATTAAAAGAAACATGGCCAAACTTCAAGTGTTGGTCAGCCATACAATAAGTATACAGAATCGCATAGGAGCATAGGTGCGCAAACGCAATCTGGATGCAGCAGATGGTATTTAAAATAAAACAGCACTGGACAAAATGTCGACATCTTTCTGAATCTTTACGGGATTGAGCTGGAATTTTTCTATAATTTGCGCTATATATATGACTCTAAAACTGTAGAAGAAAAATTCCGCTACCTTTCGCGCATGCGCAGTAAAAATTATTTACTACAAATTCTAATAACTCCTTTACTATTCAAACTAATTGCATGAAATGTTGACACAATTCTCCTCTAATATATTTTTGTGTACTCTGTAAGTTTCATACAATTTCAAGGAAAACTCTCTTTATAATTAAAAAACATACGAAAAAATTTGGAATTTTTAAAAGAAACCTTTATATCTTCCCGAATATTCGTATAAATATATCTGAAGCCATTTCTGAAACATCAAAAGAAGCACTTCAGGTTAACGATTTAGTGATGTACAAGATTCTAGAATTAAAAAATACATTTTCTTCGGCAAATAAAAAGGAGCGAGTTCTTTCATATACAAGACATATATATATATATGTGTGTGTGTTTCAAAGAATCACAATGGTTTAGGTTATTAATCAATACATTGAAAAAAAATTTTTGAAAGTATAATAATAAATATTAAAATAAACGCTTTTATATGTGTATTAGAAAGGAAAAATGACCTTTTATCAAAAATCTGGAGGTGAAAACAAAGATAGAAAAGGCATGATTCGCAAATAGAAATACTCTAATTAAATTGGTATTATTATAACATTTATAATGTATTTAACTCTCTATATAATGAATGTTTAGGGATTTTTTGTGTCTTACAATATTCGTTGTGGCTTTAGATCCTTTTCCTACTGTTCCCAGCGTATCACGCTTTTTCGATTTTTGTTTTGACCACTCGATTTTTGATAAAGAATTATTTTTCCTTTTTAATAGACTGATATAAGCCTTTTTAAAAAGGATTTTATATTTATTATTCTATAGTTTTCAGTCGAGACAGAAGACAAACACAAAGCCTGAAAGAAGAAATCTTAATGCATCTCAATACACAAAAACTAAAGTACAGGAATAAAAAGAGCGAATCTCAAAGTAATCATAAATTAATAAACTTACAGTCATTCAAATCTACTTGAATCGGCTAAATGAAAAAGAAACGATGTTTTTAAGTGTTTCTTAAACAGCATTTCTTTTATTTTAATACATACACAACTGAGTGAAAAGGGAAGCATTTTTCAAAAGGATGTAAGAAATTATTTCATTAACTTTAAAGTATTTCTCAATATCTGTTAGATTAAGAAAAGTTATTTTTCTGACAAGTGAAAAAATGTTTCTCTCGGAATATTATGGAGAATTTCTGAATGTTTTGTGCTCTTTTTCTTAGTTATAAAACCAAATAAACGAATTTAAGGTACGAAAATATTAAGATTTATTTTCCAACAAAATTTGCACTTATTAGTTTTTAAGCTTTGATGATTCTTTGAAGAAGTTGAGATTCATAAATTTAGTTGAAAACTAATTAGCTATCAAATTTCTGTGACACTGTGATTCTGAGACAAGACAGATTAGTTGTGTTCCATCAATGCCTAAAACTGGTAAATTGTTTACGAATACTTGATTCATTCAAGTATTGAATTATTTTGAAATATAGAAGTAATAGTAAAAAGAGAATGCGATTGAGAGAGGAAATTTCGAAATCAACAGTCCTACTCTTCCGTGTTCTGGAAAGACATGGAATAATCCATCACTGACAGAGGACCAATTATCCACTTTGAAAGGAAAGAGTGAAGTGCAATCGATCAGAAGTGTGCGAAAGGATAGTTGGATGTAACATATCGATGATACATTTCCGCATTTTTCATACTTTCGAGACATATGAAAAGCACGACAATCACATTTCAAAAATCCCTCTGAGGCTTTCGACGATCTTAGCTGTTAAAACAGTTTAAATTTGAACTGTGTGCTTATAATAGATTAGTTCAAAAAATTTCCCAAGTTACAGGTGAGAGAAAGGCCTTAAATAATGATAAATTTAAAATTGTTTTTAAAAGTATTTAAAATTTTTAATCTCTCTTTTGAAAGTAAATAACATTCATTATTTCATAAAATTAATTTTTTTCCACAAATTTTCACAAATGGTAAAACTGTCATTGAAACGTTTACAGAAATCTTCTTCGAATTAAATCCATTTTCTGATTTTTAAATCCATTAAACTAAGTGATGATTTTGATATTTTTATTCTTCTAATGCTTCAAGAGGCTGATATTACTGTATAACGAGACATTTAAGAAATTGACAAAAAATATTGTTCCTATACCTAATATGCCGTAACACACAAAATTAAATTCATAGCAAAATAAATTTTAGGTTACAGTATATAGTTTGGCCTTTTCATTAATAACTGCAGGCAAATGAATCTATGTGCTTATTTGGATTACATGTTAATTCAAGAAGTTTGTTCGCGAATTTTGGATAGAAATTACTATTCTGGTATATTAAACTGTCTGCATATTATTAACAGCTCCTATATTATTTTTAAAGAATGACATGCTTCAACACCCTGGAGATGATTTCTTAGAATGAATTATTCAAAAATATGTTAATCAGTGACTGACAACCTGTACGGAACATTTTGTTGGGGAAAGGGCAGGCACAAAATAAATACGAAAAAATTCAAAAAATTAATTATTTAAGTCATGACAAGAAATGGCACAGTTTGTTAATACAAAAACAAAACACAACCTTCAAAAATTATATAGATATAGAAATTTTATTTAAATCCTTCCGAGCCGTCACATGATAATTTAGATGCTCCTGTTCTTTTATTATTTCTTGTTTCATTAATTGGCTAGTTTACCGCTTAACAACATAGACAGGATGCTGAACAGATTTATATTGAGGATGCAGAATAAATCATCTGTTATCTAAATTATGAAAATTTGAGTTACAAATATTATATATATGGTCACTATTTTATCAAAATAGTCACCATATGTATAATATTTGTAACTCAAATTTCCCGAAATATTTTATCGATGTAAAACACTTGTATAGGTTAGGTACACCTGCTTCAAATTGTCGTACGTTGTTAAAAAGGTTGTATACTGCTAGTGGTTCAAGTTCTTACATCAAACGAAAATTTCCCAAAAAAAATGGGTTTAAGCTTAACTGCCTATATGTGAAAATACTCTAATTTATAAGTGCAATATGAATTTCTTTTTCTTTCGAAAACATGCGAAAGGGTGTTTAGGGGAATCTGAAGCTTATGATGTAGTGTGCGAATTGAAAAATATCTTTTGTTTTCCAATGAAATACTGGGGCTCTAAAAATGATCGATTAGCATAAAGTTCAGGTCTGACAGCAGCAAAGAATCCTTGCAGGTCTAAGGCTCTGCTGTCATGAGACAGGTATTACAGTGACGAGTTAAGCTGACAGCAGAGTTCAGAAAACGCAATATTCCGACAAAGAATGTCGCGACAGAACTCGGAAGATTCCAGGACAAAACATTTCTTTCTCCAAACAAAGCAGTTTCTATTGATCTACGCCATCAATCATTCGACATCTTAAAAAGAAGTTGCCCTTAGTTTTATGCTTCAATTTTTAGTGTTTTCCAAAAAAAAAGCATTACAAAGAGTAACGGAATGTTTTTGTAAAGAAAAAATTTCCCGACAGATAATGTTGAATGATTACATGGAGATTTAAGGATCAACAAAATCAAGAGAAAAGCTGAAGATGAAATTTTCAACTTGGGAACTTAAACGCTTTTATATTGATCAGTATTCGCCAGTTTGAAATTTCTACATTTACAGATTCAGCGTGACCAGCCTTCAGTGGCGTCGATTGAGTGACAAAAGTGAGGGGGGGGGATTTATAGACACCTAAAAGTAAACCGAAGTATGGGGAGTAGACAACAAAATTAGCTAACTTTCCCGGACATTTCTTTTAGGTAGCTAAAATGAAATAAAAATTTAATTATTTCCTCAAAAAGTAGGGGTAAGACCCTCCCTCCCTCCCTAGTCACCGTCACTAGCGGTCTTTGTGTGTCAATTAAAAATTTCACTGAAACTAAGCAATGAAATTATATAAAAGCATTACTTTCCCCTATTAATTAAATTAATAAAACTTCACATTAAATATAATTGCTTGATAGATTTATTTTAATAATTCTTTTATGAATATCAAATATGTTCAAAAAATAAATGTTCCAATTTTTTTCTCATTAAAAACGCTTAAAGTTTAAATGATTTTCCAATGAAATACGTACCAGCGTACCACTTTTCGAAATTAATAGTGGACGTTTAGGACGAATAAATCTTACCAGTAAAATGATTCCTGTATGATGCACACTATACATTAGTGTCCTGGTGAATTGAGGTAAGAGAAAATGCTGTACCTTGGCCAGGTTTGCACCTAGGCCAATTGGCGTTATATCAAAACGAGAGAGTACAGAAATTTCGTTTTCCCTTCCAAAACTTTTAGATTAGAGTGGCAATACTGTCAGCTCGCATGTGGTCATTTCCGTTTTCTTTTTAACTGAAATGAAAAAAACAATTTTTCGGATGCTGACGCAAGTTTCTGGAGCTGTGTTATATTTTCCTCCTGTCTTCAAGAAGAGTATATATTTTTTAATTTTTCACGATTTCCCCTTTTAGATCCATAACTGATACACACATTGAAAGGAATTTTTAAGAATAAAAGCACAAATAATTACCTGAGAGTAAATTAAATAATATGGGAGGAGGTGATGTACCTCGGCCAAGTATATCGTATTGTACCTTGATTTAGATAAGTTTGTCGTAAATAAGTACACGAAACATTATTCAGGGTAGTTAAGTGGTTGCTAGATGAAGAAGTCACCGTGAAATTCCTAACATAGAAAGAAAATGTATTTGCATAGCCAGATTTTGAATATGATTTCAATATAAAAGTAGTATATATTGTCATAGCTTTTCCTGAACCATTAATTTATGCCCGAGGCTAATATAAATTTCCGGTTTCATTTTATAACTGTAACATTTATTAGTTTAGTTTTTTTCCTAGTTCAGAGAATTGTTTTTTAAAAACATTTATATAAAGAATTTTATTTCTCTGTTATCGCTCTGTTGTTTCTCTGTGTGTTTTGGTGCTCTACATGGCAGACCGCTGGATCTAGAGCTGCAAAATTTGATACAAATATACTTTGGAGGGTGGGAATGTGCACCGTAGAGCTATTTTTTTCGAAAATTATTTATAATTTCATTTAATCAAAAATTGAGCAAATTTTTTGCTTCTGGCATTTAAAAATATTTACCAAACAATTAATTCTTAAAACACCTCAAAACTTAAAAATGATCTTTTCAATGATGTAAATGAAATTGACGTCGGATTTTTTTATTTTTATGCATAATTTACAACAGTACTTTCGGTTGTTGCAATCGACTCAAACTGTCTTCATTGTTTATTCTAATTTTTAATTGTGTGATCTCTTCCATAGTTTAAAAATAAGAAATGAAGATTCTGCTTATTTTTTCATATTCTTTGGTAATAGCGTAATGAATTATACTTAATTTTTTATGCATCAATTATTTTTAGAAAGCTGCAAATATAGTCCTCTAAGATATTAAGCAAATCAGGAAGTAATTTTTTTTGTTAACGGAACCTTGAATACCAAATTATGCATAACAATTGATTTAACTGAATAAAACAGAACCAGTATTCCCGGCAAGCAGCAAGCTGGTCGCCGAAGCCGGCTAAATGTTAAAATGTGATTTTTCTTTTATAACTTTCTTCTTTTAGACTAGTAATTTTTTCCTAGTCCGAATAATTTTAAAGCCATCAATATATAACTTGATTTTGCGCTTACAAAGATTTCTAACGAATTATCTACATATTTTTAAGAATACTAGCATCCTTTTTCAGTTGCGATATATTTCATCCATCATATGTACCTAAATATTGTGCAATGATTTAAAAAATTTAAGTTTTGTGCCGAACTCACGCGTGACATTGTCACATTTCATTGTTCGGGCCAAGGTACATCGCAGGATAGGAAAGGTATAACCAAGTGATGTACATCGTTCAAAAATGAAAGATTTTGTTTTTTAAATTTTACATTACTATGTGATAAGTAGGAGGGTAAACTAATAAGGGTTAAGAAGCTGATTTTCTGATGTTTCTAAAGCACCCCAAAATTTCGGGTTTAGTCTTGATTTCACCACTTTTTTATCATTTGAAGAAAAAAGTGGCCTATGTACAGCACCTTCCCCTATGCATGGCTGAAGAATTTGTATAGGAGAAAGTGGGTTAAGGGGCCATTCAAATATTACGTAAGCACCCAAGGGGGGGGGAGGGGGTTTGCGATTTGCTTATTTTTGCTGCCCCGGGGGGCGGGGGCGTATGAGTGATGCTTACGTAAGACATTAAAATCACTTTATTTCCGAAAATCTCTTGTAACTTGCACAAATAATTTAATTTAAAAAAAATTAAATTTGAAAAAAAAGTTAAATTTGGCAAAAGAAAATTAAACTTGATTTTTGTAAGCTTAAACTTGAAATTGTAAGTAAATTAAACTTAAATTTTTTTTGCCATTTTAAGCCGAGTTAGAGTTTTTTATTTGAATTAAGTCCTAAAATTTTTTAAATTAGATTATTACTGCTATACGTTTTGTAAAAAAAAAAAAAAAAACGGGGGGGGGGGGGGTTGCAGTGTGCTTACGTAATTATAAGAGGGGGGTTTACGATTTGCTTATTTTTGCTGACAAGGGGGGGAGGGGGGTAAAAAAATACCAAAAACATGCTTACGTAATATTTGAACGGCCCCTAAGAGCTCTATCCTCAGGCCTTAGTTATTCAATGACTGGTAGACCGACGTTTGCATTGCTAACGTATTTCTCTCTGTGGTCAGTCTGACTATTGGAGGCATTCTTGGTTTTCTTCCCTCCGAAACACAAACTTGGATCAGCTTCCCCTGAAAGCTCTGTAAAAACGCAACATACCTAAATATTTAAGATCTAAGTCAGACTTTTGAATGTGATGTTTCGGTTCACGTGAAGAAGCTACAATACATTTCCATTAACTTGAGGCCTGGACTCATCACTTGGATGAACAGAAGCTAGATTAAGCGGGCTTAGAACACCCACGATGCATGCTACGAAACAGATTTGTGCTAAAAAGATTCTGATACAGCCAGGGTCAAGAAACTCAGCCAGGAATCCCTTAATGAATAGTTTACCATGCATTTAATTGATAAGTCGATTAGACGACACGCATATAACATGCGCACTTTTTTAAAATCAACAATTATTTACTGTTTTTAATATATTTACGGATGAAATGATCATAATTTCGAATTAGCATAATTAATTTGATGTTTTAATTATGAGTTTTCGAGTGTTTCAAATCTGGCTGTAAAACTCTTGTAAAATTCAAGCACTTGAAATTCACCGAATTCAACCTTCAAATCGAGATTTTAACCATTTTCATATCATTTGGAACTGAACAGGTTAAATTATAATTTCAATTCTGCGTATATATCACTATTATGATTAAACCTTTTGGTATTATAAAATTATTATTTAGGCAATTATAATCTTCAGAACTGTTAAGCTATTAATATAGATTTAATAATAAAAAAAATACGGACTTCTCATAAGCATACAAATCTGTACAGGGTCACGGATCCAGAAAGGCTTATCAATTAAATTGATTAATTGTTCAAGACTGAATTTGTCTGCGTCAAAGTGGAAGCTCGTGAACACATGTCTACAGCAAATTACAGAAACTTTTGAATTTGCAATTAACTTAAGACACATAATAACTTAGAACAAGCAAACAACATTCATAATACAATGAAAAGAGATGTCAGGGGAAACTGGAACGTCTATTTGCAATTAATTACAAAATTTCTTAATGATGTAGTTCCGTATTATTCATAGGTGATGTATGCTACTGTGCAGAATTTAATACCGTTGACAGCAAGAAAAAGAAATTTGAATCATTTTTTTGAAGAAAAGATTTTTATATCAGGTAATCTACATTAGTTTTATGCATATTTTTGGTAGATAATTTGTTTTGCTATACTATGAAGCAAAATAAAGTAAATGTTCATAAGCAAAAATACAGAATTTTAAACACGATTGCTTAAATTCTTTATATAATAATATATTCTTTCGGAAAGAAATGGAAACTTCATATGTCATTTTGTGAAGATGTTAAAGGTAATAAATGCTCTCTTTTGTTTTAGGGCAAAGATCTTAGTCTAACAGGAAGGAAACTTCATAACTATAACTGCATTATGCAGTTTTAATTACAACAGGTGGCTCTTTCATTCAAGTGATTCACGAGTATGGTGATTTATTTACAAAGAAACATTGCAGAAGGCTGCTTGAAAAAACACTAGGATAAATTTACTTATTGAATGATATAAGACACCAGTGAGAATTAGATAAGTACAAGTTGAACTCTCCCCACCCTACCGAAGCATCCGGGGCCAATTGAAGAACGCCCGCCAGGATGCTCGGATACGGAAGTTATAGTCCTAATAGCCATCAGCGGTCACGGCACAACCCCTCCCGAAGAAAGTACGCTCTTCATCGGAGAGAAGTAACTAAACCCACCAGGGAAGCTAGAACCCGCTTATTTATCTGGAGACTTCTCATCCTCGTACTCGTGGTGCCACTCGGTGTGGTTGAGAATTAGACAATTCAATGTTAAAAAAAAAACTCAAACACATATGAACAGTGGCTTAATAATAATTTACTGTTGAATGAAAGTAATTATTGAAAAGAAACAAATGGCATTTAAAAGAAATTTAAAGAGATATTTGGAATTATTGCAAAACTCCGATTCAATTTTCTTTTTATGTTGATGGACTTCATATTGAAACGGTTTCTTTCGAGAACATTGAAAGATTGAATAGCAAGAAATAAAAGCGATGAATGGTAAATATTTTCATTTAAAATAAAGTCTTTGATGAGCGTCGAAAGATTATATTAAAGAAATAGATGAAATAAGCATATGGTAAAAAGGTGTTATACCGAAAATCACACTCCATAACGATAACATTACCGCTAAATATCACTTTCAGTTTTCTTACACCCTCCAATTCTCAGAAAAATAAAGAAAAACTCTCACTTTTAATGTCCTTTGCCCCACAGCTAACTAAAATCCTCCTTTTTTCTCTATGTTTTATCTGTCCTCCTCTATTTCATCGGAAAACAATTTCAATTACATCCGCCAGTTGATGACATGAAGCTTACTTTGATGTAGTTTTTATCTTTAATTGTGTACCGTCTCTATGCTCATCTTCATCAAGTTCAATACCTTTATCGAGAGCTTATTATCTTCGCTTTTATCGCTTCCCTTTGGCGGTATCAGCCATATTTAGTAGGTGTCTTCTGTTCTTGCCATAATTGCCAACTAGTATTGGTTTTCTCTTACTTCTGCTGTTTACAATTAATAGGGATAAAAATCCGTTGAGTTGATTTATTCATTCTATGTGCACCTTTCTTTAAACCTATCGTTATAGAAGACTCTTGGACACATGTCTGTATTCTATAAATTATAATATTATTTCAAAGCATCAAAATACATGTAAGTCAATGGCGTAACGACGTAGTTGCAAGGGTGGGTATAGATGTCCCGGGCATCAGTTTTAGGGGGTGCTACATCTGTATTTAAAGCCAAACATGATCAAGGGGCAGAAAAATAACACCATGTCTCGGTTGCCATACACATTTGCTAAGCCACTGGGTCAAAAATATCGAATTATGCTCCGAACGCCACTTCTCCTGGCTAAGCCTTTGACAAAAGTATTTTAATTTTCTTTAAGTGATAATTACTTTCGGCAATGTATTTCGTTGAGGAAACGCAGCTGACCTTGCTTACTAAGAGGTTAATTCATGTTCACGTAAAGCATGTCAGGCGCCATGGCAATTTCATTTATGATTTTGTTGTGAATTTCACAGGATGGAAAAGGATGTGGCATTGAAATGTCACCTGAAACAAAATGCATTTAAGTTTATCATGTGATCGCGACATCACGGAAATTAATTGTATTGTGTCACTTTCTTGTCTCATTTCCACACGCTTGTTTCAGTTTCATCAGATTTATTTACTCTTTTGCTATGCAAATGCATGCTATTTTGAAGTAAAATAATAGATGGAAGAGGAAAGTTGTTAGTAAAATATAGAAGTAAAATAGTAGAATGAATAAAACTATTCCTGAGAAGATGTGCATAACAGTGTGCGTTTTATTTTATGAAGGGATTTAGACGAAACAAAATTTAAATTTTCTGAATTAGCTCTTGTGCTTGGGAAATACAGTCGGACCTCTATTTAACGAACCTCTATTTTGCGAATTTCTCTATTTTACGAACTTTTCCTTAGAACCAAGAACATTTTGCAAATTTCTTCGTAAAGTAACCTCCAAATAGCGAAGTACATTCTCTATTTAACGAACTTTTTCTTGTGATCCAATATTTTTTTCTCCCTATTTCTCAAAATATTTCTGAACATTTCAAACTTATTCTTTCTTTTGACACATTTTATGGTGGTCAGTGACCTTGAACTGGTTTTACCAGTTGCCTAACTCACCGAGAGCAGTAAAATCGCTGTCATTATTTGCATTTCATCCAGAAAGTGCAACGTTTATCCACCTCACCCCCCACACATATTGTCCACTTCACTAGAAAAACTTTCAATATACCCCTTTCACCCTCAATGGAGCTGCTCCGTGTCCTTGAACTAGTCTCCCGATTTCTAGATTGTTGATCAATTGATTGTTGAAATTCTTTTTTTTAAATTGAAAATACAGTGTATTCCCGGACAATGTTGTGTTTTATTTTTGTTTTCCTTGCAGATTTCTTTTTGATGGGTAAGATATATAAAACAAATAGGTATTAATTTACAAAATAAAGGTGTCATTAATTACTGTTTTTAATAATATGTAGTGTTTATGAATTTAAAATCTGTTTTGTGTAGTTTAAAGTATTTTAAAAGGTGAGTCTCTATTTAACGAATTTTCCAAATAACGAACTTTTTTTCGGGATTTAGCGACTTCGCTTAATAGAGGTCCGACTGTAATTAACAATGGATTAATTTGGTATAATTTATTGGAAAATATATAATAGTAACAGTATACGTACTTTGCTGCCATCGAAAGAATGTCGGTTCCAGATTTCGGATGTCCAACAGCTTCTTCTCGAATCAGCCAATAGGGTGCCAAGGTATTTTATAACAGATAACTTTAATTAATTTGCAATTATTTACCAGCATCAGGATATTCCTAAATATTTTGATTTATCTTTAAAGCAATTATCAAGAAGAAAAATAATTCTGTATATGTATTGGTATCATAATTTAAATACAAAGTAAACCCCATTCATACGAATTTTCTAATGTATTTGAAATTTCATTACATAAGATAAAATTACTGAGGTTGTGAGAGAGTTCTTGGTACTTTTGTGTTTCAGTGAAAGAAAAAATAATTATTTTCAATAATTATTTTTTAATTTATTTGTTTTGTGTAGTTTAAAGTATTTTAAAAGGTGAGTCTCTATTTAACGAATTTTCCAAATAACGAACTTTTTTTCGGGATTTAGCGACTTCGCTTAATAGAGGTCCGACTGTAATTAACAATGGATTAATTTGGTATAATTTATTGGAAAATATATAATAGTAACAGTATACGTACTTTGCTGTATACTGTTTAATTAGTAATGCTGTATACTGTTGCTGTATACTGTTTGCTGTATACTGAATAATTATTTTTAATAATTATTTTCAATAATTATTTTTTATTTGAATTATATTTTCAGTTTCAGTTCGTAAAAATTGTCGGAACTGAAGCATGTGTGTGTGTTTCTGACTAAAAACTTCTTTTTTTTTATCTAGAAATATGAAGACAAATTGTCATTCTTTTATAATATTACTCTGATAATGCAGATAAATAATTTTTGTTATAGATCAATAGTGTTATTATCAATAATTGCATTCAAGTACCTCTTCACTATTGATAATAACAATTTTTGTTATAGATCAATAGTGTTATTATCAATAATTGCATTCAAGTACCTCTTCACTATTGATAATAACAATTTTTGTTATAGATCAATAGTGTTATTATCAATAATTGCATTCAAGTACCTCTTCACTATTGATAATAACAATTTTTGTTATA
>BGPR01001179.1:96897-136403 GCA_013235015.1 Araneus ventricosus | reverse complement strand
TTTAATATCAATATTCTAATTACAGTTCATGTGGAACAGAACAACTATAAATAATCACCATTGACATTGATACACTGATGCCAGTGCGTAGGAAGGGAGTGAATGGCTTCAGTGTAGAAGAAATTAGATAGCTGCTCTTTGTGCTGATCTGGAGGAATTCATCATGCAACGAACTGCGGAAACAACTCTCCAAAAATGAGGATATTGATGCGAAGCCGTTAACAACGCAGGTGCAACTGGGAATACCACCACGCCATCTATCGGCTAGCACATTATCTCACTGGGATTCGATACAACGCCAATACAGCTAAGGTCTCCTTTTCATTTGGGCACACCTTATACATTATTCAATAAAGAGGAATTAAAAATTTAATCTATGTACAAATGTTTATATACAAAAAACATACACGTGTACATTTTGCTATGAGAAAAGTTGCAATTTAAACCATCTATTATCTTTATAACTTAGGCATTTTAGTAACTTTCCTTTAATGGAATAATTGGTGCACATTATGCTTAAGCCCAGTTCTATTTGGAGTTTTTGATTCAAACCCAGTTTGAATTTAGTTTTCTATCTCTTTAAATCTTCATTCTATTTCTTAAGAATACAAACTTTTAGAAATAGCAGTTATTTCGAAAACAACCACCTCAAAAATTCTAACTTGCTCTAGTTTCGATCGCTGGCATCAAAACGCACTTTTGTACTTTATTGTGCTCATCGTAGTAGGCATGTTGGTTTAATATGTGTGTCTGTGCTAAATATTCAAGAACTGATGAAAATAGGGCATATTTTAATCTAAGATAACGTTTGGAATGCAAACATTTTCAAAAAGAAGAAAATATTTGAAAAAAGAATGGATTTTAAATTTGCAATCTTGAGTTTCTTCCACTTTATAATATAATTTATAAATGCTAAAATGGATGTTTATTCATTATAAAAATAATGATTAATGATGGTTAATTTATGCGCAGATATTCATTCCATTCTTGGAAATTTAGGTGCGGTAATTCATGAAATGTCACACGATAAAAATTAAATTTGACAATCAAAATATTAAGTTTTTACTTCCAGCAATTGAGAAATTTATTGGTATGGAATTCAATTTCCATAGTAATGCTTCATATTTAAATTTTACTTACCAACAACTTGAAATATTATATACGATATTTTATCACAGCTGATCTTAACCTATGTACAATATTTTACTTTTAATTATTCTTTCCTTCACTCTACATATCGGACTAAAAAATCCTTTTTGAGAAATAAGTTCTGCTATTATTTTCTGTTGTTAAATATTTTACTTCTAATTATTCTTTGCTTCACTCTACATATCGGACTAAAAAATCCTTTTTGAGAAATAAGTTCTACTATTATTTTCTGTTGTTAAATATTTTACTTCGTAGCGGTTACAATCAGCTGTCTTCTCCTTTCTATGGTAGGTGGCGCTACTGGAGCCATCTTTTTCCCATGATGCCTCTCTGTCATTCTTGTCTGTGTGCTTGTCTCGTGATGTTGTTCTCTGTCTCGTCTTGTAACTTTAATGTTCTGTGCTGTGGAACGTAGCCTAATAAAAAATGGTTCCTAAAATAGAATGGATTCTTCAGCAGCACTACACACAAACTTGAGTCTCGTCCCTCTATAACTTTTAATTATTCTTTGCTTCACTCTACATATCGGACTAAAAAATCCTTTTTGAGAAATAAGTTCTGCTATTATTTTCTGTTGTTAAATTTTTCAGATTAAAAAAATTTTTTTTCAAGAGAGTTGCATACAAGAATCATAATGATATCTTATTGAGAACAAAAATTATTCACTATTTATAACAATTCACCGAAGCCTAGGTACGTGAATTCGCTGCAGACAAAAATCATTGACCCCAGATAAATGCTAGATATTTTATAAAAATGCATGTCTAACAAAATTAATTACTTTTTATAGCATAAAATTAAATTTTTATGCTATAATAATAAAAATGATTAGTTTAAATTACTATTCAGACTTTTGACCTTTGATCTCAATTTAAAACGGCGAATTTCTTCTTAGATAAATCAAAAATTAAGTTCATGTAAGATAAAATCGAAATTCATCCTCTCTAGGCAAGAAAGATTAAAGAAAAAATAGAATTTAGAAGTTCTAGGATTTTTTTCCTCTTATTATAACCCGAAAAAGTGAAATTCCGAAAAGTGTAATTTAGGAGGAATAAAATGTAACCATTCCCATGCTATGGATATTTAAATTTACGCTTCAAAAGATCCAAATTATTTGTTAAAAGAAATTAAATACGAGAAAGAGAATTAATCGTTTTAAAAGAGAGTTCAATAAGTAAGTTTAAATCGCATTCTTAAGGGAGCTTTAAAAGTTGAGAACTGATGAAAGGCAATAAATATATTGCGATTAAACTAAATTCAGTTTTATAAGTATAAGTAGAATTTTACTGTTGCATAATTTTCATTTCTGTGGATGTGCGAAATACGAAGCGTTTCATAAATTTATTATATTTGTATCAACTAGAGTTTCTTAAATTTTTAGGATGAAAGTTTCTCGTCGAAGTTATAAATTTTTATTTATAGTTATTTACAAACACATTTATCCCTATTTCTCTTAATAAAATATTTTATCTTTTTCTGAAACACTTTTTTCCACGGAAATATCCCTCTTTGCTCATCTTTAAAAAATATAAATAATTTAGTGCAGTACATTTACGTTCGTGTTATTTACGCTTTAAGAATATTTTCTCTCGTGAAAAATATTTTAAAGATTGGCAATTTTACAACTTAATTTAAAAGTGCAGTACATAATGAAAGTATTACTTTGAAATAATTTTTAGGAAAAAGCAATTTAAAAAGAGTGTTTTCTATTTTGAACAGAAAACATTCAAAGATGTTATTGAAATCTTGTATATGTTTAATTCATTTTTAAATTTTCCATAAAAGAACTTGAAGAGATATCGGATTGCCATTTTCAATCATGAAGCTTGCTTGTTATCAGTGAATTCATCCCAAATACATATTTTTTGAATTTTGTAGTAAGAAAATTAATTACTTTTACTGTTGTGACTGACGGCATGAGAAAAAAATATTTTTCTTGGATAAAACGATGACTTTCAGATGCTTTTTTATAAACTTATTCGATTATTTTTTTTCGTTGCATGGAATATGATCGTTTATATATTCTTTTTCTATTTTTGCGTCAAAGAATTCAGAAGTCGTTAGAAAGGTAGACATTGTAAAAGGCGACCAGGAAATTTTATGTAATTATCTTAAAAGCTTTAAATATTACAGAAAGAGTTTCAAAGAATAATTTTTATTTAAAAAATAAGATATTGGTATAAGAAATTGAGACATGTAAAGAAAAGGGGGTAAATGATAAAAAATCCTAGGGACAGTGGAACATAGAAAGATCACAAACTATTAATTATGTGGACAAAAGAAAAGCGTACGTTGGGAAATCATGTGAAATAAGATTAGATTAAGAATAGATTTCATTAAATAAAACGACGATTTTTGAAAATTTAATGTTAGCTAGACCTGATTCATCTTGTTTAAATTTTCGGAAGATTAGTTAATTGTAAATAAATGTAGTTCATTTAACATATTTAACATTAATATTTTTAAATTCATGAAACTTTGAAAAAATAAAATTTCCAACATAAGCTATCAAATTTCTATGACTCTTTGAGATAAGATAGATAATGAGTGTTTTATAATTCTTTAAACTAGAAAATTAGTTACGAATATTTTAACCTGTCATATTAATCGTTTCTCATTACAAAAGCATTAGGAAAAATGTAATAAGGGTGGAAGTTTGAAATCAACATTCTACTCTTTCGTGTTCTAAAAAAGATCTCTAAAATGTAGGATATAATCCATCACTGACAGAGGACGAATCTTCCAGTATGGAACTTTTTAGTAGTGCAAAGAACGACGGGCAATCACTCAGCTGTTTGGGAAAGCAGAGATGCATGTAACAGCTTTATAGTTCACTAGAGTATTTCTTGATCCTTTTGAGAAAATGAATACTTACAAACAGCAGAACAATCTCATTTAAATAATCTGTTTTTAAAGCATTTTGAATTTAGTGTAAGAATTTAGTGAATTTAGTGTAGTATCAGATTTCTTTCTAAAAGTTTTTTCCAAGTATTTCAGATCTGTTATTGTAAAGTTTATTAAATTACAAAATGGTTTGTTTAAGGTTGGTTTGAAAGTACTTGAAGTCTCCAAATTTTACTTTCATGATAAAAATTATTTATTATCATAGGAATTTTTTGACAGATAAGTCAATGGCAAAGCAGATAATTTGACTTTAAAAAGTAGTCTTTGATTCCTTAAATTCCCATTTCAAATTTTCAGCAAACCATTATTTCGGGATTTCTGCCTAATAAATCTGGTATGATTATCTGATAAAACATTAAAAAAAATAACTTGCTTTAGATTCGAAACTTCGTGAGTATATTTTTTATTAGTAAAATAAAGTATAAATTACTAATATAATAGTCCAGATCTGTTTCTCACTGATATGGCAACGCTCTGACGTCACCAACAATAAAATTCAAGCCATAAGACTGCGAGACGTTAAATAGTATTATTTCATTGTTAGAGCACCTAAATTTCAGTAATTTTGAATTTAAAAAAGTAATTGCCGTTCTAATTTCAAATTTAATAGCTCTAAAATAGTGAAATAAAATTTGTTATCGATTGATATAAAATGGTCACGTCAGTGGTATATCATGCGCGTGATATAGCTTGGACGCCACGAAGCATCTGATTATTGATTGCAATCGTGATGATATAATTTGATGATATTTTTTGGCAGCGTTTTACAAGCAGAGAAGTGCTTTGTTTTGATTAGAATTTCAAAAAAGAATTCCTTTGAAATCTTAACTTTTGACTTACGTTCGACAAGCTGAGAATTTCATGAATATTTAATTATTATGTACATATTTTGTATATATTTTTTACTATAATTTAATACATTACAATCATGAATTAGTTTACTATATATTTACGATGAATACCGACGAAGAACCCATCGCAAAAAGACGGCGGATGATAGAGGAAAGCACGATGGTTAGCGAGGCAAAGCCAGGAATCGCTGGACAGGATTCGTGCAATAGATGCAGCCGCTTATAGAAGACGCATCGAAGCCGAAGCTCCATCACGAGCTGTCATAAATTATATGTTTATTTTATTTGTTTTCAATCAATGCTAAGCATTTCTCTCGCATATATTTCTATATAAACACGTCAAATTTGACGGGATATCTCTCGAATGAAGAGGCAATTGGCACCCTCCATACCATGACAGGTGACTTTCTAGTATATGAGAAAAAGGCCGTTATTCGCCAGAGCTGTTGTTGAATTTCAGCGCTACTTATTTAAAATTCCGATTGCATATGGAGAACATGCGTAAGTTTACGTATGCTAAGATGACGGAGATGGACCTAGCGTATGAAGTAATTGTCGACAACGGTAGGTCGCCGCACGATTACATATACAACGGTATCAGAATAGACGTATATCGCATTGCAGTATGTTTATGAATTTACATCAAAACTTATGAGAATACGCGACGTTCTCCAACAACTAATATGACGCAAGGCAGTCACGAGTAACAGACACATCTGCCTTGGAAAAGGAGACATTTTTTCCTGTGAAACAAAATCTTGACAAATGAGTATGAGCCAGTGATACTGCAGCTTCTGAATCGAGTGTTTAGTTCACATGTAAAGCATTTTCATCCCAACCCTATGCAATGGATGTGGTATAATCACAAAATATGGATAATTTCTACATCTACTGTTGCACTCTAGTTCATTCCGGGCACGTTAAACAAACATAGGAAATTATCTCATCTAGATATACCCATACACGTTGAAATTGATGAACATAATATGAATTTAATTTTTCGTTGGTAAAGTAGGTGATAACATGTTTATGGGAATCTCTTAGAGGTAGCGTGCGAATTGGAAAAACATCATTTGTCATACATGGAGTGCTGAGAGCTCCGAAAATGATCGATCAGCATAAACTTCCCATCCGATAGCAGCATGGAATCTTTCGGGTCTAAGACTCTGCTGTTATGAGACAAACAGTACTGTAACGAGTTAAGCAAAAAACGCAATATTCCAACAAAGAGTGTCTCGATAGAACTCGGGAAATTCCAGGACAAAACATTTGTTTCTCCAAACAAAGCAGTTTTTATTGATTTAAGCCATCAATCATTCGACATCCTGAAAAATATCTTTTAAAAAAAGTATTTTGGTGCTTCAGTTTTTAGTTCTTTTTTCAAAAACATGACTTTGAAAGTGTATTGGAATGTTTTCTTAAAGAAAAGGACCAAGTGACAGATAATGTTGAATGATTACTTGGAAATTTGAGGTCACCAAAGGGAAAGGTAATGCATTTTGAAATTAGCTGTTTTCTATAGTTTGAAATTTCTGCTTTTATAGATTTAGCGTGTGTAGTGAAAAAGTTTCTCTGAAAGTTATTTAAGAAATTATATAGAATCACAGGTATAATTTTCTTGTGTTAATTAATCGATTAAATCTCTTTAAAATTTGATTGCCTGACAGATTTTTTTTTAGAAATTAGCGTTTGAATATAGATTTCTTTATAAAAAATAGATGTTTAATATATTGATATTCTCACTAAAAGGTAAAAGATCAATGTGAAGACATCTTTTCTTGGATTTCACCGAAAATTCAGAAATACCGACTATTCAAAATAATAAGGCAAATATATATTATGAGTAGTTTACAACGGAAATAAAGTAGTTTATAGTAAAAAAAGGCAATTATTCAAAACTAGCAAATGACATTTAAGACAAATCAAAGAGATATTTAACATTATTATAAAACTCAGAAACAATGAAATTTTTGTTGATGCATTACAAATTAAATCAAGGTTTTTAAATTGCACTGAAAGATAAAAGAAATTTCTGAGAATAGGAAAAGCTTATATTTAAAATAAGTTTCTTACTAGGAATTAGAATATTATCTTTTTTTTTTATTGCCCACGCAGACCAAAGGGTTTAAAGCAGGTCACGAGTCGGAAGAATATTATCTGAAAGAATCATCCTGAGCATAAATTCAATGAAAATATGAAATCATGAAAAACGCAAACATTACACTTCAGAACAATATAATCTTAATATCAGTTTCTGTTTTATTATATTTTTCACTTCTTCACAAAATAGAATAAAAACTCTCACCTTTGATGCCCCTTACCCGCACCGCGATAGAATATTCTTTTTTCACCCCCTGATTTATTTGTCCCCTTCTGTTTCAATGGAAAACAATTTCAATTATGTACTTCCTCTTGCTGATGGCAATAAAGCTTACTTTAATGTAGTTTTTTTCTTTTTGATTGCGTACCATTCCTGTGCTTCTATTCATCGAGATTAAGCCCTTATTATAAGCTTATTATCTTTGCTTCTATGATATCTTTTTGACATCATCAGCCATATTTAATTGATGTCTTGTGTTCTTGCCAAAATTTCCTTGTAGTATTAGTTTATTCCTTAATTTCATTTCTTTTAAATTTAAAAGCTTACACTAAAAATAAATTAAATGAAATCAGTTTTTAAAAACACACTTTTGTTTGTGTACTAAAAATAGTTATTTTTACAATTTTAACCATTTTCTACTTTTGAGTCTAATTCATAATTTATTCGCGGCAGAACTTGCTAACAATGGAGTCATTATGCGTTATAGGCATGCATGTCACATGCGCTTCGGCACTTTCCTTTTGGCACCTGTTATGCATTTTGAGTTAAGGAAAAGTTTCTGGCGTCACAATTTCACCTAATATAATGTCCATTTACATATGTCAAAATAAGCAAAAATAAGATTTAAATAAAAATTAAGCGAAATTTTGACGCTTTCCCTTATTACAGAATAAAAATTAATTTTACACCGTCTGAAAGTTCAAAAATGTATCTCTTTAATGATATCAATTAAGTGTCCGTACTATTTTTTTCTCTGATTTTAATAAATTTAAAAAAATATTTATAGGCATAATTTTTAACAATATTTTTCATTGTTGCAATGAAATGCAAACCGTTTTCATTCTTTAAAAAAATATTTGATTGCGAGTTTATCTTATATTATTGAAAGCTAAGTTAAATATCCTGATGGATTTCCTTTTATTTTATTTCATCATTTTTTTGTGAAATCTTTAAACAAAATCGTATAAGATAGTAAGTTTATTAATAAATACATCCAGTAAGTTATTATAATTATGTCTTATATATTTTGATTTTTTATCAGCATGCCTAAATCCAGCTAACATACTGATAGTATAAAATGTGCTGGAGTATTTTAATGTTGAGATCAAATGCATATTTTGCCTTCAGAATCAGAAAGTGAAGTTGAAGCCGACAACTTGCAATTAGACGTCAGATAACACAGATCGTTATTGGACTCTTTAAAGGGTTTTCATGTAGATAACGCACACAACAGGTGTAAGATTACAAAAAAGAACACGGGTTAAATGTCTTTAACGATTTGAAGTTTGGGTACTTTTCCGTTAGCCGGACGCAAATGTCGCCAAAATTAGGCGGAATTCTACATTATTTGGCGATTTTTCGCTTGCGCCCGGCTAAAATGGTGTCGCCAATTGTGAACCAAACGCGAGCCAAGTCGCCGGGCGCAAATGTCACCAAAATTTGGCGGAATTCTACATTATTTGGCGATTTTTCGCTTGCGCCCGGCTAACGGAAAAGTACCGAAGTTTAAAATTACTTTGTTAAGGGATCTAAGAATATTAAATTATGCATTCAATTAAAATTAAATTCCCGGCAAAAATGCTGGTCGCCGAAGGTGGGAAGTTCTTGAATAAACGTATTTAGCACTGGATTTTTATTTGATTAGATATTTAGATGAAACAAAATTTAATCATTTGATTCAGCTTTTGCGCTAGATAAATAATTAGATATAGGTTAATTAATTGAAATGTAGATGATAATAACAGGATCCAATTTCCAAACCTGCAATTTGTGTCGTTGATAGATTTTCAATGTCCAATGGCCACTTCTCTAATTGTCCTATTGGAAGTTATTCCATGTCTTAGCTAACAGTTCATATCAGTTGATTAACAGCATGGTTCACACCTAAAGAAACATAAGAATTTCTTGATAAATTATTGCACTTTTTAAAAGTTTTTAAATAAAAATTAAAGGATGATTTCTGAAAATTTATATTCTATAAGAAATATTGTGAAGAAACTTATTGAAACTATTCTCCTCCTATTTTTATATCCAATGTTTCTTTCTGCTACTTGAATTTTTTCTCCAATTTGAATCAGTGACTTTTTGTTTGCTTTTCATTATAATTGCAGCTATTTCTCATTAAAACTCAAAGATTACCAAATGCTATGAAGTTTTCAGTGAACGACTATTTGAAATTTCCCTCTAGGCTACAGCATTTCAAACATTATTCCCAGAATTTCTCTGTCTCCCATATTGAAGTTGAACATTTGCAATCATAAAGTTTAATATGAAGCCCAAATAAAAGCAACTTAACTATGATTTTTAAAAATGTTTAATAGAAATTAATTTTGAAGATTTCCTGTATTTCTTTCACGGTTTTCAGCACCAATAAGTGGGGTTCTTAAAATGTTCTTCGGAGATGCAAACTGTCATCTCCGTAACTTTGAAAAAATGTTAATTTTATGAAGACTGCATGATGTCTGTGACATAATGAAAAGTTTAAATATAAAAGGTCAATATCAAATTTTACCCCCAAATTGTTTTGAACTATTTAATGAAGAATACCTTTCACCTCTGCATATTATTCTAATTTATATTTTTGTAAAACATTTCCATTATTTTGCGAACTAAAAGAATTTTAAAATTATATGTTTCTTTAGGATGAACACGGACATTTACTTGACTCTCTTAAAGAGACTTTCATGTAGATAACGAACACAACAGGTGTAAGACTACAAAAAGAACACGGGTTAAATGTATATTACGATTTGAAGTTTAAAATTACTTTCTTAAGGGAACTAAGAATATCAAATTATGCATTCAATTAAAATTAAATTCCCGGCAAAAATGCTGGGAATTTAATTGAAATTTAAATGAAATTCTGCTGTCATTAATTATTTCGAAGCACACATAAACAGAATAAGAATTATTTCAGAAAAAAATTATTACTCAAATTTAAAAATGAATTAACAAATGAATGCTTCCAAACATATTTAATATAATAAGAAACGACACTTCAGTAAGAATTCATCTGAAATATTGAGGTAGTGTATATAGCATAAATGCGTTACTGATTATCATGAACACTTGAGTAAATCATTCCGGTCAGAATGCGCTGCTGAAAGCAAGCATAAAAACTAAGTTAATATTTACAGAATTATTTCACACAGCGTTAAAAATTAACTCCCTCGCCTTAATTCTTATAATATTCAAAGCTCAATTGTTAATTATACACGTAAATAATATCAATGTCCTTCAAAAAGTGAGTAATATACAACACAAAAGTAACTTACGATTTTCCAGAATGTAAGTACTTTTAGAAGTGAACTAAAAATAATATGATATAAGTCTCAGGTTTCATTTCAAGTATTTTGATAAAACGTATTTAATGTTAACTAACAGCAACTAGAACATGATATATTCCAGGTCATCTTTGTGAGAGATAGCAAGAGATTACATGTTTCTGACGCTTTTCTTATAACTGGATGCCTTAATATATTGAATGGGCTATTCTTTCCAGATGTGGTAATGCAGGCCATTAGATAACTCCCGTTATTCACGTGAATGACCATTAGTTACATTTGGCATATGTTCTTAAGCGGATATGGTTATTATATATACCTTCTTGTATGATCATATTGCTTGATGAGTTATTCTTCTATGTGTCACGGAAAAATGACAAGAAAAATGTATTTCGTATATGAGAGTTCCCATATCTATTTCTCATATTCAAAGAAGTAATTTATTTGGAAGTAATCCTAGAACTGGCATTTCATCACTCCACTTAGCATATAGTGGTTTATCTTTTAGAAATTTTCTGTTTGACCTTCAGGTAGATTGTGATTTTTGGATAAATAATTTGAAATTAACTTATTTGAACTCCAATTTCACATTAAAATGAGTTTTGCTCATTTACCTAATGCTAGAAATTCCATATATTTCGAATTTTTTCTGCTGATTATATACTGAAAGACGACCAAAATTTCGTTTGGCCAAATTCAGTTGAGGATAACTGAATAATTGTCATAACCGATTTGGATCGTCATATTTCATTACACTAGATTACAGAAAGGCACCAATGTCCTTTTTCAACCTTCAACAGGTATTTGAAAACCTGGGATTTTTTAAGAGACCGATATTTTTTGTTCCACATTAATTGAAAAGAATCGACTTTCACAGCTTCATGTTTCAACCTTCAGCAGGCATTTGAAAACCTGGGATTTTTTTAAGATACCGATATTTTTTGTTCCACATTGATTGAAAAAAAATCGACTTTCATATCTTCATTTTTCAACCTTCAGCAGGCATTTGAAAACCTGGGATCTTTTAAGATATCGAAATTTTTTGTTCCACATTGATTGAAAAAAAATCGACTTTCACATCTTCATTTTTAAACCTTCAGCAGGCATTTGAAAACCTGGAATTTTTTAAGGTACCTATATTTTTTGTTCCACATTAATTGAAAAAAAAAACAACTTTCGCAGCGTATCAAATTTGTTGCTTGCACCCCAAATGTACGATAACGATTCATTTTTTAAAAGAATGAAAAATGGATTGTTTACCATAACATCAAAGGAAAAGTTCCTAGAGATCGTGATGAACCAGCAGAAACCAGAGCGAAAACTTAAGTTTTTCAAAACAAGATATTACCATTGAAGTGGAATTGCAAAGATATTGTGTATTTTTAACTGCTGTAACGTGTTTGACAGCCAAAGACTCTGGGGAGGAAGGCCCAGAGCCAAGAAATACTCTTTATTTTATAGCACGTGCGTGTAAGAGTTTTATTGGATAGTGATCTTGATTAAATAAGAGAAAATTATGAAATATAAAATGAAGTAATTTTTACAGTTCTGGTACAGTTCTATACAGTGCTCTGTCACATAACCAAAACAGGCCCATTTCTACGAGTAGCCTAAAAGAATGAAGTCGGTCTTCCGTCGACCGGACTTGAGATCTCAGCGACCCAATTCTATCTTTTCACCACAAGAAAATCGAGCCCTTGCTCGTCTCTGTCCTCTTCCGAAAATTTCCCCGTTCTCCATCCTCGCTCTTTCTTTAAACCCCCATCGTCCTCCTACTGGGGGAGCGGTCAACAGGCCTCTCCACGAATCCCCGTCAATTCTGTAGGTGGAGTCCACCTCAGCGAGCCATTATTGGCTCCTCACCTTTTTGGACCTTTCCTTTTGTCGCAAGCGGTTTCTCAGGCTGTAGATAAATGACCCAATCCATCACTTCTACTAACGAGTAGTTCACAGGTGACAGCCTGGACTCCCTGCTCTCTTTTTCGGCGTTTTAACGAGGACTTCCCGCTGAGGCACCTGCTCTGTCCAGTGACCCATGGCGTGGGGAAAAAAGTTACTGGTCGCTAATGATCTTGGGAGATCTTAGGGGATCTTACACTGCTTCTAATGTCAACTGTTAGAAACTAGACAACTAGACTTACATAAAGTGATCAAAGAAAAATGCCCTGAATTGGAAAATCGTTTAGGAATCTTGTTTCTTCATAACAACGGAAGATTATGTACATCTTTAGTGATACGTGGTATCACTAAAGATGGAATGTTAGTGATACCACGTGGAATTTAGTGGAGGAACGTGGAATTTAGTTGAGGAATGATGTTACATATATCATGAAGCCAGGACTTTCCTCCATCAAATTATCACTGATTTAGGTTTCCACAAAAGTATTTGAATCGCAAAAGTTACAATGGTAATGATGTAGTGAAATCTCACTCGGTTCAGTGTTTTGCTGATAAGGATAAAAAGTTTTATGAATGCGCGATAATGAAGTTAAAAAAAATGACAAACTATTATCGAATGAAATGAGAAGAACATCAATAATAGAAGATCATTCATCGTTTTAAGATTAGAGCTTTAACTCGTAGGAAAATTCGTATCTTTTTGCAACAAATTAATAAAATATTGCAAAAAGAAGATATTGATTTATCAACAACTGTTCTTAGTAATACTGTATTAGACATGTGAATTCGCAAAAAGAATTTGATTGAAAAAAATTTGAGATTTATGCATTACCATACAGCAAAAAGAAAGGGAACTCAATAAATTTAAATTTACAACAATTTTAAAATAAAGAGAATAATTTGAATGGTTTTCTTAGCATAAAAGAAACCTTATTGTGTACGTTAAAAACCACCCAATTTGTATGGGATTCTTGGTGTTCTTTAGTTCAAGTAATGCTTTCTTTAACTGTTTTTATAAACGTTTTATATTGCTGCTTGCAGATCGCTTGCTTGCAAACATATTCGAATATAATTTCCGTTTTCAGAGAAGCTTCTGATTTTTGCAAGAAATTCGAACACAGATTATCATTCTACTGAAATATTACCCTGATAAAGCAGAGATTGAATTCTAATCACTGATGATCAAGAATAGTGAAAGGGGACTCGAAAAGTGTGAACAGTGGAAAATTCTACAATAAACGATATATTTTCGCAAAATATGTAAGATAAGTGATCATCAAAATTATAAAATAATGTAAAACAACATGATTTGCAGCGTAAATTAATGAAAATTTTATTTTCATTTTTGTAAGAAATGGCTGATATGCATAAAAACTTAAGTTTATGAATTGCATTTTATTTCCCAACTAGCAAGTTTAGTTTAATTATATTAACTTCCCGTTTTAAAGAAACATGAGGACTATTTTGGGACGGACGTTGTAATTTTGAACCTCTGTCAGATAACTAGGACATCGCCTGAGCTGGCAACCCCTCTCCAAACTTTCGCACCGCGCCAACAAGAGGACGTTTGGCCACTACACGTGATTTAGCTTGCAGCAGACCTGATGCACGGCGGATCTCCAGTTGAATCGGGTTTCAAGCCTGGGGCCCTCCGGCCCCAGGGCCTTGCCGCTAGGCTGCCACGGCCCCAAGGCCGAGACCTTACCACTAGGCCACACCGGCCCTACCAACTCACAAAAATTAGCATAGATAGTATTCTTTTAAATAGTTTTATCCCCTATTATATAGTTCAGAACTATTTTTTGAAAAAATGCAGACGAAATGATTTTTAAATTATAAGAATAAAAAATTGTAGC
The DNA here is from genome assembly GCA_013235015.1 of Araneus ventricosus. Classification (NCBI taxonomy): domain Eukaryota; kingdom Metazoa; phylum Arthropoda; class Arachnida; order Araneae; family Araneidae; genus Araneus; species Araneus ventricosus. Next base: position 122,140 of record BGPR01001179.1, on the reverse strand, counting down.
TAATTGCATAAAATAACCAACTGAAGTCATTTTCTCTATTATCTAATTTTTAATACAAGGTGATGATTTCGTCTTAAACTTTTAAAATTTGTCTTTTATTTTTTTATCTAGAAGAGAAGAGGTAGAAAAAAACTCCAAACAAATTGCACATTTTGTGCTTAGTTAGGAAAAATAATAGACACGACTTTTATTATTTACTTAAATATTTATCAAAAGAATACGCTAAGCACATGATGGTGGATCAGTATATAGCAAATTTTTGTGTACATGTTTGCATTTTATTTGAAACGCTGTTACACTAGACGTAATTTGAACCCAAGAACAGACATTCTTATTTTAGTTCCTAGTCTCGTTTTCTGAGTGAACACAATTTTTCTACCTTCTACCTATGACCACTAAAAGCTTAATTTTTTACTTCAAACAACAGCACAACGTAAAAGCATCAAATTGCTTTAAGATATAAGCAAGAATTTCGAAAGAAAGTTTAACTGAGTTCTTAAAACAGTAAAATAGCTTTTTTCACCATTCTTTAAATAAATTCGAAAAAATGAAGGTTACCATCCCCTCAAAAAACTGATTCCTGCAAACTATTTAAAAATGCATCATATAACCATTCGCAACAACTAACAAAACAAATTTTCTCCCATTTCCAAAGACGCAACTTCTACCAAAGAAAAAGCAAGTTCAGCATCCATTTGAAATGACCAATTTACATATCCAGAAAACCACCTTTCGCTAAAAACATATCAATAACATCTAGGAACATTTAACGACTCTATATTTGGCGAGCTTTTTTTCTCCTTTCTTTTATGTCTTGAAATCATTCCTTAAATTACAACTCCAGGGTTTATCGATCGTTTGTAACACAAATGTACCCATTTCTGCGAAGGGGCACCAATTTGCCATTCGATTTCGCAGCATTTCTAATGACCCGTACTTCCATTTAAGTGCTCAAGTTTCCACCAATGTCTTCCAAGCGGTAATGAGAAAAGACTAAATGTTGCTCCAGGATTTTGCGTTACCTACATGTCCTGATAAGGAATCGTTCGAGTATCATTGAAGCGAAAACGCTTGGGTCTTATTAGGTGTCGACCAAAGCTCACACAAATGAGTTGATTGGTTAGCCTATGATGTCGGCGAAGAAATTTCTCTCTTCTATTAAAAGGAGCCTTAATCAAAGATCAAAGAGCTGGAATCGTAAGCAATCAGTTCGAGGGCCATATAAGGTTTCAGTGAAAGAAATGATTACATGGTGAGCTGAAATAATAAGAAATATTAAACCCACTTTCACGGGAAACTATCATGTTTGAAAAAAGTGTGCAAGATATTTTTCTTTTCCTGTTACCGACTTAAATGTGGAAAAGTAATAACGATTGATAATAATTTCAGGAATACTAAAAATTCATTTGATGGGAAATTAGTAGTTAAAAACAATACCAGGAAAGGGAAATGTTTGATGAAATTAGCCAAATAGTTGTTAAATACAAATCAAACGAAAGAGAAAATTTGGTTTCTTGTAATGGTTATATTTAACCATATAGTTGAAAAATATTCAATGAGTGCATTTAATGAAATGTTTTAAGTAGGAACAAATGAATATCCTGAAATTTATTATTTCCTTGTTAATACCATAATGACTGAAGACACATTTATAAGGACGCTTTAATTGAATAGCTTCTTTTCAAGTCAAACAACACAACATATGAGCATCAGCGATGTGTTTACAACAAAAAAGTAATCCAATTAAGAATTTTTAAAGTTTAATAGAAAATATTTCAAATAGAAATGGCTATTCTTAATAACTTTTGCTAACTAATTTTAAAGAAAAAGCGAAAGTATTCTCTGCCAGTGTTTTTGAAACGATTCTTGGTTGTCAGAACGTATTATCTGAGAAGCAAGGTTATACTCTATTCATTACGTGCATCGCTACCAAAAAGGTTCAAAGAAACCTTAATTTAGATCATATCTCAGATTGGAATTAAATTATTGCAATTTTTACAAAACATAATTGGATTGGAAACATAAATGGAATTTTCACATTATATTTGTTTCCTCTTGTAAGCTAGGTTATAAGAAGATTACTGTTTAATGAGTAAGATTGATTTATTTAATTTGTGCATCACTTGTCCAAAAGTTGTATTTGAGAGAATAATATATATATAATCAATTTAGTCCAAAAATTAAATTAAAAATTGAACCAAAAGCATTTATAATAATTGTAATTTTTTACATGTTTGACTTTTTCCGATGTAAGACCGACCGAAGATAATATCACACATAACCCCAAAGAAATAGAGTTTAAAAATTCAACTATAAATTCCTTGGTTAATTACGCTAAGCTGATACATGAAAAAATACGCAACAATTTAATATAGGCCGTGTTTTTAAGTTTTCACTTTTTTACTTAAATATAATGGATGAGAAAAATAAGAGGCATTCTTCTTTTTGTGTTTCTGTTTTGAATAAAGTCAACATATGCTAATGACAGGCGTAAAATTTTGTAACCCTTCAGCTTTTATCATTGTAATTTTTCTGCATTTCCTCTAAGGTTAATCTTCTCAAGGGAAAAATATTTAAACTCTTTAAAAGAGAGAGAAAAAAATGCAAAGTAACTTTTTTCTCTCCGTGAATCGCTAAAGTTTAAAGACAATTATGTAAGAGTAATTACAAGATGAAATAAATTAAAAAAGTAATATAGTTTGAACTGAACCTGTGAAAATATAAAAAAAAAATGCTTTCTCTGTGGAATGAAGCAATTATAATTTAAGAACGCCAAGAATTTTAAATGAAAAACCTAAGAAGTAGAAGATTGATGCCAGACATTAAAAATGTAACTTAAATTATACATGTTTTTCAACGCAAATTATTTTAAAATTATATTCAAAAACAGAAACAAAACGTTTAGAACTGTAATATTTAGGAATAAAATTATTTCTTTCAAGAACCAAAAATATTTCCTACAACTTTCAGAGTAGTGAAATTTTACTTTCAAAAGATTGTCTCTGAAAAATGTATATATTCGATATTTGTTTTTTTCTCCCTGTTTTTAATATTTTAGTAGTATCACTAAATAGATCAAGGACTAGAACTAGGGACGGCGTTTTTTTCAAAACAAACGGTTTTCGGTTAAATAGGTTTTTTCACCTCCTGTTAACCTCAAAATAGCCGGTTTCTGAAAAATCCGGTTTTCGTTTTTTTTTAAAAAAAAGCAACATTTGTGGACAGAATTTTTTATTATTAATAATATATAATAAGTAAGTATAAATGCAATAATTAATTAATGTAATGAGGGATGAATATAAATAAGTAATTAATACAGTATGTAATAATAATAAATGAGTAATTATTGCAATAAGTAAGTATTATAGACATTTTTTAATAACATTGTTTTCACAAGAAATTAATTCATTGGCCAATATTTCTCATCTAATTTGCTTATAAAGACTCTTTCAGCAATGAGTTGAACCGTGTGTCAACACCACCGAACAAACATCATTCAACGCAGATACTAATCTTTCAGAAGCCACAGAACTTCCGACTAAAGAGAAATATTTTTGGCTACAAAAAAACAGACGTCGTTTGCTGACAAAAATTTTTATTAGTATAGTTTTTGCAGGAAATCAATCCATTGGCCAATATTTATCTGTTCATAAAGACTCTTTCAGTTATCCGCTAACCAACAATCGCCTCGAGGAAGCGGTTGTCGGTGATCGGTCTATGATGATAAAATTCAAAGGTTTATGACTTAGTAAATTTTAGTCTAGTCGAGCCTAAAATCGAATGTATCATTTGACACTGTTTTTCCCCTGTTTTTGGATTAAAAAAAAGGTTTAAACCGAGGCAAAAATCCCGAAAAACTGATTAAGCGAAACAAAAAAAAAAAACGGTTTTCGGTTTAAACTGGTTCGCTTTTTCCATCCCTAACTAGAACACATGGGCGACTTTTTGTTGCAGAACTGTTTTCTGTTTGTCGCTCCTTTGTAGCTTTGGTTTTAAAGCGTGAGGACAGGATGAACATTGTTGTTTCTTGATTTATTTTTTGGAATCACTTTCCAGTTTAGTGCATTCAAATCAAGGATTGTTTATTATTCAAAATTTATGCACAGAATGTTTCGTCGTCTCTTGTACTAAGCGAGAAATTTCAGATAGCTCACTATCCCAGAAAATATAATTATTATTAGGCTCAATAGATTAGTTTGCTCAGAAGTCATCGATTAATGCTACTATAAAAACTGCATAGATGCTACTAGGAATAAACCTTTCACTCCTGAAGCACTATCAAAAGATAAGAGCTAAACATGAATAGGTACTCTACCCACAATATAATGAGCACTCATTATCATCCTCAGATATAATAAACACCAACAACCAACTGCATATCTACAATAACCACACACCCTAACCGACGCACGATTCTGACATAACAAAACTGACACTGTTTGAGCAAGGCAACTAGTTTGGCAGATGCCAAAGAAGTTAGGTCCTTAGCTAAAAGGTAGCATGGATTTCTAGTATTTCAGTTTAATGATATAATGAATCGTTGGGCTACAAACGTACGAACCAACGTACGAGCATTAAAATTTTCGTGAATCGCAAAAAAATATATATCCTAGAACTGTCACAAAATGAAAAAAAAGCAAAGCACGAAGCACCATTCTGCTTTTTTTTTACCACGTTTTTGTTAACTCGCTTTCATGTCTGTCTGTTTGTCTGTTCAGCACAAATTTTCAAACTATTATATATATAATAATTTATATATAATATATTAATATAAATAATTTTTCTATTACAGATATGATCAAGTGAAGAGAAACTGAAATAAACGCGAAATTTGCCACATGTCTCTGTCATAATCTCATAAAGATGTTTAAAATCGATTGCAAAATTTCATACACACAAGACTTAAAAACAGAAAATAATTATTTAAATAAAAAAAACCTTTTTAATATAGCAGAACTAAAAAGTATAAAATAATTTCTCTTAACCTCATACAGATTTATAACCCCATACAGATTGTCCTGAAAATTTGTGATTGTGAATTTCTAATAGCTATGAAAATACTTGTAAGATTTAAAACAAAAAACGTGGGGCGCATACAATAGATAATTGGTGAATTATTAGTTCATCTCAGTCACTAACAATTTTAATGTACTGGAAATGATATAAACTGTTGTGTGAGTTTTCTCAACGACAGCCACTCCCTACACTCCTTACTATTATATATTGCATAGGCCCCACGTTTTTCGTTTTAAATCTTATATGTATTTTCATAGCTATTAAAAATTCACAATCACAAATATTCAGGACAATCTGTATCTGTATGGGGTTATAAATATGTATGCGGCTAGGAGAGATTATTTTACACTTTTTGGTCCGTTTTAAAAACATGGTATATTAAAAAGGGGTTTTTTTATTTAATTTTAAGTTCAGATCGCAAAATAATAAAGGAATTCTTTCAGAACAAGATTTTGTCTCAGTATGATCCCGAGGTATGAAATTGCTGAGATTATCTTCAATATTTCAGGTTGACGTTCTACCATTGGCACAAAAACACAGGTCGGTTAGTTTCGAAAAATTCTTTGAGACATGAAATTTGATGACATTTAGTGTTGAAACTAAGATTTTCATTACAAAAAATATCAAAGATTTCATTTGGAAATGATTCAATTTAAGATTCAGAAATGATTTTCGTGTGTAAAAACTATTTAAATCTTTATAATACTAGCAGAGTTTGACGGCCATTCTAGGTAACCAGTATTATCCCGAGAGAAAAATTTCAATAAAATGTTTTATGAGTATCTTGATTTTAATGCTCCCCAATTTTTTACTTCCAAATTTTTGATAGACATGTAATAGTATTATATTTGAAGTCTTTCACATGTTCCGTTTATTGTGTTACGCAATTCTCTCTATCTGTTGTCTCAGCTAAAAATTTGAGCTTTAATCTGAAACAGGAAATTATTAAACTTCAAGTAAACCAATAACTTACTTACTGAATCGAATCATGTTCATAAAATATGTAAGGATAATGAATTAAATCATTCAGCGTCGGATTTTTTGTGTAATGCTGAATCTGTTTTATAATTTTTGCATTACCTTAAAAAATATTTGCTTCCTGATTCAATAAAAAATGCATCGTAATAAGAAATCAAGGATTCAAGCATAAGAGAGCCATAATATATTTTTACACATCCAAATATAATACAGAAAAGAGCAGTTTTTCGAAATGTACAAATTATAAAAATATTTCATCATAATTTAATTTTGAAATCTAACTTTTAAGTGACCCTTATGCTCTTTTACACTCTAACACTTTTATTATTATTATTTTATGAACAGAGAACATCAATGATAAAATGTTTATAATCTCAAATAGTGTTGAGATAAGAATAATATAATTTTTAATATCGTGCCAACTATCTAAGGGAGATGGGTTTAAATTTCAGATGAAAGAACATGCATTATCATATTTGAATTACAGTGAAAGCATTTATTTATGCGAAATGAAATAATTTTGAATATTTTACCAAGTATGTGTAAAAAAAAATTGGAAAGAAAATCCATACTCTCTTCAATTTCCACTCAAAAAAATGCTAGACGCAGCCAGGAGATGAGATTCAGCTGATATTCTTTCATTCCACATAAGTCTCCGAACACAAAGTAGCTTTTCCGATAAATCAAGTGATCTGATTATGGTCTTTTATCTAAAAAGGATTTTTCAATCCGTATGAGTACCTTCTTCTTTTGCAGAGTCCCGTGCCCGTCTCCGAAGGGTAGTGTTGGTGGTAATCTCGTTACACGGTATCTTTTGAAAATTCCGGAAAAATTTGAAAACTCGCGGTGGGAAATATGCTGCCCCACGAAGCAAATCACCTGTCTTTTTTGAAAGTGCGCTCTCTTGTGGAGAGAATCAAACATTGGATGCCCATTACCAATTGTGAAGGGCGGAAAGCTAATTAAGTTTTTGCTGGGTCTCCGGATAATTGACAAGGCGTCAATACCTCCTCTTTGCGCCTAAATGGCGCGTATAACCCTTATCTCCCACCGTAAGAAGAGAGACCCTTTAAAATGGCTTGCAGTGGTGGACGACAGGGAGGAAAAAAGAAAGTTCTAAAAGTAAAAAAATACCAAATAGGAGTGGAAGAAAAAAATCTGGAGATAAATTAAGCGACTCAAGAAAAGAGTTATGAGAGGAAATGCTCCTTAATAAAAAGAGTAGTGAAGATATCTTTTAAATAGGAAGGATCGAGTAAATTGGACTTTTAGTTTACTCTGCGACTATTGATCGGCCTTAATGAGTGAGAAAGGCAAAGACAAAATAAATGTTCCTTCTGGATTAATAAGTTGAAAGACGGTTCCTAATTAAACTAGTGGATATTCCGATGGTATTAAAATTTCACCCCACGCTTGAGTTTCATAAAAAATATTTTAGTTCCGTTCGTTATAAGAGTGTAGGAGCTATAAAGACAAGATATGACCATTTGGCTGTTAGGCTAAACAGTTGTTTCAATGTTAGATTTGATTCGACTTTAATTGAAAAGAGTCAACCGAAATGAACTAACTGGTGTCACATTATTTAATTACACGGAAGCTTGCAAATGCATACTAATTTTTATTCTTTCTCTATCAATGCATTTCCCTTTATTTATTCTATAAGTTATTTAGATTTCCTTTAAATTATTCACTATTGAACTTGCTTTATGCATTCTTATTGGAATTATTTGTAGATTGATTATTATAACAACGTTTCTATATTGTTCGATGATATTTAATTTTTAGCACACATAGATTAAAGAAATAATTGAAAACGTTTTCAGCTCAGTTTAGTTTACTTAACCTACTGGTTTAAAAGTTAGATGTAAGTTATTTTAGACCAGATTTACGAACTGCTGCCAGATGAAAAGCATGGCACTTAGACTGGCAAACCCCTCAAAGAACTTCCAACCCATACCAATCGAAAGTCGTTTGATCCTGACGAATAGCAAGTACTCTAGGCCCTCTTACGCGATGGATATCTGATGGAGTTGTAGCTTAATTCCCGGCCTTCCCCTCAGGGCCGGATTCATGCATTTCTAATCCCTATTCTCTGGTGTATTCACCACAGTTATAGAGATAGGCAACGTAAATATGCCGTCAGTTTAATTAATGTGTATGTATGTGCTTAAAAACCAGTATTTTATATGGCCTTTTCTAAACAATGCTGAAATTTGTAATTGATTTGTTGTAATTTCTTTTATATTTGCGCCCTCCTATTGTTGCAGCGTAGTCTTGGCGTGAGTTGGCCTTATGAGAAATATGGCCATGCTTCCATTCCTGAATTTGTCGCCGAGACCCTATTTCTTGTTCAAAAGCTTGTGGGTGCACGTTGACCAGAATACGTGGAAGAGAAGACGTTACCGAAACAGTAAGCAGGTTCTTGCTTCTCCTGGAGATACAGTAATAATGGTTTCCTGGCTAACGGCCCATTGCCTATGATGGAACGTACTCCTTAGGAAGGGGTTTGTGCATGGGTCCATGATGGCCATTTTCTGCAAACCATGGTACAGTCGTCAACAAAATGAATGCGACATCTCTGTATATAACTCTGGTATATATTATTGAATCTTCACAAAACTAGTATCGATGTTAATGACTCAGGAGGATAGGTTTATTCAGATAAAAAACTGATTAACCGCGTTAATTAACAGCTATCTCGGAATTTCCCATTACGCCTATCAATTTTTTTTCGCTGAATCTACTTCCCGCATGAAATTAGCCTCCAAAAATTTTTTATAGAGTTTTGATTAAAATTTCGAGAATTATAGGGTTTTGAAAAATGGAGTTTCCCTATGTTAAATGAATTTTAGGAACTTTTGACGATATATCGGAAAGTATTATATATTTCTCAAAACTTTTTTCACTCACTAAAAGAACACTATTTTTTTACACAAAACCATGAAAAAATTCATAAATAAAGACAAATAATAATTTTTAAAAATTTAAACATGACTGTGAAAAAAAGTGAAATGTAACATAGTAAAATTTTTATATGAGAGCTTCTTGAAAAGTAGACCGATAAATGCAAATGTATATAATGTACAGTCCCTAAAAAAGTGGTCGTTGCCTGTCAAAAGTTGGAATTTGCAGTTTTTTGTAAATATTTAGGAAACTATTATACATATGCATTTGATGTTTTGGATACCGGCGTTATAACGCCTCAGCTTCGCCCTGATATTAAAATTTTATTATGTTACAATTCTCCTTTTTTTAAAGTCATGCTTAAAATTTTAAAAAATTATGATTTTTTTTTCAATTATGAATTGTTTGTAGCTTTATGTAAAAAAATAGTGTTTTTTTAGTGAGTGAAAAAAAATGTTGAGAAATATATAATACTTTCCGAGATATCGTCAAAAGTTCCTAAAATTCATTTAACATGGGAAAAGCCATTTTTCAAAACCCCTATAACTCTCGAAATTGTAATTAAAACTCTATACAAATTTTAGGGGAGGCGTTTTTCTTGACGGGGAGTCGATTCAGAGAAAAAAATTGATAGGCGTAATGTTTTGTTTTTGTTTTAGACCCACACTGACAAGCCTACCCACATGGGTGCAAGGCCTGCAACGGTCGGCGGGGACACAGACAGTTAAATTTATTTTACACACTATGCCCTGAACAGGGGTAGTGAATTAAAATGGATTAGGTTATAAAACACAGTTGCTCATCCACACAAGTGGGGAGAAAGACTGGTCACAAATGCTCAACTCACCCAGTGTGGGGAGTACTTAATTGCAATCGAAATGCTCTTACTTTATATACAAAACCTCAAGTAAAAACAAAAATTACCTCATTCATAAAATGCTTGAAATCTGTTAGGGCAAAGAAGTAGAACGGCATAAAAGCAAATGTAATAACCATTAATAATATACAGTAGCAAATAAAGAAAAAGTAAAGGATAAAAATCTAAAACCTATAAATAAAACACTAAGTAACACTTCCATAATAACAGATGTAGTATAGCCCTCTGGACACAGCGCTCTGAATACAGATTTAAACACCTTAAAAAATCAGATCAACAATAAAATCAAACCCTAACACAAAAAAATCCACAAGAACGCTCCATACCATGTCAATCAAGTCAAAAACACTTTCTTATAAACTGTGGTATATGCTAGAAACCATCATCGTCCTCTTCACATCAACAGAGGGATCCTTAGATGATAGACCCATCAGCTGGTAGTCTAATCGATTAAAATTTTAGATAAAAGTTTAGAAAATGCCCCTGGAAATGCATTATTACGGGGGTTCCTGAGATAAAATCTATAAAATAATTAAAAACATTCCAGTTAAAAGTTGTCAATATTATAAAAAAAGATTAAAACAATCAACAAGACAAGAACAACAGCAGAATATCGCCACTGAAAATGGGATCCCCAGAGATCTGTACCCCACTGTCAAATTTAATTTAAATAAAAAGCTTTAAAAATATATAGATAAAAACAAATTGACGTTTCACATTGGTAAAACAAATAATAGCAATAACACTAAAAACCAAGTCACCTAAGTCAAAACTATATTGATTAAAACCCAAAGGAATTTAAAAACCTTCAAGACTTTTGAGGAGAAATTCACGATAGAGCAATTTAAGATTCATCCCTGATTCTTTTGTAGATTGGTTCACTGAAAGTGAATACCTTCATTAGTTTTTTTGAGGTTGCTTTGTTTTCTAGTAAACCTTTAAACCATGTTGGTTTGTGAACATCTGCAGGCCTTTTGTGACGGTAGTCTTTAGTGAGCGAGCAGTCAAAAGTGAAATTATCTGCATCACCCACCACGCCGCAGATTCAATTTGGGGAATCCAATAAATTAAATCTGTGTTGATAGTGCGGAAAAGGACTATGCCCACTTAAAAAGTAAATTAAAATTTATTTTTAATTAAAAGCTATTTATCCACCTTGTCCAAATAAGTTCTGACTCTAAGTATTGAATTTGATTCATGATTTTTCCAATATTCTTCCCACTCCCCCATAATATATTGATTAATTTTTAATGTAACGTATGTACAAGGGGCTGGGTAGTTCAGTTGTACCCCCTTCTCCGTGGCGAATTTGGCTTGGCGGTCAGCATGCTCGTTACCTGGGTTACCGACATGCGCCTTCCCCCAGGTCACGCTGATCAACTGCCTTGCGTTAAAAATATTTCTTTTAATATTGTTAACAAATTCAGATATAAGCTTTGCGCTTTTAATGGCGTCTATTGAAGATTGGGTATCTGTAAATATATCGATTTTAGCATTATTTCTTAGAACCCATCCAGCCGTAAAATCAATTGCAGCCAGCTCGGCCTGGAAGACTGTGTTGCAACTGCCCAATCGGAATAGATATTCTTCTGTTGATGTATTATTTTTAAAAATGTACACGGCTAATCCAGTGTCACTATTGATCCTAGATCCGTCCGTATACACATCATAAATATGTTCCCCCTTTGTCTCGGTTATATCTATTAATTTGTATTCAGGCGGAATTTCGGAAATATCAACAAATTTATCTAGATTTTCAATATTGAGAATATCTTGAGCTTCTGTTGAGCGCATCACCTAGGTCTGAAATTTTAAATAAAGTGCCTTAGACACAATATGGAACGGGGGAATACCAGTCAGGACATTGAGGACGTTGGTGGAAGTCGTTCGATAACACATAGTAAATTTAATTAAAGATTCGTTAGGTGGAGTGCAGACAATCTATTTGTGTCTTGCTCAGGGAGCCTCCCCAAACCGTGGCACCGTACATTATTTTTCGGTAACTGCTGTGTACCAGTGCTTAACAAGGTTCTTGTCTACACTCGAATTACTCTTGATTACTTGGTTAAAATTTTTTGTTAAAATCATTGCTCGTGAATGTAAATTTTGAACGTGAATGTCCAATTTAGTCTATCATCTATATGGATTCCCAGATATTTAATACTGTTTTTCTTTTTGATGGTCTTATTATTAATATAAAAAATTGGGGTCTTTTGAGCACGATTGCCTTCCCCGGGCCATAGGAGCTCAAGGCTATGTAGGTCAGGGCCTGACACTTTTCTGGAAAAAGTCCTAGCTCCAGAGTTCTTAGCTTTTCTGACAGAATAATTAAAAATGAGTTGGTATTATAATCTCCAGAAGTCTTCTGGTTCTATACCAGGTGACCATTTCCAGGTCATCCGCAAATGCCTGTAAATATATATTTTGTCCTTCAAGTGATAAAACGCTGTTTAAATAAAAAAAAATTACAGATTCTTGGGGCTATTACAGATCCCTGCCGACATCCCTTACAATATTATTTGTCTATCTTTAAAACATTGTTAACATACGACACAGTTCTGTCTTTTAAATAGTTAAATTTAAAATCCTTTTAGAAACCAGGAACCCCGTAGCCATAAAATAATATTAAAATAACCGACCAGTCCATATTATCAGAGATAGATTTGATGTCGGGAGAAATGAGGGCAGTGTGCTCTGTCTTCGTGTGTTGTTTAATTACATGTATCAAGTCGTGAATAGAAACTTTTCAACTTCTGCCCTCTCTAAAACCATATTGCTTTTCATGCAGAATGTTGTTTTCTCTCAACCGTCTATTGAATCTGTTTAAGAACAGCCTCTCTAGGAGTTTCCCAACAGTTGTCAGTAAGCATATTGGCCGGCAGGAGGAGCTTACGTCAGGATCCTTCCCGGCTTTTAACAGGAAGAAAAACCTTGCGTTTCTCAAATATTGAGGGAAATAATTAAATTTAAAACAAGTCTTAACAATATCTTATAAAAACGTTTTATCGAAGTTGTATAAATACAACCAGATCTGATAGTCAATGTCATCCAAGCCCGGTGCATTACCCTTTTTTAAATTTTTAAAAACAAGTTATAATTCTTTTTCTCTTAGTGGCATAACCTCGTCAATTATCGGTATATGAGAAAGGAGACCATTTGAGTAATCACCCGGGAAGAATTCGTCCATCGTATATTGCATTTTCTCTTTGACAGTAGAGTTCGGATTATTATTCGGTGTTATAGTTGCTTCGCATTAAGATTTTAATTTATTAAAGACTAGTTTAATGAGATATCTCCGAATTTTTCATTAGAAGATTACAGTATTCCTCCCAAGCTTTCCCTTTTGTTTCTAGCAATAGTTTTTGTAAAATGGCTCTCTCCCTTTTGTGAGCAAGATCCGCGACTCCAATGGGATCCGGATCCGCATTAATGCACTTCTTCAAGCGGTTCAGTTTCTTGCACAGTTTGCCTACTTTATTTCTCTGAATACCAAGATCTTTCGTCCAGAATTTAAACTTTTCAACTTCCCAACATAGGTGCAATGGGAAAATTCCGAGATTGATGTTGATTAACTATGTAAATTAACTCGGTTAATCAGATTTTTAATCTGAATAAATCTGTCCTCTTGAACCATTAACATCGTCACTACTTTTGTGAAGATTCAATAATATGTACCAGACTTACAGAGGTGTCTCATTCATATTGTTGACGTCTGTACCTGTATTATTATTTAAGGTGACTCGTCATCCTATTTTACCGAACGACTAATGCAAGGACAGTTATATCGTATAGTATATCCTTTGACATCAGAGTCTCGAAGACCTTTGAACTTTACGAATAGATATTTCTTAGGTACTAGCTAGTTTTCAAATCCTTCAATCATCACGTTTTTTTCCCATGTGACTTCCCTGTTCTGCTTTTCTCTTCATAATTATTTAAATAGATTAGATAAATAGATTTCTTAGAACCGATGATAAATGCTGAAATTTCTGAAACCATCTTACGTTTAGCTTTCAATTTCCATATTATATTAACCTCCAACGTCTGAGTTCCTTCAGATCCAAGCACCTTGACAACAAAGAGTTATTGTGCAGAGGAATTGAATACATGAAGTTTGTTACTTCATTAATTTTAAAATTAATATATCACATGAGAATTCATAGTATTGTCGATTTTTTTTTCTGTCGATCAGTCAAAATTCAATGAAATGGGCTTTTGCTGATTCCTAGGTATTCAGTAATTTTATGAATTTTTGAACGATGATTTGCACAGATTAAAACACACACTTCTTAAACTCATGATCGCCTGTTGACGTAACGAAATTTGCCCATTTTTCGGATGGCCTTTGGTGGTTGCTGTACCTGATTCGAAACGTTGGTGGCATTCACAGTATTGGGACCCTCTGGAAAAATTCGCCCCATAAGAATGTTGCAACACCTATCTTTTAGCTACGATGTTTGCCAATTTTACATAAATTTTCACACAAAGTCGTTGCCCTTCCATTTTCGAAATGTAAAAAAATGCCAAGCATTGAGAATATTAGTTTTCTGTATCACTGAGAAAATAATGACAAAATGACGAGGTCATCTAAAAAAATGCGGTTCCAAGCTCAGGGTTAACACCATTCAACGTCATTACAACGGAGTTGGTTGGTCAATGCCTTAATTGACCTACCATTGAATTAAAAATTCGATTTGTTTATGGGCAGACTTCGCACCATCACCCAAAATTCATTAATTATTCGTCGTCTCACTTCGCAGAAGTCTGGAGCCAAGTTCTAGATTCATAAATTTTCTTTAGATGCACAAGTTTCTAAATCATTTTTCGTAGAAAAGTGTTCTCATCTTTCTTTTTTTAATAGAAAATTACACCTTAACCCATATTTCTACATCGTCCTAAAAATAGGACAGCACAAGTGGCATTTATATAAATTATTTTGAATATTTTAATTCTAATTAAAGATGATTTGTTGTTCAAGAGTAATTTAAATTTACATATATGCCATTTTCGCACGTTTAAATTAATCTTAGATATTCTTTTATTAAATTTTTAATATGGCGATTTTCGCAGATTTTTCTCTTATATTTTCAATACACAAGTTTTTTAAAGTTTTGATCTTCGAGAAAAACATACATATAAATTTATTGAGGTAATATTCCATACTTTTATATTAGTTAAAAGACACCACCAAAAAATGGTCTAGAAGATGAATTTCCCCCACATTTTTGATTGTCCTATAAATAGGACGATGGTGCAATGTATTACTTCCTAGCCCCCATCAATTAGTAATAGAGAAAGTCCTTCCTTTCTCTGTTGTATTCCAAAGATTGCAACTCTACCAGTAATATAGGCGCCGGCAGTCGTCTGTCTGACAGGCACTTGGATGCATATCATGACCAGACATGATGGCTGGAGTCAATTGTTCTCAAAGAATTGAGTAATGATGCTCATGCAATCAGTTGTATTTTGAAATTCATCGATGCAGACCTAGATTTTCCGCTTTTGCATGCTTGATTTTTTTTTCTTTTGAAAATTATTTTGATGCTACGATTTTAAAATATGACTAAATTTTTAACTGCGCAAGAAGCCCTGGATAATTGTGGACATTTGATGACAGTGATTTAACGACGTAAACAATGAATTAGTGATTTTACCTCCAGATCCTGATGCAAAGAGCGAAACTGAGGATATTGATGATTCCTCTACGAGGAAAATATAAGAAACTATGTGTGATGACCGATGCATTACCAATGTGCATTACATTACATCCTATAATAAATTTAAAAACGAAGTTGACCTGTTTGATAATCATACGGTAGCTTATTTTACATCGATTCAAGAAAAAAATTGTTCTGGCCTTTATTTATTAATGCAGAAACAGCCTTTGTTGCTCAATCAGATATTTAGTGATGATAGTCTGAGCTTGCTTGATTTTCGAAGACACATAACATTTGCCCATTTGGGATTTTCTATTCCAAAGAATACACCTTTAAGAAAACTAAGTTTTGAACAAGCTAATGAAGATTTTCTAAAACTTAAAAAGGAACGTGTTATTGTAAAAAACCCAGAAAACCCACAAAATTAGATGCCAGCTAAAACTCTGTGCAGCAAAGCCAACAAATATCTACAAAAATGTAACTTTGGACTATTCTTTAGATGCATTATCCCCTTCCACCTGAGTAAGGACTAATATCTTATTTTTAGGACAGCTGGTACCGAATAAACTAATAAAAATTTCGTACGTTTTTTTGATTTTATGTGTATACATAGGCTTAGAGAAACACATATTTAAGACTTTTTTTAAATTATTAATTTTTCAGTGCTTGGTACAGTATGGGCTGAAAAGCTATTCGACCTCACTATAGTTTTTTTTTTGATGAAAATACAAAAATAAAACAGAAGTTCTTTTCAATTGCAGTCAAGGTAATCGGAATTGAAACCAATAATTTGTGGAATATTTAGAATTAACCTTATTGAAATGAAAATAAAAAAGACAAACTTTGAACCGAATTCCGATATATTCTTTGATATTAAAAGCTGAAATAAATGGAAAGGGAAGGATGCCATAACGATCTTTCATTATGGATAACATTTCTCTCATGAGTCCAGCAGCCCTTAACGGGACTACCAACACGATAATAATTCATACGACAGGCATTACAAGCCTACTGTAGTCCACAAAATATTAAAATTATCGATTGTCCAGCAGGTAACGTTAATTTAAGATGGATGAGATACATTAGGGGAATTTTGTCCTGAAGCTTACTGAAATATTGGAGTTATCCCTTTTATATGAATGTGCAGTTAACATCGAGAAAGTATAGCAAAAATTCATATAAAATTTAATATTTTGATGGAATAATTTAAGCTTCCTAGTTGTAAAGTTTATTATAATACTTAAACATGAATCGCGTTAAATTAGCAGAGAGGATTTAATCCTGATGATGCCTAAATTTTGCAAAACGAAAAATTCTAATTTATTTGGGGAAAATTCAAAATTATGGCACATTAAAAATCTGTCGGCCATTTCGAGTAAATACAAATTATTTAAAACTATTTGTAGCGCTCATTTGTAACTGAGTAGTTGGTATTATTTTTAAATATCATTAGTATATAAGCTTTTGAAAAAAGAATACAAGGTGTTTCAAAAATATCTGGCAAAAATGAAAGGGTAGGTTAGGCATACACAAACAAGCCATTTTCGCAAAGAATATGGGGGTGGAAATACAAAGAGGATTCGCTACAGGGGGTATTTGTCAGTGATTTAAGTGAAGCAGAAGGAAGATATGTATAACACCGATGAATTGGAGTGGAAATTTACAATAGCTTGGTTGTTATTGCAAATTTACAATAACAAGCTAGTTGTTGTGCTACCCAACATTACATGTCGTTTGCGGCATGGCAGATACGATAGTGGCATGTTGGATGCAGTATCAACAACAAATCTTTGGAATACTCAAAGTACGTGTTCAAAGGACTTGCCGTCTAAAGCGATACGCACTTCTCATGTTGTTATTCATGAAATCTGGCTGTTGTGCTATTGCAAATTTGTATTCCATTAAATATGTACTGTACATTTTATCTGGTGTATCCTTTTCCTTTAATTAATTCACTGACAAAGAGCCCCCTGTTGCGAATCCCCTTTGCATTTCTGACCCCATGTTCTACTGTGAAAATGACTTATTTCTGTATGCCGTACCAACCCTTTCATTTCTGCCAAATATTTTTGAAACACCCTGTATAAATATATTATAGCATATACATACATTCATCACTTCGCTCTCCTGCAAAAATAATCGTATTGACTTGATGTAGAGCAAAGTCTGCTTTATGTTAAATTCAATATTGCTTGCCATGGAAAATACAGGGATATTATAATTAAAGTTGTCCAAGTGAGAAGGCCCCAAAACCGATCTGGGTCTTCAAATGAAGGAAAAGTTCACTGGTATGCAGTTCAAGTGATGCACTCTAGGAAAACTGAAAATAAAGAAGGGAAAAACTAAAAGGATAAAAAAGAAGGAAAAAAGAAAGAGAAACTAAAATCTTCGTCAACATTTGTACTGCGGTTAATATCTGAGGTGATTTTTGAAGATTTGTTTTATTATTGAAGCAAAACATAATAGTTCATTTGAGTTTTTTTGACTTTAACTAAATGGTGCTGGAATTCAGTTCTGAAAGCAGACTTTTATCGTTCAAAACACCGTTTTCATGCAAAAAAGTTCACTGTCTCACACTTTTTTTTATTTTCATAAAAAAAGAGAAGAAAAGATAGGATAGATTTAAGTTTCAAGCAAAAAAAAAAATAGTTATGCGCCGAAAGGCTTCACTGGTTTTCTTGAACTGTATGATTTAAACCATCTTGATATTGCTGATTTACCAACTCTCCCACCTGGGAAGAAAATAATCCTTGTTTATATTCTTAATGCTCCATAATGTAACTACATCAGTCTTCTACATTTTGGCGCACATCAGCTAAAAGATTTTCATATTCCAAATATACTGCATCTAGATTTGGAATTAGAAGCTACAACCATTCATGATAAACCAAATCTAGTAAAATTTATGAAATTAGTTCCTTGTTTCTGATCAATATTCATACTTACTCGCATGCTTGTTTGCTCATCTCTTTTAAGCATTGCAAAAAGAAAATAGAATTATGCAAATTGCGAAAATCGATGGCTATCAGCATAGTAAAACACATGCTCTAAGCATGCCTTAAAAAATAATTTTTATTAGGAAAGCCGAGCTTCAAAATTAATGATTGTTCTTCAAAAAAAAAAGATTCTAGTTTGTTTCGCCTTTGAAACAAGCAATTATCTTGTATTTCGTGACCTCGTAAAAACAACTTCCATACTTATAAAATCTTTTTGCACAGTGAAATATTGTCATGGAAACGTGTTTCAAGAATGCTTTCATTTTAATGTGATATATTTATGAATTAACCAGATAGCATTTTTCACGTATGCTATTATGATAATATTATTCAATGGAATTGACAGAAATAAATTCAGGGAATAAAAACACATGAGAATAAATACGTGCTTAATATTTTTAACGGTGAATAATATCATTAAACACTGTAATGATGATTAATATAATTTAATAATGTAAACAGGATCAGTGTAGTTTAATGATAAAACAATGATTAGTGAAATTTTATTAATGCAGTGCAGATTAATATCATCTAATGGTGATTAATGTCATTTCAGTAATGTAAAAATGATTAATATCATTGAAATTATTTTCCTCATACCGTACTCATTGAGTCTAGCTGGCTGAGTGGTTAGGACGACAGGTTTAGGAAGCTAGGTGTCGGGGGTTCGAAGCCGAGGTTGTCTGGAACTCTGTTTTTGCTATAGTTTGCAATGAGTTTGACGCGGCAAGCTTGTGACAAGTTTGACGCGTGGTGACTAACTTGTTTCAAGCTTGCACTCTTGCCGTGTCAAATTTGTTGTAAGCTTGCAGATTTGCTGCAAACTAAAATTGCTATCTTGGTCGTAAGATAATGAAAAATAAATTTTCAATTTGAACATTTTTTTAACCGATTGACACAAAAATTGGACACAAATCTACAATTAAGGTTAGAAGACCCCATACAAAATTTCATTTATCTAAGTAATTTTGTTACGGAATTATTGCATTCAAAAGTATGCGATTATACAGACCGACAGACAGTCCACCTTTTGACAGATTTGGCCCAAATTGTGATACGGACCTATATTCTTGATGATAAAACTGTGTACCAAATTTTATCTATTTATCGTTTTAAGTTTTTTTAGTCATCATGTTCGCATGAACACGGACAGACAGACTTCTCGTGGACGAATTTTGTACAAAATTTGATGCAAACGTACAAATAACAAGTTTCATCTCTCTAAATCTAATATTTTCCGAGTTATCGTGTTTACAGACAGACAGACATAATTCTAAAATTGTATTTTTCGGAGTCAGGGAGGTCTAAAACGTGGAAATTCATCAAAATCTCGAGTTCGAAATTTTTTTTTCGATTACAATACTTTCTCTTTGTATACTTCGTATACGAGGAAGTAAAAAATTCTATTGTAACTAAAAAAAATGAAAAAAGGAGTACTTTCGTCAATGATCGATTTTTTCAATCAACTTTCACTTAATTCTTTTAAATGTTAGCTTTCCACTCTAAAAATGTGTGATTGTCAAGAGTATACTTGTTTCATCATTAAAATTATACATTAAAACTTCATGTTTTAAGGAATACAAATGATGAGAATAATACTATTGCTGGATAACAAGCGATATGTCTATCGTCACTAATCACGGAAGTATTCAGAACAACTCTAGCTGTAATTCTGCGACTGTCAGGAATGCATTAACATTTCACATCTTCTGTCTGCCGAATGCTTCACACAATAATAGTTCCTTCATTTGGGCAACTCGTGAATCATCTGCAGGCAATAGTGTTGGGAACATAGTGACAGAAAACTATAACTTTATTCGGGATACTACAATACATTATATTGTGCCTCCGTTTCTGAAGCATGTATTCCATTTTCGTGCAACTAATACCAGTTAATCTAACTGTTTAAATAATTATATAATAGGATTATACTAATTGGACAATAGAGCTAGATTAACTAATCTCCTCTTCTCACATGCTGAATGCTAATAATCAGATCTATATTTCAACTTTTAAAGATTGTGTAGAGCGAATTGAGAGGAATGTGATACCTTGAATGTGTTATGTTCAAGTACTTAGATTTATATAAAAAAATGCTTAACGTTGCTTCATGCATTTTAAGGTATCCGACTGGTTTAAAATCGTCGTTTTTGATGAAATTATCAAAAAACTTTTTATAACTTAATTTTGTAGCCTGTTTAACCAGCTTTCTAAAACTGTCTCACTTTTTACTCTACGTGAATTACAAATGGAGTTACAGCTGTTTTATTGCCGAACTGTAAGCATTATTTTATGTTGCATGAAAACTTTAAATGAGTTTTCTGAAAAATGATATTTTTGAGGAAAACTGTCGACCGTAACAATGATTTCTCAAAAAGTTATTCAAGTATCGATATGAAATTTTCTGAGATTGTTTTCTGTAATATGCTTGATGTTTTCCTCTAAAAACTAAGGTCAATTTTAAAAATCAAGTATTATTTTTAAGTGCTTAAATATAAACGAAAAGCATTTTTTATGAAAAATTACCAGTTTAGTAACCACGTTCAGCTATATCTCAAAACTATTTTGATCTACAAGAAAGATTTTAGAGCATAACACAGATAACTGTCATAAAAATGTAATAATACAAGGATTTATGTATATTTAGAATATGATTTTGTCTATGGCTGTTAGCGTAAGGCATATATTTTAGTCATTTTTCTTCAAATTTCTCAGTTTTTTTAAAAAAATATTATTTTGAAAGCCTAATTTTACAATATTTTCATAGTTTTAAAACATATGCAGTTGAAAAATAACATTAAAAATAATATATAAGTTATTTTTCAAAAAAATGTCTCCGAACACAGTCGGATACCTATAACGTTCAATTTTAGTTGTTCTTGGAACGAAATGTTGTCTGTAATGTCGCAGCTTTGTTACTCATAAATTGTAGAATTCGGGATGTTGCTTGGGCTTAAACTTTTAATCATATATTTATTTATTCGTATCTGTGAGATTAATTGTTAAATCCGTACTTGCTGTTTATATTTTAAGAAAAATGTTACTTGCAAAAGTATTATTCAGCAAAGATTTTCTCAGACACCCTTTCTGGTCACAAGACAATTTCAAAACATTTCTTTTAATTAATTTAGCACTGAATGCAACACACTGTCTTTTAGAAGCAGGATACGCTTTGTTGTTCTTCTGACCTTATTGCAGTTTAAACGCGGTAGGAAAATTTATTAATCAGAAAATTCGGATGTATATATCTTTCTCGAAATAAAACAATTCTGCACAATTACTAAAACCTCCTTCTACTTAATATTTCTCATGCTTTCCATTGTACATAAATTTGTACACTGAAATGCCTAATATACATAATTAATATAAAAATAATAAGTAAGGGTAAAATCTTTCACTTAAATTTCAAACATTACTGAAAGATAATTTTGTAATTTTTCTGAGGATTTTAGGAAAAAGATTACAAATCTTGAGTGCCATCGGATGTCTGGAAGAAGTTTAAGCTGTATGAGTGAATGCTAACAGGAAGAAAAATTATACTGAAAAGTTTTTACAGTAAAATACAGTTGACAGTAGATTATTGTTGAATAAACAGAATTAGCTAATTTCAAATCAAACAAAATAATTGGGTTTGTGAATGAGGCTAATAATTCTTTTTTGGGATCAACTAACAATTCAATTTCAAATAGTCATGTTTTTCTGAGAAACCATATTGGCTGTCGTATGTAAGAATATAAAAAAACAATTGATGCATAATATTTTCTCTTACATGGAATCGTGAATATTCAGTTGCTTGTTAATTGCATTTTTTGACTTTCTGCTAAAATTTTATCATATACTTAACAATATTAGATTTCATTTTAATGCCAGGAAATATTATCTTCAAAAAATATCAATTCGAGTTACTTTTATAGGTTTTTCATTAATATTTGATAACGAAAACTAATGGCAATAATAGTAACGCAATTTATAAAATTTTCTTATGAATAATATAATTATACTAGCAGTACGCAGCAGTATATATATATATATATTATTGATTTCGCCCTCGAATTTTAGTGAAAGTACACGCAGGAACTTGAGCGAGATAAATAACGTGTTCTTCTAATTAAAAATATCAGCATATATGCGCGACTATCAAAAGTATAAAACAAATAAATCAAATAATTCTTGCATCAGTAAAATAAATTAATTAAGATTAGCTGACGCAATAAAATTATCGAGAGTATGACTTGATTTTCGCTTGCTACTGCCAGTCAATCGGATACTAGAAATGCATTCTGGGAACTGAGAGTAACCTTTGGTCGGACGAAAACTTCGTCCATTCGGATAAGATATGCGAGGGAAAATGTTTTGATCTGATCAGTAAAATCCATAGCAAGTCGGAGAAAAAAGATATTTTAACCATTCTTGTTTTAAAACAGGGATAAATATTCCGGTTTATGCCTAAAAAAATTGAAAATGGTAGCATTATTAGAAAGTTGGATGCAAGAAAAAAAGAATTTTAAGTTAAAAATATAAATGAAAAGTTACTGTTATTTAAAAATTTCTCAAATTTCAGTAAATTATGTTAAAAATTCAAAATAAACTTCATTAGAACAAAAATTGTTTGCTCTATCCGATGGTCCATTGATTGTTTTTCGACGATCATTAGAAAAGATACTACAGCCGTAAACGTGCCAAAAATGACCAAAAACCACGCAAAACATTAAATAAAAAAATTCTAGATTAAATTTTAAAATTCTGGCTTCGAGGTGCATTGAGTCACCATTACGACTACATGTATATCAAATTTCATGGTTGTAAGTGCGATAGATTCGTCTGGACATCGCACACACACACGGAAACATTGCCTTTTATAAGTATAGATTAATATTTAGAAGTAACAGTGAACACATAAAGATAAAAATGGAATATTTTTATAATTTAACAAAAAGAATTTGAAATTAAATGTAGTGTGGAACCGAACTAACTTGTTTACTAATAAGCATGGCTGTAAGTATTTTAATCAATGCATCAAATCTTTCACTCAAATTGAGATCTTGTTTTTTAAGCAACTCAAACACTTATTTTATGGATCAACTAATTCCGAAATAACAGTTTTTAATATCGAATTTCAGTCAAAATTACGTGACGCAAGAAGGCTATTCGAACCTTCAAAAGACACCATTTCTACTAAAATGGGCTTGATCGGTGTGCCATTTGTATTGCACAGACATAGGGATATTAAAGTAATGCTTTTGCAACTATGTTTATGAATTTTGTGCTGTCAGTTTTAGATTTGACGAAGAAAACTTCTCAAATTTTATAAAGAGTGATCCGAAATCAAAATATTAACTTCATGAAAAAGGAACATGGTTATTGTTATATATCTAATGAGTAGTAGTAGCAGGTTTAGTGCTAATTCTCAGTTATATTGGAAAATATCAAATGATAAGTACAACAGAATGACTAGAACTAGAATGTTAACCCGTCCCGGCAAATGCCGTCCGGGAAGATTGCAGTCGCAACGACAGCACCCCAGTCAGCGCGGAGGCACAGGCGCACCTGGTGCCACCTCCTTCTAATCCGATACCGTGGCATTCCATTAAACGGGACCAGAACCCCAGCCTGAACCCATACGTGTTGGTCTGAACCCCACGAGCACCACAGCAACCACCAACCAAGATCTAAAGCCACTCACCACCGGCTGTCGATCATCAGCCCCGCAGGCGTTTTTATTTCAACAATACATAATACAATATACAGTAATACAATAATAAATCAGTGGATCTTCCACTGTTACAAACAAAATAGATAAAATAATAAGGGAAACAGCGACTAACTTTCAATCTCCAAATTCAAAAGAGACTGAATAACAAAACGACAAAAAGTTTGAAATTTCTCTTGTCTCAGTAAAATGTTCAATGGGTTATTAAGTTTAATCTTTAATTGATTTCTTTGAGTACTCCAGAGTCGACACCTTAAAAGAATATGTTGCACATCTCCGATTTCCAACAGAATGACTAAATGGGCGATCCTATTTTATAATTTTCAGAAAAGCAAATCACGCATAAAAAAGAGTAACATATGATTTGAATATGTAAGTTCTCAGCAATATAGAATAAAACAATGGAGGAATATATGAAACAATAGCATAAGAAAAAATATGAATACAAGAATTTATTAATAAAACGAATTTAAAAAATCAAGGTTTTATTGAAGCATTAATAAGTAGAAAACAATTTTTGTTTTATCTAAAATTTGGAATGTGTATCTGAAGTATGAAGTTAGCTGATAGAAATACTCTAACTGATTTGAATATTAATCACTTTTAAAATACATTTTAATTTTTATTGCATATTTAATAATAGTTTTCATTCCTTTGATATATCTTGTGGCTTACTTTCTTTGTCGCATTGCTTCCAGCGCTTAATGATTTTACGATGTTTGATTTTACCTACAGATTTTTGATAAAAGATTCGTTTGTACTTTTTAGTACACTATTAAAAGCATATCTAAAACTTTTTTAATTCTATCAATGATTATTTTCTATCTTTCAGTCTTTAATACATTTTATAATCTTAAATATAATTTTTATGGATTCCACTAGTCAATTTTTTCTCGGATTAACTATCATACGCCGCTTCTTAATTTTTTAAAAAAATCCATTAAGAAATTAAAATTAATCGATTGATTGTTGATCAAGTTATCAAAATATTAAAATATAGTACTGTTATTGAGAATATACAACTGTGCAAAATTTCAGAATTCTAGCACACGCGGAATTGAGAGAAAAATCGATTAATTCTAGCACACGAGGAAGTGAGAGAAAA
>BGPR01001179.1:86104-96887 GCA_013235015.1 Araneus ventricosus | reverse complement strand
TTAATTCTAGCACACGAGGAAGTGAGAGAAAAATCGATTAATTCTAGAATACGAGGAAGTGAGAGAAAAATCGATTATAATTTTCTATTATTGGAAACACGAAAGAAGTTAAATAAATGCATGTAAAAATGAATAAAATCGTTTTAAAATGAATATGATGCCATTCTTCTATCCTTATTGTATTTTATGGCGATAGTTTATTTTAAGCATAGTTATTATTTAACACAGAAAAGATCTTTCATAATAAAAATTATTTCTAAATAAGAGGAATTTAACTTATAGAAGCATTGTCTAATGTGTAGCAAATCATTTTTGAAGTTGTTAATCCGCCGGAGACTGTTTAAATAAAGTCTTCTAGATGTTTAAATTTTCACTCGTGAAAACTGCAATTACTCAAATAAAACGTCATAAAATATTCGCTAAAATTATTTATTTTATCTATGTAATTTCTTTTTTCTTTATATTTTTATAAACCTCCTTTAATATTTGTACATAAACACAATATTTTTAGCGAATAATAAGATGGCCTTAAGAGTGAAAAAGTCTTCGTATATGTTACGAGTTAATTTGCAGATGGTGAAAAGTCCAGTTGAGGTACATTTTATGAAGCAATAAAAGCTCAGGGATTTTATAGCTAAATATTTCGCATGAATTAACATATATTTTTTCGGAAGAATAACATTCATATTTTATATCGCTAGCAATTTTTTTTTGTATTCTTATATCTTCCGTGCAAAGCGAATAATACGCTTATTAGCGGCAATATAAAACTAGCTCAAATCTACTGTAAATATGTGTTGCTTAAGCAAGAAAAAAAATTCGATCCATAAAGAAAATAATAGGTTTTTTATTTTGGAAACGCGAAATGTAGATTGTTGGACCTTTAAGAAGCGGACATATATCCTAAGTGACGTCGGCACTAAAAGGCAGAAATGAATTCTAAGCTTGGACGAATTTCTTGCTCATATATCCGAAATAAAATATGGTATCATAAATTTATGGAGAAAAAATGTTTACGTTCATGGGTTCAAAATATGTTTTACTGCATTATTTATGGCATGTTTTTTTCGCGGAGAGAAGTGGAATTTATGGCAAGGGGTAATCGGTAGGAAATTATGATTCCAACGTTTTTGTGCCGAGAATTATAAAAACAACCTATAAAAATGTTTTAAAATAAGTTTCATATTTTACTGCTCTGTGAAATTGTTTCATACATAGAGTATGCGGTAGTAAAACCGTAGTATCAAAACTTGAAAGCAACAGATTAAAACCCCGAAACTATTTAAAATATGAAATTTAGCCGCTTTTTATGTGAACTTTTATTTACATGCGCTTTTAAAACTCTGGAAAATTATTATTGGAATTAAAAAAAAATTAATGCAAAATGTTAAAAGAATACGTTCTTAAACGCCTATTTTAATATGGTCGTATCTCATCGGTGGATATATCTATCTTAAAGAAGAGCTTATTTTAATATAGAAGTGTGTTGTGTATGCTTGGGCTACACATTGACCCCTCTTTTACGAACTTCCCCCAAAAGAAAGAGAGGTCGGTCCATTGAACCCTGTGAGGGCCTGGCTGGATGGGGGAGGATCCTCCTTCAACCTTTAACCCTTCTTGCAAGTTGACTTCTTGCTGTAAGCGAGAAAGTCAATTCTACCAGCGACGCTCCCACTGTGAGGTGTCATACATTTTTTAGGACACATTTTGGCAGCTTAAGTAAAGAACTCATGTGCCCTCTGTTGAATGTTGAAGAGAGAGGCACATTATCGTAATACGAATGTATTCAGGAGTGATTAATGTATCATTATCTGCTGAGCATAAGAGCATGATTTATTATGTGTACAACATGATCTCCATGTCGACAAGCAATAAAAGATGTTGGATCCCATACTGCATGATATCATTTGGATTGCAGATAAGTACACTATCATTTTTGAATTTTTGAAGTCTAAATAAGTTAAGAATACATTTACTCCTGATAAGCTTGTGTGAAATAGATTTTTCCACACCCTCTGCTTCATGTTAGTGGATGATTTTAGCGTCGTTAGATTCGTCAGACAGAAGCCCACAGCCGCCGTAAAATCAAAGAATTTGCGTTTGATAAATTGAACAGTGAACTGTCAGGCCAAGTAAAAAAAAAAATCTCCATGCTGTAGCGGTTACAATCAACTGCCTTCTCCTTCCTATGGTAGGTGGCGCTACTGGAGCCATCTTTTCCCATGATGCCTCTCTGTCATTCTTGTCTGTGTGCTTGTCTCGTGATGTTGTTCTCTGTCTTGTAACTTTAATGTTCTGTGTTGTGGAACGTAGCCTAATAAAAATGGTTCCTAAAATTGACTGGATTCTTCAGCAGCACTACACACAAACTTGAGTCTCGTCCCTCTATAATGTTAAGTTCTACGGACGGAAAAGTTCTCTCCCTCAACAGTACGACAAATTTAACCTCTCATTACACACGGATATTATACGTCTCATATTAGGGGCGACGATCTGTCAAGACATATGTATTTTTATTTATCCACAATGCCTAAATCTTTAATTTTAAATGATGAGTCTCGTCCCTCTACAGTGGCCCCACGTTGAGCGCCACTGTAGAGGGATGAGACTCATGTTTATATGGAATGCCGCTGTTGAAGAATTAGTTCAATTTCAGGAACCATTTTTATTAGATGGCTAAGTTCCACGACACAGTACATTAAAAGGTGCAAGACAGAGACCAACAACACAAGACAAGTACACAGAAATGAAGAGAGAGAGAGGCATCATGGGAAAAAACCCGGATGGCTCTAGTAGAGCCACCTACCATAAAAAGGAGAAGGCAGTGAATTGTAACCGCTACAAAATGAAATTATTGACTTAAAGTTATTGTTTAATTTTATCATTTACTTGAGTTATGTATTATTGAGTTGAGTTGTATTGAAAACTCGTCTTTTGTACCCCAGTTTCCAAATTTGTTCACGGATTATTCTTCACAAAATCGCAACTCTGGAATTTCAGAGTGCTAGTTATTTATTATATCGCTTTTTAGGTCATATCATTTAGTTAGTACGTATATGTAGCAGTGAGTTGATAAATCCCTATGGTTAAAATAACAAAGCGCGCAATATGATATAAGTTTAATAATTTGTCTTCCAATTTTAACTGTCCGAGTTTTTAATAATTCATAATGATTAAACGAAAAATCGAAAAATATTTTCGAAAAAAATATTAATTTTTTTTTACTTGCATTATAGAATCAAAAAGATGAAAAATAACGCAATTTTCAAATTGCTCAAAAAATTAGCTTGAAATTTAAACAAATACAAACTCACAACAAAACATGGTATGTTAAATGATAGGCGTTTGTACACTGTGTCATACAGTCGAATATTTAGCTAGATTTACGTAATAAGTTGGATTTGACATTTGATTGTGATACCGCATGAAATAAGTCCATTAGGCTCATACTTTTTCGGTTTGATTTCATATAAATATTCAAGAAAAGGTTTTGTATTAAACAATATGCATTGTTATATAATATACAGGGTGTTTCAGAAACACGTGGACAAACTTTAAGGATAGGTCAGGCGTACGAAAAGCAACCAAAATCACACAGGAACATGAGTGCGCAAACGCCATCTGGAGGCAGCAGATGGCATTAAAAATAATTCAGCGTTGGCCCAAATTGCTGACACCTTTTGAAATTTGCACATTTTTTCTAATATCTCCTGGAACTTCGACCGTATAAAGAATAGGTTTTAACTCACAATTTACATTGAAGATTCGGTCACAAGGGCATTTAAGGGACCGACCAGAATTTGATGAAGTCGAAAAGGTATTTTGCCTCTTCCCGCTTCACAGAAAACTGATAATGGTTTGAAACTTTCATCAAATCTTTTTTGTGATCTGCGCAATATTTACATGCATTTTCGTAAAAAGAGCACGATTATTAGGGAAGATATAATAGTTCTTTTAAAAAATCCGAAATTTTCGCGTATGTTTTCTTTTACAATATGCAGAGTTTTCAACCAAATTGTATGACACTTACAGCATGCATGACAATATACTAGCGAAGCACTGTAAAAAAATTTCAAACAAATGCTTCGAATATTAGAGAAATTATAAGTATTTGTAGTAAATAATTTTTTATTGCGCATGCAAGAAAGATAGCGTAGCCAGACATATAGGGCAACTTATATAAAAATACCAACTCAATACCGTTAAGATTCAAAAAGATATCGGTATTTTGGCCAGGGCTGTATTATTTTAAATGCCATCTGCTGCCTCCAGATGGCGTTTGCGCACCCATGTTCCTATGAGAATTTGGATGCTTATCGTATGCCTGATCTACCCTTAAAGTTTGGCAGCGTTTTTCTTAAACACCCTGTATATGCACTTTTAATATAACACTTATAAAATATAATACTGGTCTAATATTTGTTCAAAATACATGAAAAATGTGTTTTATCAAAATCGGAGAAAAGGAAGAAACCAAACTGACATTCAAAATTCTCTGAAGATATTTTTTTGAATAGTTGCGAATAAATCTTTATATTACAATGAAAACATGTAATTATGTATAACTAACTAATGTGAAATAAAATTTAATTTAAAAAAAAGATGTTATTCTATTTTATAGATAGAGAAGCTGATTTAACTAGATTTAAAATTCCATCCGATGATCAGAATGTAACCAAAAGGCCAACCACATAAAAATACACATAAACGAAATCAATGCATTTAATATCTTTTTCATTCTAAATACAATCATTTTATTTATTTACACATGATATTTCAGCGTTTCTTTATATACGTATATAATTCAAAACATATACACATTTTGGTCTGAAGTTTAAAGAGAAATTTGATTTCTGAACTCGCATACGTTGAGTTTGGAATTTTGTGAATACTTGAGCGTAGTTTCATCGTGATAAAGGTATTTTTCTTCGTTCTATTGGTTAGTAAACCTGGTCGCGATTCTTGACATATGCACCAAGAAGGAAGAGAGAGCAATCATACTTTCCTTCTGGTTTGCCGAGATTAATCGGGGAATCTTATAATAATACGCGAAAAATGCTCTACCACGGAGACTCTACTCTCAAATATACATTAAACGGATATAGATTTCCTACGTTATATGACACGACATGCAACATGCGTCCACCTAACGCAACAGTTTCTTCTGTGAGTGGATACACAAGTTTATGGACCACTGGACCCACTGCTTTGCATAGTCTGAGGGGCTTTGTCGAGAAACCACTTCTAAATTTAACCTTAATTTTGTTTTCCAACTTTACAAAAATAAAGTGCTGATAATTTTTGACTTACCCTAGTAATCTAATATGTTTGCTTACTTCACATATTATTCATTAGAATTTAATTAAACGGAAACATTTATAATGCTATAATATACAATCCTCAACAATTCCTCTTAATAAAATCGTATTCTGAAATTCGATTTCTTAGAATATATAATTGCATAGCATACATGACGATTTACTTAACTTGTATACGTGCTATATCAAGGCGAAATGGTTCTGTTGGAGTGAGGGGGGGGGGCAAGTCTGAATTTAGAGTCAAAGTAGGAATCAAGTATTGAAGCCTCTGGTCATCACACAACGATATCAGACATTGATTTGGGTTAAAATTCCTGGCAGAAACTACCGTGTTCCTACATATTAATCATAAAATATGTTTGATGCTCTCCATCAAGGTTCTAAAAATATAAATCACTTAATAGAGTCTCTTATGATAAATCACATTTCACAAGTATGTCATTTTATGGATGAATAATACACATAAATAAATATCCTTCATTAATTAAATTTATGGCTATTCTGAGCATTAAATTAGAACAGTTATAAAAATCAGTTGCTGATCATCAGTGTTTAGGAAGAATATTTACTGAAGTATCAAAATAGTGATTATATTAAACTACAGCTTAAAATTTATTTTATTTGTAATTTAAGCAGGGAAATTATAAACAAAATTATATAGTTATTTTGGTACTTATATAAAAAATAATGATAAAATCAATTACGGCCTCTTTTCAAAAGAATTAATTACTTCTAATAGTTTAAAATTTTCCATTGAAACTTTAGCCTATGCTGCGTCGCTTGTTACGAAAGCTAACTAAAAAGGAAAAGTTTATTTTAATAATTCTTTGTAAAATAAAATTACTACCTAAAAGAATAGAGTAATTTACTGGTGTTTTTGTAAGGCAACCTTTTAGAGAGTTTCGAAGTTTAATTAAAATTTGTCGCATAGACATTAGAGAATTATTTATAGTTTATATATAAACTTCTTTAATTAATATAAATAATTAGTAGATAAAGACTGGTTCTTTTTACTTTTTTCCCAACTGAGAAATTGATTTCTTAATAATATGAATTTAACTTTTTTAAAAAGAAAAATCAATTTATTTAGTTAAATGAAAATCTGGGATTATTATACAATGCTCTGAATCATTTTTACAAATGTTTTTTAGTTCAGTTGTTTATCTAATTTTAAACATGCGACAAAAATGTTTTTCAGTAAAAGTACTTAGAAAGTATTAATTAATCGTTTTCAGTCACAAAATAATAATATGATGGAATCATACTTTAACTCCCTTTTTGAAAGCTTTAGTTGCTATATATTAATCTGTTACACTTATTTACATACTCAGAATGGAGTTTTAGGGAAACTAAGCTAATTTAATCCAACAGTACTCTAACTCCAATCTCACAAACGTAAATTTGCTTCAAGCAGAATACACAGTTAATCAATATCTTAAAACACACAGCAGATATTCGATTGTTAATGCGATGAAGTTTAATCAAACATATTCTGTTTAAGTTCATTAAAACTATACAAATTAAGACACGGAACTTAGGTGGGAATATTTGAATAATACAATGAACATCGAAATTAGTTTCCTCCTAGTTTTTCTTTGGAAATTCTCACTAGGGAATGTTGTCTCTTCCCCTTAAAAGTATTCAAATAAAATGCACTCAAACAGATTTTTAAGAAAATGAAATTATTTCGATGCATTAAATCATGAATGAATAATCCAGTATTTTATTTCGGTATAAATGTGTCCAAATGAAAAAAAGATGGAGAAGAATATAATATGAAATAACTGAATTTTCAACTGATATACCGTACGAAATAACTTTCACAGATATTGAAAAAATATATGTATGCAACTGAAATTCATCTCCACATTTGTATCAGAATAATGCGATTTTTATTTGTAATTGCATAATTACTAAGCAAATTTTAAATTAAATTTTTCATTCACTTAACCAGTGATAATTGTTGATTCTAGTTATAAATTTCTATTAGCATCGAAAAATCAAATATCTATCATTAAATTGTAATCTAGTTATTATGGTTTGATTTTGTTAGAAAAATACTTTGGGGAGTAAAAACAGACAATTGCACATAAATTTGTTATTTTATGTCGTATGTTTTGAAGAAGAAAACTTAAGAATACCATAAAGTAGAAGCTATAGATGGTATTCTTCCGCCGAGTGAAATAGTTCTGCAATTATCCTGTAATTGACATATTTGAGCAGAATTTTGCTTTAAATAACAATAACCTATATTCTCTGAAATAAAAATCTATTTTCAAAACTTATGTTATTTAATTTCATAAATCTTTCCCCTCCCCCTTCTGTCTGAAATTACGAGGAACCAAAATGACCTTGGTGCATTCGGGGAAATGCTTTTTCTTTCTGCTTCTCAGAGTTCTTCACATTTGGTTATTAATCTCTCTTGATGCTGGCCTGATTATGGTTATTCAGAACACGTGACTGGATTAACTTGCTGTCAATTCATTTCTTTTTTTATCATTTTATATGGTAGTAACTTCTAAAATCTTGCTGATTTTGAAATTATTTATTAATCTGATCCTTTTTCTCAGTATTTGCATCAGTTTTTGTTCATATATAATACCGAACAATGTGTACTTGTCAGAGATATAAAAATGCAAACGTTTCATTGAAAATTATTATCTTCAATTCAATGCATGTATCTTTTAGAGATTTCATCTATTTTCGACTTCCTGAAACCTATTAAATTAAATGTTATTGATAGTAAAGATTCAGCTGATAATGGAAGTATTTCAAAATCTAAAAATCAAAATATCTACATTAGATAAAGGAATAAACATTCTTGAGAAATTATTTTAGTAAAAAAATTATAATCAAGTTTAATGTATTAACTTCTTTTGATTTCTTTTTATCTGTGTTATGTTATTAATATGTATAACATAAAAGTATACCTTTCATTTCATAAAATTTCTTTGCTTTTTTGTATCTGTTGCCACTTGTTCAGGATTTGTGTTTAATATGATTCAAAAAATATTTTATAAAGTTTTGATCATAATGTAAAATCAAAAGTTGGAAGGATGTTAGGAATTTTATTTAGTTCTAACAATTTATAGAAACATTATAGTAAAAAAATGTTATTAGCAACATTTGCAATATTTTGACCTGAACATAATTTTTTGAAATATTTAATAGCTTAGATGTTACGCGACATTTCATGAAGAGGAGAGTTTTCAGCGGAAAAACATTTACAAAGAATTACGAGAACCGAAATAATTATGGAGATGAAAGATTTTGAGGTTTCGAATCATATGACAAATATTGTAATTATTTTTATATTGCTGTAATAGAAAATTTCTTCTGGAATTCAAAATCAGTGCGCAGTTGTTTAACTTTTCTTGTAGTTTTAGAATTATCCAGAATTAAGCACTACAGCGCCGCAACGAATTCTGTTCCCAGAAGAAGCAGATACCATATTACTCTTATGTAAATTCAAATTCCGAAAAAGATTTTTTTCTCTGTCATTTTCATAACTAGAAAATGAAAGGCCAGAAGTTTGGAATCTTCTAGATAACTAAGAATGAAAACCACGATTTAAAATAATATATACATAAAGGTACATAATGTAAACAGAAAACGCGAATGCGAAACCAATGCGAATATACATGCAGGCATTTTAAAACAAATGCTCGATATCAGCTTGTTATTATAAATCGACTACTTGAGAGTAATTGAATAAAAAATTTAAACCACAGGATGAATTTGAATATTACGTTTCAAAAGTATTATTAAAGGTAAAATTTTAAATTGAAAATCCAACATGATATTGATAGAACACAAATAAAAGCACGAGTTATATTCATTTTGATTGGATAATAAAATTAATTTAATTCTCTCCCCCCCCCTTTGAATCTTCGATTGAATGTCATACAGGCAACGTTTCTTGCAAGCAATATTGTCAAGAATTCGCATATATTTTTAATTAAATTTAAAATACATCATTGTAAATATTTATTTTGTCTCTCACTATTCACTAACAATAGAATAAAGTAATCTGAAAGAGATTATCTTTTTTTTTAGCTTTTGAATCAACACTTCTTTTGCTAAAAGATAAATTGAAAATCCTCAACATTTTCTTTCTGCTTGAACTGGAAATGAAACTTCTGCAGCCTTTAAAAGTCATAGAGAATACAATAAAAGACACTACACTAACAAAAAGAGAATGTAAACATCTGACTATAGGGGAAGAGAAATCTTCCGCCTGAAGGGAAGTTAATATTCAGCATCGAACATCTATCTATTTCTTTTTGCATTATTCCAAAATAGAAGATAAGCATTTCAAATCTGCAAGAATGATAGAGATGACAAAAAAATTCTGTTGTTTCCTTATTTTCCAATAATCGAAACTTTTACATCAAAACTCCCCCTTTCAAAAATTACACCAAGCGTTTTCTTGAAAAGAAACAGAGAGAAAAGACGTTGATAAAAAAATTCTAATTATTTCGAAGATATCTGATCTAAAAATAATTTCGATTTCTTTTTTATAAAAAAAGTCCTTACAAAATTTTCTTCTTTCTAAAAAACTATTACACTTCCTTCGTGATTCGTATCCGTTTCTATTAACCTTTTACATGAATCAAATATTTAATATAAATTATTAATATTTCATTTCGATACTTTTGTTGCTTCAGCAAAAATAATCCATTAACAATTTTTATTAAAATATGAATAGAAGATTGTCTTTTTTAAAGTAACAGATGATTTTTAAGGCACTTGGGCATAAATGAGATATATTTTATTTCATTTATTCATAAATTGTACATTTCTAATAGTTCAGAAACAGTATAGCTAGTGAATTATAAGGTGTTATGTTTCCATTTAGATTCCAAAGTTTTTAAGATTTGTCGAAATGATTTTAAGGATAACAGTGCCCGATTTCAGCCATTTTTGTTTGAATTAATTTTGATACTAATTATTTTGTTTAGTAAAATTGCGTTTTTTTTAACAGAACAGCAAAACAAAGATTATTTAAATAAGGTTCATTAAGTGAATTATATATGTATCTATTTCTATTTATATGAATAAACTCCAAAAATTTTTTAACCTATTATCTCTGTCTTGAGATATACAAATATGTGTTCGTATAAAGAGGCGGAGTGTGCCTTTGAATGCATTGGGAATGAAAGATTATTGTGTCCGTATTGTCAAATAGTTAATACGTTCAAACAACAAGAAATATCCGTCAGATAACTGAAATTGTAGACTTTTCATGAAATTACAGGAGAAGTAAATTTTGCTAAATACACACAGCGTTTCTAACTGATAGACACACTCATTTTTTCAAGTACCAGAAAAAGTAATATCATACGAACTTGCTACTAAATATATTGGTTTGTTCGGAAAATTACCGCCGTTTTCAGATAGCTTGCTCTGAATCAGGGAGACGCTGAATTGGTGTTATCAACCTTTAATATTAGATATGAATAGGG
>BGPR01001179.1:63100-81101 GCA_013235015.1 Araneus ventricosus | reverse complement strand
ATATCGTGGAATTTCAATAAAATTTTGATTGATTAATTAATCTAATTACAAAAATTTTATTTTGTCTTTTCATTATTAATCATTGAAAGCTACTAGGACACATATACCCCAGTGAACACAACGGATGGGACGTATTTGCCCGGCCCTAAACCAGGGGACATATTCCTAAAAATAAAACACCTTTGTTTTGGCATTCTAGTATGCCCTACCCATGGTTCGAGTTCCCAAAATTGTTGAGACATTGATTAAGAAACCTCATTGTAAAAGGGCGAAGCATTTTTTTTCCGTGGAGGACATTTCCAGATTTATTTCAAACAATATTTATCATCTTTTGAGGAAGTAAAATATTTAGGCCAAAGTAGAAATATTATATTTTATAATTTTAAAAAAATCAGCAGAAAAACTTAAAAATCCATTTTACTCAACAACCTCAAAAGCTAAAATTAAAAAGATATCATTTTACAGTAATACTTGCTCAAAATGATTTCCTTCGGTTGATGTCATGATCACACAGTTTATCAAATCTGCTGTACTTGTAGATTCTCTTTCTCAGACTTTAATGTTTAAGAAACTCCGAAGAAAGTAATCTAATGGACTTAAATTTAGCAATATTGGGGGGCACTCACAAGTACGTCCTTCTCCAAATTTTCCTATCAGATTCCTCAGTATTTCCAAATGTATTGGTCTGAAAAGTACATGGCTGAAGTGATTTGTGTGTTGGCGCCGCACCATGCAGAAATCATGTGCTTGACAAATAACACAGGGAAACAGACTCCTCCAAGTATTCATATAATGGTCCATATCTAATAGCCGTACAGTTATTATAAATTAAAGTACAATTGAAAAAGAATGGGCCAATTAAAGTACTCTTCCATATTTTGCACCAAACATTTCCAGACAAACGCACTTGATGCCAATTTGGTGCATGTCATGAGGATTTTCCAGCAGTCAAAAGCTACTATTGCGTGTATTAACACTTTCTTGTTTTGTAATTTGTCACTCATATGTCCAAAAAATTCCATTCGCTAAAGATGAATTTTCAACTTTTTTTATTAAAATTATTGTTTTATAAAAATATAAAAATCAAAACAGCAGTTCTTGTCTCTTGATAATAATTCGTATACCAGTATTGGGTATTATGGACATACCCCAATTTTTTTTTTTAAACTTTCAATTCTGGAGATTTTCAATTTCTCAGAGCTATACTGATTTTTCGTTCGCTGCTTTTGAGATGAGCATTTCTAACGGATGGTCTTTCATATTTACTTCTGATAGAACATCACAGTTTAAATTACTCTTTGATGTTAGAGTTTTGCTGTGTAGTATGAATAATAATTAAGTGCTGCATAACGATGATCTAGTTAATTTTAAGTATATTTACTAGAAAAAAATGTAAGGGTGAAAACAATGTGAAACTCTCTATTCAGGATAATTCTCGACATCTTTACAGATGTGCAAAGTGTTTTACTAAGCTTTTTCTATAGAATATGTTGTGTAGTATTGAATGAATATTTTGATGTTAGATGCTTTTTTATTATAAATAATCTATTTATCTTTATTTCAACAGACTGAACATCGATACAAAACCTAGAAGGACTTGTAATAATGGCTTTTTACCGACTTTTCAGTAACAGTTTCAGATTGATGTTCATGGTAAATTATTCTTCGATATTACTACTAGGGCTCATTACTTCCTGAGGAGAAAACAAAAAGTTTTCTGAACAAGAATAAAGAAACTACTTAAATAAAAGTGGAAAAGTTAGGAATTTCCATAATTTAACTACTGCAGTTAGAGAAACTTCTAGTCAAACTCATTGATCTTTTACCGCCATAAAGAAGGGGAAGAAATTATTCTTGTTCAAATGAAATTTTACGTATTTCATTTCAAAAAGAAGTTAGCTCAAAAGATTTAATGTGTTGTAAAAATCTCCTAAGCCATCTTAAATGGAATTGTTTTTGAGGGATTTTTGTTAAATCTAGTGAGAAAAATTTGCTCGAATTCGAAATACTTTTTACCGAAACAGTAAGTTTAATTTATTCACGACACAGAGCGATTCAACATGGGTTTTTCTTCGGTAATTACGCTTCGCAAAGGTACATTAGGCACGTAATTGTTCCATTTAATGGCCTTAGTAAAATCCTAAAAGAGATTTTTTAACTTATTTGTTGTAATGAGTTGCATTTTCAGTTTCCTTAAATTCAAATTAGAAGAAAACTAAGGAGATTTTGAAAAGATATTAGTGCCAATGTCTCGTTCATGAATTCACATTTAATTATTTCTTGGTTGGTTTTAGATCTCGAAAAGTGTTTATTTTGTTTCAATTTGACATTTAAAACCCTAACTTCTTCCAAAATTATCTATTTAAAAGAGTTTTTTACATGCAAATAAGATTTTTTTTCATTTTAAGGCCTATTATTCAAAAATATGGTGCGTTTAATTTGATTTTCTGTTACATCATAGATGCATTATATAGAAAAAAGCCCACATATTAATTTCTAGAAATTTTGGAACATATGTAGTCCTGGATTAATTCCCTGTATTTTTATGACTAAAACTAATTATTCAATCTTCATTTTTTTAAAATTATTATTTAATTTTTGAGTTATATTTTTGTACGTGGCTTGATATCTTGATTTTTTAATTTAATCACAATCAAGCACGAATCAGTTATATTAGCGTATTTGTCATTTATACTTATTTCCGTAGCTTAATGAAATATGTAAGTGGGGAAACGATTAAAGGTGAATTAAGATATCATTTAGTATAATTACTAATAAATTTTAATCAAGTATTTCATTGAAGATATTTATTTTGATTTTCAATATATAAC
Organism: Araneus ventricosus; assembly: GCA_013235015.1. Classification (NCBI taxonomy): domain Eukaryota; kingdom Metazoa; phylum Arthropoda; class Arachnida; order Araneae; family Araneidae; genus Araneus; species Araneus ventricosus. The sequence continues at coordinate 78,270 of BGPR01001179.1, read as the reverse complement.
GTTAAAGAAAAAGCACAAGATGAAAAGGAAAAGATGAAAGCACAAGATGAAAAGGAAAAGATGAAAGCACAAGTGAGATTTCTCAGGATCCTAAAATTTGACACATTTTGTGCAGTAAAGGACCAAAAATATTGTTAAGGTCTTGGAGCACAGTATCAAAAACTTATCCTGTGTATATCCTCTGCGATATTGAAACGAATGCTACCCTTTCCAAGACAGACAACTAATAGAGTGATAATTAATTTTGGGAAAGTTTAGCATCTTTTCTGTAAATCATTATTTTTTTTCTGTAATGATTGCCGAAAATAGCTGTATCTCAAAATATGTACTTTGGATTATGTTCTTCTTGTTTAACTGTTTCCAATCATACTATATGATACTATATTTTATTGAAATGTTTTCTCTTTGGACATGTTTTGGTAAACGAAATGCACATTATTTAAAAAAAAAGATTTCCAGAAATTTCAAATATTTAAGACAAAGGTTGTGTACATTTTAAATTAAAACTGCCTGAAAGGTAGCGATATCTAGTCTGATTTATCTCTTTTTAAACAAACTAACTTCTCAAAAATAGCATAATCTTGATAAAATCAAACTGAGTAGAATAAAATTAAATACATTCTGTTAAATATAAACTTCCCAATCGCCCATATTAAAAATATCGTTTCTTTATGGCTTCATCTGGTGAAAACATTTTAAAAATTGTTTCATATTTCATGCTTTTAAATTAAGCTTTATCGGTCGCGCAGAAAATAAAGCCCCTTGATAATCAATTTCATCGCACCGATATTCTTGAAGTTAAAAAAAAATTGCAATTTTATAGTAAATCATGGTTTCTCGACTATCTTCTCATATAGCATGAGCAAAACATTGGAACTCCATTAACTGTGGTGAGAGGCGGAAATCTAATTAAGTTTTTGTTGCCTCTCCGGATAATTGACAAGACGTCAATAACACACGCCGGCGTAAATGCCATACTCAGCTCTTATCTTTCTGAGTATAGGCCAGAGTCTTTCAAGCCATTGTATACGGTGCAAAATAATAGACTGAGATTTTGGAAAACGGAAAGTTCAAACTTTTCTAAAAAAGATAAATTGGGTGAATTGTGAAAGAAAAAGTTTCAGAAAGAAGTTGTCGGGAAACTGGAGAGAGAACTTCTAGATAAGAAAATGGAATTATATTTTTATGTTCATTACATTTGGTATCTTAATAAGTAATAAAATTAAATTGCTATGATTGTTTAAAGTTTATTGATTGCTATGATTTCAGCAGCTTGAAAGGAAGCTACTATGAAAATCTTGATTATAGCCTCTGAAAAATTGCCTCAGAGAGTTTGGTTCTACATGGTGTGTATATAGTAAGTGAGCCTGGTCGAGGTAGTTTGTAGTAGTAACGAAAAATTAGATGGATGCGTAAATTTTTACAAGTGCTATTTAAATTATAAGCTGAATTTTTTTTGCAATAAAAGCATCAGTTACAAAATTATCATTTATACAGCCCTTTAACGAACGTTTTAACTCTCTCATACCGAGCGAGGTGGTCCAGGGCGGTCGAAGCGTTTGGCTTCTTTTGAGGGGAGATGAGGTTCTGAGATCGCTTAGGAGCTAAGAGCGGTAGGGTCTCCGATTATCCTTGCCCGTCACAGCCCATTTCCGTGGGCTATAAGGAAGGTTATAGCAGGGGGTGGCGTAAATGACAACCTAGGTTGGGAGAGTCCAATTTATGTCACTTCCTTCCAAAAATGTCCGGTTTTAAAGGGGCTAGAGGAAAAAAGTCGTCTCGGAATCAAAGAGCTAAGAACGTTAAAAATAAATGAAGAGCAAACATTCAAACCGTGTTTTCTCCAAAAAAAGAAAAAAATGAGTTAGTGATTTTTCTTTGAACTCAACATTAAATAGTACAACTGTATACTATTAATTTCAACTGAAACAAGTTTTATCCCATTATAAACCTACTTAGAAAATTGAGGTTTCAATCAAAAAGTATTACCTGCAGAGCTTGTTTACTGTTTCCTGAAAAATTGTATCTGAAGGAGAAAGCATGGTTTGAATGTTTGCTCCTCAAACATCCTAGAATATTGCAAAAAGAACCATTTATTTCACAAAGACAGTACCACTGGTTTGAAAGAGCCAATTTATATTATGCAATATTTTCTAAATTACAGATGAGTGTCATCTGAGGGTGATAAGTTTTATTCTCGATTTGTGACTTAAGTGAGAATCCTTTATATTTTGCACATGTAGCGTAATACAATCCTTAAATTCTGCCAATGTTCGTAAATCGATACACCACAACGTTTACATACCCTCACAAATCGGACGGAGCTTGGTAAAATGAATTTGGTGGGCAGGTATTGGGAAAATGCGACTAGTTACTTAATCATTTGTAAAATGTTGACGCAACAAATTTTCTCCGCACCTTTAAAAACGCGGAGATGCACCATCTTCCATATAAATAGTTATAGATAGACATCGCCTTTGATACATCGGAGGTATCACAAACTTCCGGGACTAAATATATCTTGAGACCATTTTCAACAATTTTTTAAGAACGAAAGACTAGTATCAAAACATAAATGTTCATGTGAAACAACACCAAGGTGTCAACTTCAAACGATGCAAAGGAATTTTCTAGAAAATGTGTGGATATGCTCTTATCCAAACTGGGAATTTTAGATATTCACTGTACTGTGAATGCAGTTACTATAATGCAATTTTTAACTTTGGAAATATATGCAGTTAGATTTTTTTGCAGTTTTTGTGAAAAAGGCTATATTCGCAAATTTTTTATTTGGAATTTAAACTCCTTTTACACAGCTGCTTACTGTGTGAAGTATCATGAATAATAATAGTATTAAAAAATATCTCTCAACACACACGATTTTAATCACGTGATTTAAAATAAAAGTTTTTAAAACGAATTAATTAATCTTATTATAAAATTGGGGTCAGTATTCGAAATAATAGAACCAAATGCATTGGTTTTATTAAAAGAAATTAATTAAACTTAGCTAACTTACCTGAAATGCTTTTTTTCGTAACAAATACAAACCTTTCGGACATTTCTTCTCATAAATTCCACATTTTCTCATTTCTTTTTTGGCATGCAGAGTTCACGGTGCGATCATAGAAAACTACTTAAGTCATATCTCTGCCAAATTCGCAGTGACAGGTGACACCGCAGGTAGAGGCCATTTGGTTGTGACGGTAGATTTATCGCGAAACAGACCCATAAATACAGATAATGGCGAAGAGACTCAGTGGGGTAGGATTTCCTTGATCCGGACGCCAAAATCTTGTCACCAGGCCACTATGGTCCCTTGTATCTGAAATAAATACTGCCTTTGTAATTCGATAGTGTCTAATTTGTATTAAGTTGAAATGTTTATATTATAATAATCCCTATACAAATTTCACCAAATAGGGCACTGTTGCTTAAGTCGTACCCCCTAAGGAAAAAGTATACACATTGCACGTTTTACTAAATGAAGTATTTAATTTGCATTATTCGCAACTTCTATGAATATTGCACCTATTTATTACAAGAAAGTTCGAAATACACGCACTATGCTGAATGAAATAAACAAGTCTTAAAGTAATAACGTTGATACTACTAAGGGAACCGGTTCTTGAATCGTGTAACCTATGTTCTACTTCGTACCTTGGAAGCAAATGAAGCAGAAAAGCCTTGAATTATTATTATTTGAGTAAACTATTTGGACTTGAGTTAATCCTCGGTCAACACTTTCGGCTTTCCAAATACATAATGTTTATTTGGTTCTAGAAGGTGGCGTCGCAATTTCGGTTTAGGAATATTATACTTTCATCGAAGCCCATATCAGAATTAGGTAATTTTCTTTACGCCTCGTCCATAATTGTTATCGGTACGTTTTGCCACGTTTATGGACCCCGCCTAAAAATTAGTAAAAGCACATTTAACATTGCATAACATTGCAAAAAACAGTATTTTCTTTATAAAAATGATATGTACAACTTAGAACTTTCCTAGGTGACGGACTTGCTTGCGAAAGAGGGAAGTGCTCTTCCTTCTGCCGCCTTTGGTGAATTCTTCGATTCGAAATATCTTCTATCCACAGGGCTAAAGCAAATTCTGCGTGGAAAGTCCCTCCCGCACACGAATGGTATGCTGGAAATCGTCCTGGTCTGTCTCTACAGTCCGAAGGTACAAGATCCGCACAGACTGCATTGGCCAGACTTCGTAGTGGCCATATCAAAAGCTTGAAATTCGTCGAAGAAGAAAAGACTTCCTTCTTCTCCTGCTCATGTCATTGACTGTATTAGCGCCTCTGCGAGGCTGCTGTAGAGTGAGGGGGGAAATGGACTTGTGGTACCGTTAGAGCGACATGATATCATGGATCTGGTCTAGTATTTGGACCAGGGGGACATGAAACAACAGAACTTACCTGGTGCAACTTAAGCAACGGCACGTGTAATATTTTAAGTAAGCATCTTAAAAGAATGAATTGAACCAGAGCGTCATTGCTGCAAAAAAAGCAACTATTCAAATAGCACGGAATGTTACCCTAAGAAATGATAACATGTTATTAATAATATTATCGTTTTACGTCTTACGAAATACGCTCAAAAATTATAATAAAACTACCGAAAACTTATTTTTCTTCGAGGTTGCGTTGTAACGCATCGCAGCTCCGTTCTAAATAATGGAATTAACATCGTTGCTTATTCGACGAAAACAAAGTCAGAATGGAATAGGCAAGAATTAGGCTGTGATATGACTTCCGCAACCTTACCCTACATTTCTGGGACATTTTTGTCACAATAATGAAATTCCGTCCAAATTCCTATCATTATAAAGGGAACATAAAATTCGCTAGAAGTTTTTACATTCCAGGACAGAATAAAATTAGAATTTCGGATTTCTTAAAAATAATAACCGATTTCAGGAAATTTTGAGGCTTTGTAATTTAACGAGCTTCTCTGAGATCAATATTTTGAGGATTCAGAGTAAAAGTGAAACAAATCCACCTTTCGTACATTTTGCAGTGGCATGCAGTGTAGAAATTTATTTTCTGTGTAATAATGATTCAATTCCATAATCCCATTTGTATCCACCAGGCAGCGAGCACAATTAGAAGTCTATTGTTATTTTAAATAAATCTAATCAACTTTCAGTTCTGTGTTTTTGGAAATGATTCTCATAGATTTGGTTGTTTTCAACTCCGAAACCTCCATTTAAAGAATTAAAGCAAACCTTATTCAAATCATTTATGTGCTGAATCATATATTTTTATAAGGATAACCTAAGAAAACGTTTAATGTATGCATCATAAAAAAATATTTTATATTTAAATTTGCAAAATTTAAAATGTTAGCATTTAAAAATATTTCTTTTATTTCTTCATCATCCATCATCAATAATTATAAAATATTATATGCGAAAACACAATCAATTATTCTATAGGAACTTTCTTACTCTATACACTCTCAAAGATTTTAAACAGATATCTGGGATTTTCTCTCTTTTCTAGATCACTTATATTAAGGCTATAAAGAAAAGATCACTTATTATTTTTATTTTTCCGAATTGTCTTCTTATAATGAACTTTGTTCATAAAACTAATTCGTATGTCGATTCTATTGATAACCGATCTTTCCTAGCTGCTTTCTACTTTCCGTTTCCTATATTAATGTAACAAGGAGCAGCATATAAATTATTTCAGAGATTGTTCCACTTGGTTTGCTAGTATCAGAAAATATGATGTCAATATATTTAATTAAAATTATAATTTATGTTCACTGCATTTTAGGTTATTATATATTTGACATGAATTAGCTGGATTATTATTTATTTAATACCAGTTTCAATATCAGCTTTGCGAAACACATTGAAAGAAACCGTATTACGTAGATGAGCATTTCTCCACCTTTTTGGTTGCACGGACGACCTGTTGTGTAAAAATATTTTGAGACCCAATAACTAAATATGCATGTAAGAAATAAAAACACATATAATACATATATATGCAATAATAATTTTGTTGGTATAGTCCTTGAGTAATGAACAGGTCGAGTAAATAACTATTTTTCATCTATTTTCAATACATGGGAAAGTGGCGGGATATACGTACATCTCGTATGAAAGTTTCAAGCCAAAAGAGAACGAAAAATCCCTGCGTTCTCTCAGATACGGGATTAACATATAGACACGTGATAAAATGAAGGAAATATTAGACACTTTTAGCAAATTACGTAGGTGTTTTAGGGAAAAGTCTGTCACCAACAAGTCGCCGAGTCAAGATTTTCTGTGAGCGCGTGAAGCTATTTAAGTATTCTTTTAATAATAAATAAGCCAAAATGGGTGATTTAATATACCTCCAGCGCGGGAAATAAAACGAAACGGAGTTTAAGAAAAGTGATTTTGGGATACATTAGTATTGTACTAAGATTTTAAAATATATAGTATTAGAATTTAAAGTAAAATTAAGTGGAATTATTATATTATATATAGTTTTTGAGTTATAAGCAAAAAACTAGAGATTTGTTTTTAATGTTTTAAGGCTATAACTAAAATTCCAACAAAAATTATTGGTGGCAAACCTCATAATCGTAAACAGAACCCGAAGAAACATAAAGAAGCAAAAAAAATTACAACTCCTCCAGAATTGGACTTAAAAAAAGGACTTAACGACTGAACTACTGAGAAAAAGCGAAAAAGAGCCAAATGAGGAATTCGCGCCAAATGAGAACTGAAAAAAATGCAGCTCAAAGGAATGCAATTTCAAGCGGAGAAAGGGTTGCTTTTCTCCCGCTTCGCGTTTTTCTTTGCGTTAGTATCTTATACGTAGGAGGGGAAAAACTTGATGCAGCTCTGGTCTATCTCTCTCTTAATTCTTGATTGAATATCTGTTTTATTTTGACATTTTTATTGCTTTTTGCCATTTTCGTTGATCACTGAATGCTCAAAGTGGAAAAGTAAGCCAATTAGAATAAATTCGAAAATACAATCTTTTAAAATAATTTCAGGGGGGGACTGCAGCTCTGCAACTCTTATGGAGGAGCCGCCACTGGGTCAATGGTTGCTTCATTTCCGCTTTGGTAAGCAAAATATATTTGTTATGTTTATTAAACCAAGAATTCCACTGTTTATCTAAATAGATGAGAAAGAAATATTTTTCGTCATAGGCTGTATAGATTCCTAAGCACCCACAAAGTTGGATTTCCTAAAATTTTACATCAAAACTCAAGAATAAATTTGTTCAAAAGTATCAAGTTTGAATAAAGATTGCTATCTGAAATTTAAATATGAAAACTGAAAAAAATTCAAATAATAAGAATTTTTTTTAAATAATTCTGAGACTGCAAAGTAACATATATATTAATTTTAACCTAGAATTTAATGCTCAAAATTTAAGTAAATGGCAAAGAATATTAATAAGGAAATGAAAATGAAGACCGAAAAGAATGGAACTGAAAGAAACCAGTTACACATAACAAAGTAAAGTTGGAAAATATTGTGAAGTAGGAGAAAAATGTCGTGACTACGAAATATCGTATGAAAATTAAATGTCTCGGAACAATTTTTCTCAAGCATGAGAGACTTAATCGGGAAGAAAACATACATAAGAACTGTCAGAGTAATCGCAAAATCTGTATCACACATTCAGTAATTACAGCGCCCAAATCATGTTTTCTTATTTCAATTCATCAGATTCATTAGAGAATTCAGATTAAACCTTCGATTAAACAAATAAAGGTGAAAACAAGAGAGATTATTAATAATTTAAAATTTTTAGCAATTATGTTCAGGGGTAAAAATATTAAATTATTTATTAAAGATGTGCAAATTAAATTCATAAATACTCCATTTCGACGAACTATCCAGACTAAAATAGTTAAAAGCCGTTAAGAAACATTAAAGATATTAAGAGATACACTTTTTTTGTTCTATGAAATATGAATTACTTAAAAGTCTCAAACTTCAGATGTTTTTAAATTGATGACGGTATTTCTAAATCAAAATACAAGAATAAATACCAAGTTCTAATCATTTGAAGTATTTAATTAAAAATTTTGCCTAAGTTGTGCTAAGAGAAAAAGAGAAGTTAAATGATGGATTCCTGTAAAATGTTTCTGCTAGAGATCCATTTATAGTTCCTTTTAATGCTGGACATCATTTATATATTTTTGATCTTTAGGAATTTACTATTTTTTTAAAAAAAAGTTTTGTTTCAAAAGTCAAAAGAATTCTTTTGCTCTTGTTTCCTTTTTAAGTTATTTTTATAGTATTTTCTTTCGATCTTATCTAAGAATATAAAAAGTTAAAATTTAAAATGATGGAATGATTACTAAAAAAGGAGGAGGGGAAATATTAGAAATTTGAAAGACTATTAATAAAGACATAAAAAAAGATTCTACTTCAGTTTAGATGTTGTCCATCGGTTACTTAAATTTCAAAGAAAACTGGATATATCTTTTTCATAGCATCAATAATAATTTAAGGATCACCAATGCTTTGAAATGTTTCAGAAGAGGGTGATAACTATTTTCATAGATTTATTATTTTTACAAAAATATTTTAATACATCAGAATGAGGCCTAGAAATTATAATGTTTCAAAATACAATTAATTCTATAATATCATCTTCGTTATGGATAGCTGAACGTTATACACGATTCAGTAAATTTATAGTAAACAATTCTTTCTTAACTTAAACAAACGCATTTCAATGTCGCATGAACAATGCTATTAATTATAATATGTTTTGTAAGATTGAATCCATTCTACCATTTATCAAAACAAATAGAGATTATTTATCAGTCTCGGGAACAATACAGTCATGTTACAAATGGTTAAAATATCATCTTTTCATAGAAAACATATTATTCATCCACACATTTTTAAAATAAGGATACATCAGTCGTTATTTCGATTGAACCATTCATTCTTACGAAATTTTCCAAAGCACTGAAGTTTTTTTAATTCACTTTTAAAACAATTTTCTAGCAAATGGGTCTCTCAGGAAAGCTGTGTATTTTTCCTAAATATGTAGTAAAGCTCTGAAGAATTCCATTTACATATTTCAAACACATTCTGATGCATGCTATTGCATTTGTTTTTCACATTGCTTTAACAGAGACGGGTTTGAATTACATCAAATTTATTGAAAAAATAATCATAAAATTAATCAATTTTACAACAAAATATATTGATTTAACAAATTTCACACTGGATCCTCAGACGTCAAATACATTCAGTTTTGTAGCTAAAATTCACATAACATCTAACTGAAACAAGTCACATTTAAAAAAGTTAGCATTGGAGCATAGCAGAAATTATGAGCGCAAATTAGAAAAAAAATAATTGCATTTATTATAAGACGCATGCAAAAATACAGATTAATTTTCCTTTGTATATTCTCAAATACATTATTACATAACTTGAAAATTCGAATATGAAGCGTATGTTTTATTCCAGGAATATTAGTGATCAACAGTTACATTTAAGTGAAATAACAGAAATTTGTCTAATGCACAATATTGCCTCTAAATTTAATTTTGAAAGTCATATTAAATTCGAATAATTTATTTTTATCCAAGTGGAATGATTGTGTTTCACGATATAACTCTTAGTTGATTTTTTAATATGTGGCTAGAAAATCTTAGATGGCCGTTAAAATCTAATACCCTCTTAGTTTTTGCTGCCCCATTTTGAATAGTTTTATTATAATTAAAGATGGAAATGAATTGTAACAAAATCTCTATTTATACAAGGCACCTACATTTTTGCTTGGGTGATTTAGGAATTTAAATGTTTTCTGAAATTACAATACAAAATTAAGAAGGAAAAGAAAAGAGAGAATTGAACGTCCCTGTAGGAAAAAAATATATACTCCTTCTTTAATAAAAATAAACAAGATTTTATGAGGAAATATACAGAAGACTATTAACTTCTTCGAAAGGCTTTCTTTTAAGTAGTTCAGCTGTAAAATATGTTAAATAAAAGACCCAAATCATGTTTGATTTGTGTGGATCAAAATTTGCATTAACGGAAAAAAGAAGTTACGCCAAAACAAACGTATAATAGGATCAGCAAATCTGAAAGAATAAAATGAAGAAATGTTGCTTGGGAGGAAACTAACCTCCACAAACAATGAAAAAATTTTATAAATATGTATGACAACAAAATAGTGATACGAAATATTTTGCTCTCTGATATCTGGAATATATTCTTTCTTTTAAATTTCTGCTTGCTTCTGAACTGTGGAACATTTGTTATTCTAATCAGGGCCGTTAACTTTTTAAAAGGAAAGCTTTTCGAAGAAACTTTACAAAAGCTATTGAAATCCGATTAAGAGATTTAAAAGTCAAGAGTTTCCTTTCAAAAGAATGCGAAAGAAAATTAGCCTCATACCTATGCCGTCATGTATTGGCAGGAACTCGTCGGAACAGATTAGCTCTGCAGTTTCTAGAGAAATTAATTAAATATAATATTAATTACTTAAATACATTAAATTCAGAATTTAAACCTGAGGTTTTTCTAATATTTAGTTCACAAACATTAAAACACTTCTGTTGCTCTCTTGCAAAAGAAATTGTAGAAAAACGGCAGTTTTATCTCATATTAAATTTATAAAATAATTTTGTAAAAACGAATTTTATTTCTTCATATATATATAAGAGGCAAAACATAATAGAAAAACAATAAAATAAATTACAAACATTCATATCAAATTCATATAAAATATGTGTAAAATATTCATATAAAATTCATATAAAATATGTGTAAAATATTCATATAAAATTCATAAACTCATATAAAATCTACAAAAACACAATTATCAATCAACTTATAAGAATCAACAAAATTTGCAATAACACTAATTCTGCCAAAAAGCAAATCATGCACTTAAGAAATAGCCTCAACATTAATAAAATTCCCCCCTCACTTTACGAACCTCTGATTGATGGATTCAAGATGTAAGTAAAGGATTGCTTGTCAGAGAGATGCCGACGCGAAGTATAATCTTCGTGGTAGGGTCAATCAAGTCGGTAATATCTGATTTTTTACCTCGAAAACGCATCTTTTAAACATTTTTCACTGGTCTCTCAATTTTTACTGATTTCTTCCACTATTTCTCTACGCATTCTATCATTATCGCTCTTCCATTTAATCTTCATCGTTCACAACATACTACACTCCCCTGGCAACAGCCAAAGTTGAGCGCGAAAACTGTTATTTGACACGCTGTTCACACCCCTTCAACGCCAGTCTGTACCGTGACCCTCCGCAAACACTGCCACGTCTACATCCTTCCTTCTGGTACGTAAAATATTTATTCTTACTTTTCTCTAATGTTATTACATCGAACTTCTGTTTTAATTATTCAAAACTCCTCTCTGTTTTTTGGTTTGGCATTAGGGATGAAAATCATTGTTTAAGGCCTTACGGCGTAACTGATTGCAAGAAAATGTCAAATTTTATATTTAGCAATTCACAATAACTTCATCCTCTGAAGAAACGTTATTGTACTTTTATTGCATTTTTCATTTCACATGTTATACTCTTTCATTTTACGATTTATACTCTCTCTCTCTATATATATATATACCTTAACTCCAATTCGCTCCAATTCACACAGCAAAATTTCCCGCGTGGGGGATTTTGTACACTATATAATTCTAAATTTCTAGGTAAAAAGATTTATGTTTTATAAGATAAGTTTTAAGTCAAATACAATAACCATGTGTTACAACAAATAAAAAACATTTAAAATAGGCGTTTGTGACAATATTATCCAATAATTACAATTTTACTCATTTGTGAAACGCATATTGAAGATTTGCAGATTTATAAATTTATATACAGTTATAATGAAATAACACAAGTAAGAGGCAATAGAAATATTTTAGTTAGAACTTAAATATCTTTAAGCCTTAATTAAAATACAAAAAAATCCAGTTAGAGCTATAATACTACTTATTCAGTGTCGGTTTCGTTATTGTTTAGAGAGACTTAACGATAGAAAGACTTCGCTCAAACTCTAACGTTCAAATGAATGAAAACAAAAACCTTTCTACATCACTTAGCAGGAGTCAAATGTAGGTCAGCTGGGAGAAAAGCTTAAGGGCTAAGCAGAATTAAAACAGCGGCCGTTAATGCTCCATTGGTGCACAAAATACATCAACGCTAGCAATTAAGGGATATTCATGATTATAGTTTCATCGCTTGCTTCCATTCGGAAAATATTATATATATATATATATATATATATATATATATATATATATATATATATATATAGTTAAATATTTTACAAGAAATTAAAACTCAAATAACATTTTCAGTATATATACCTATTAAGCCAATAATTAAAATTAAATATAAATATAATGTTACCTAATTAATAATCATACAATGAAACACATAAAGATAATTAGATTATAAACTATTACTATGAAAAAGACAACCCAAAGTTGGAATTCCAACAATGAAATGCCAATAGATCTTAGGAACGATTATGTCGCATTAAATTCAATTTTATAGGCGCTATATATATATATTATATACTGTTAAAATTACAAGAACTGCGAGAAAATTAAATTTTACCTTATTCGGTTTAAACAAACTATATTTCTGCTTATATTTATGAGCATAAAATATTCATTTTAATCCCTATATCTGATACTCCGTTTAGCTGACATGAGTTCAGAACTAATTAAAATTCATAAATTGAACATGACTGTTGTTGCCATTATCATTATGTTATCGGATCGTTAAGCGGACACGTTACCTTTTCAATATATTTTGTTTATTTGAAGCATTATTGGAAAATTTTGATACTATTGAAACTTCAAAATCAAATTATATCATTGAAAAGAAAAATTCATTTTTATCTGCCTGTGTAGTTAAAATTTAAATTTTTAAAAGAAAAATTCAATTTTTAAAATTCCCTTCTACTTTTCCAAATATGAATATTTTTGCTTCAACATTTATTTGTAGATTAACTGAAATATTTTACACAAAACTGTGCATGAAATTTAATGTGTATCTAGTATTCGCTTAAATACAGATTTTTTTACTGTATTATGTTTTGGGGGAATTTTGGAAGAAGGAGAAATAATTTTTTTTTCCAACATGCTCAGCTTGCTGATCAGACTTAAAAATACGGAGAGATATACAAAATGGAATTTCTTTTGTACGATTATTCGCCAAATGTGGTAAAGCTTAAATTTTTTCTCTTTTTGCGAGTTTCTCAACGGTTGGCGCGTTAATGGCGAACGTGGCGATGAAACCGCACCGTGATCTTCAGACCTACCGATTTGTTTTTATAATTCTCTTTATATGTTTTGAAACTCTTATTTACTGTTTTCTGCACTTTTATAATTAAGTTTGTTAATTTTATTTGATTATACGATTTGTATTCTATATGCTATTAAGCCTAGCCGTGACTATTTTCTTCTTCTTTTTTTGCTAGTATGCACAGAGTCCATGTTGAAGAGAGCAAGGTTTGCATAGAAAAGCTGGAAGGAATACCATGCAATTCTCCTGGGGGTTGGACAGAGTCAGGCAACATGGGGCAAAGCCCTTAGTTTTGTTTATTCCATGGCATTAATATTAAATTAAAAACCTTGGAGTGGTGTTCTATAATATAAGCAACGGTTTTGCTTCGATATTTTAGTGCCCTCCATAAAATGTTTTCTTTCAGCCATTGATTTATAGAGACGGCCGTATCTCACATAACATATGCAAAAATAAGATTAAACCACGATAATAAAACGTATATGAATGCTTAAAAGAAATCTGAATTCACTTATAAGAATATTCCCCATTCAACCATCAACGGCATTTAGAAATCAAAAGTCTCATGACATGTGGAATTAAAAATTTATCTGCAAGTTTGACTTTCAGATTTTTCTTTTGATCTTTATTTTTTCACGGTGTCTTAATTTTCATGACGAAATGTTGACCATTTTTTTTAATTTCACGTGTTGATATGTTGGTTTTCTTTTTTGTAGCTTATCTAAGCTAACAAATTAATACAAAACATTTCTTATATTCACAATTATATTAATAAAATACTATATCTAATAATAATTTTTATTAAAAAACCTTTAACAAACTACAATTCAATATTAATGTCTTTTAGAGTTAACTATATTTAAGATATCAAACACAACTTTTTTCAGTTAATCGATATTTAAAATAAATACCATAAGAAATTTGGAATGTGTAAAATAATCCTTTTCATCTAATGTCATTTATTCAGCTTTAAGCATTTTTAATAAGACCCTGTAAGAATGAAACCTTGTAGTTCATAGAATTCAGCAAAGCTTCGTATCCATCTAGATTAAAACAGAAGCGGAACCATCTTACAACCTTCGGAATCCCCTCTCTTAAACCTCATCGCGTTCTCCCCTCATCACTTGAAATTAATGAATTCTAAACCAGCAACTTAATCCTGATGAACATCCCAACCCTATCAAAAGGAGACAGTCCGTGCTCATTAAACTTCCTGCAGCGCTCAACAAACAGTTTCTGTGAAATCCCCGGCTCAAGATTGATGGACAGCGGTCCGACAAATAACTATTTATGCACTCAACATCCCGAGATTCTCTTTGTACAACCCTCACAATGAGAAGAATAGGGCATTTAAAGCGCAAAGAAAATTAATTTGCCTCACAAAGTATCGATCAGAGATGGCGAACGGAAGACTATGCAAATTATCCTTTTCCCAGCATCCTTGTCTTTGGTCCGGCGAAGAAGCATGTTACTGTGGAAGTCCGTTTAATGGATTTCGGTCCAGATTTCATTAAGTGCGCTATTTGAATTTGAAGGAGAAATGACAATGGGATAGTTTTTATTGTTGTAAAAGTTCGCCAGTGCTGCTGAATTAATTGCATTGATTTTTTACGGCAGAAGTAAGCCAAATTAAAGATCTTATTAACTTTGAATTCGCCTTAATATCTTTTTTTCTCATGAAAGGATGAAAATGCCATTGATAGATACCAATTAATTCAGATAAGCTTCACTGAAACGAAAATGCTGTTTATTTTCATAAAATTGTTTTAAGTCGAATAAGTTTAATTTCATAACGTGATAATACACTATATGGCCAAAAGTATCGGGGCACTTTCAGATTTTCACTTTCAATAGAATTTCTCTGGAAAAGTTTAACTGACTGCCCTTAA
>BGPR01001179.1:44875-55577 GCA_013235015.1 Araneus ventricosus | reverse complement strand
TTTATCATCTACCTATCATCTATTTATCATCTTTATTTATCATCTACGAGCTCTCCGAGACTTTACCCTCTTTACCTCTTCCCTTGAAATCCGATCAGAACCGCTCTAGTTGTCTTGAGATTCAAATGAGCAATCGGCACATATTTCTAAGGATGATTTTGCCTTCTGACAGACACTTATACTTGGTTTTACCTTTACTTTTGCACATCTGTAGATATTTCTGAATGTAATTGTTAAATCTTCTTTATGCTTATGAAACAAGAGAAGGTTTCGTTTGCTTTTTTAAAATCGAACAAAATCTTTAATGCATGAAGTGTGTAGTAGTCAGATTTAAAAAAAAACACGTAAAGTCGAAGTTAATACCATATGCTTACGTCAAGGAATTAAAGATGAATTCAATGATATATATGAATTAATTTCTCTACCCCGTTAACTCTTAAAAATTTTGATTGTATAATATTAAAATAATGCATTCTGTGTTTTCGATTCTATTGAAATAATTAATAATATGAGTACTAAAATTTGTCTTGCATTACATGATATGTGTAATCTAATCGTTGGTTTTCAAAAGGTTTTAAACTTTAAGCTCAGAATTTATATTTTCCAGTGATTTTACAAAACCTTTAGTTTTTCATTCGATGTCATTCACTTTCCAAGTTACTTCGACTCATGCCTCACTTTACATAATGAAAATTTTCAGAGAAGAAAGACACTGGCTTTAGAAGTCATGCAGAGCCTCGTTCTAGAACTCTTTTGATGTTAGAATACCTAAAAAGGAATGGAGTAACTTCACGGCTCTATTTTTCAAATCCATGATGTCCAATGCAAATGGAGTTTCTTAAGATATGTACGTCCGCTCTTCACGGTGAAATCCTTACTTTGAAAGATTTTTGGTGTAATTTAACGCTGTCCACATATTTAAAAATAATCTTTTTAAATCCGGTAGTGCATTTGCATTCTCAAACGCTTATAAATTGATTCTCCTCTTTCGAAATATTTTGTCTCCTCAATTTCGATTTTTGAGAGGGGAAAAACGAAAGAAATTTTTATAATGTAAAATATTCCTGCTCTGTACTTAAAATTGATGGATTTATCTTCATTTTTTTCAAAATAATGATTTAAAAATGCGGCACTCATTCCAAAATTGGGGTAATTTAGTATAAATTAAGTAATCATTTTCTACACCGGTTTTTGGAAATATTTCTTCGTGAGAAAAGAACAAAATGGTTGTAGGTTGTAAAAATGTTAAAAAACACTTTAAATAAACATTTGTTTTTCTAAATCAAAAGCCGGTTCAAAATCTATTGAGAGTTTAAATTATCTATTTCGAATTGCGGGTTTTCTGCAACCTTCAACTGTTTTATTTGAAGTCAATTCGTATCTAACATTGACACGATCATTTAGTCGAAAAGTAAAAGAAAGGAACTCATCTGCTCCTTATTTGACACACACAGTTACAACGAAAGGAAATAAAATGACTTTTCAACAAACCCAAACACGGAATAAAATTTCAATACAATAGAAATATCCTCTGGTTTAATTAGGAATTGACTTCAAACTTATTAATCCTGTCGGAACATTTATTTTTCTCTGCATTTTCGCTCATTAAGGCCGATCAATAGTCGCAGAGTAAACTAAAAGTCCAATTTACTCGATCCTTCCTATTAAAAAGATATCTTCACTACTCTTTTTATTAAGGAGCATTTCCTTTCATAATTCTTTTCTTAAGTCGCTTAATTTATCTCCAGATTTTTTTCTCCTCTGGGAATTTGGTTTTTTGCCATTTGGGTCTTTCTTTTTTGTCGCCTGTCGTCCACTAGTGCAAGCCATTTTAAAGTGTCTCCCTTCTTACAATACGAGATAAGGTTTATAGCGCCATTTATGCGCAAAGGGGATGTTATTGACGCCTTGTCAATTACCCTGAGACGCAGCAAAAACGTAATTAGATTTCCGCCCTTCACAATCGGTAATGGACTTCCAGTGTTTTGCTCTCGCCGTAAGAGGGCACACTTAAAGAAAAGATAGATAATTTTCTTCGTTGAGCAACATATTTCCCAACATGCTTTTTCGAACTTTTCAGGGATTCTCAAAAGATACTATGCAACAACACTACCCTTAGGAGACAGCTGAGGAAAGGGAAAGAAATAGAAGATATTCGTAGAGATTGTAAAATTCATTTTTAGATAAAAGACCAAAATCAGATGACGTGATTTACCGGAAAAACTACTTTGTATTCTGAAGTTTTTGATAAATCAAGGAGCATCAGCTCAATCACATTTTGTGGCTGTGTCTTTCGACTTATTTTATTTTATATCGGCTCACGTGAACTAATTTTAGGAAATAGCAGAGTGTATATATTACATTTCGAAAAAATACTGTATCTTTCATAGGTGATAAAATATTCAAAAATGTTTTACTTGGCTTCGTCTAAAACATGGTATTTATATCTTAATATAAGAATGCATCATTCTTTTATTTTCTGAGACAAATTGTTGCATCTATTGTTGCTAAAGTTGTCTTTTTAACGCTATTTAAGGATTTAAAAATTTCATCAATAACGAAATATGCTTATATATTGTATTACAAAAGAAACCTGTCATCGGTCACTATAGGTCAGTTGGTAGAGCATTAGACTGTAAACTTAGTTGTCAGTGGTTCGAATCCTAACCACGCTAGTTTAATATGAATACTGGTATTTTAATTTAGCATGCTATTTATTGCTTATTTATGTTCTAGGCACTTCAAGAACTTATTAAAAAAATTCAATATGTATGGAATATTCTTTAAGTGTAAAAATTTGAATTCCACAAGTAGTGGGTCAGGCTCTGCTCTCTGGTGTAAAGAGTTGTTTCAAATTAACAAGTCTACTTTCTTTTTAAATCATATTCTGTAATTCTTTCTATCTTTGTGAAAATATTTCTAGAGGGGAATTCTAGAAATATTGTCACAAAGATAGAAGAATAGATTCTCTAATTCTTTCTTTCTCAGTCGCCTTATTCACTTTTGGTTCCAAGGCCTCTGCTGTCTTTCTGCAATTGGGCTTAATGGTTTCCTTTGGTCTCCATAAGACTGCTAAGCTAAACCAGCGGGAGTGTTCTTTCCTAAACTTTCTCGTATACTTCCCCCAAAAGGCGCCATTTCCCCTTCCCCCGCGTGGCTAAAAAAAATTAGAGCCTACTGCTACCCAGATAAAGATCAGAAGGTTTTTCATTATAGTGATTGAAAAATATCTAGGTAAAGAATCAAATTCAACGAGATGCGTACCGATTTTCCGCTCTTGCCGGCTCAAGGACAAACTGACGTAATTCGCTCCATAGCTTTCGCTTGCACAGAATATTGCTTCCAGTACGCATGCGCGTGGAGGTACGGATTTGTTTCAAAAGTAAAATTATTCAGACCGACAGACAGTCAACCCGTTGAAAGAGTTGGCCCAAAATTTTATACGGACCTACATTCATGACGATAAAACTGTGTACCAAATTTTAGCCATCTAGCTATTCAAGGTTTTGAGTTATAGTGCTCACATGACCGCGGGCATACAGACAGGTTTCCCGTTGACGGAATTTGTTCAAAATTTGTCAGAAACCTACAAATTATGTTTAAAAACCACATACCAAATTTCATCCCCGTAGCACTAATAGTTTTCGAATTATCGTGTTCACATACAGACATAATTCCAAAATTGTGTTTTTCGGACTCAGGGAGGTGTAAAACGTGGAGATTCGTCAAAATCTCGAGTCCGAATTTTTTGACGATTACAATACTTTCTCTTTGTATGCTTCGTATACGAGAAAGTAAAAAAAAGAAACATACAATAAAATTAGCGACTACGACTTATTATTAATTGAAAGACCATATCCGTTCGAATTTGGAATGAGCTAGTAATAAAGTTTGTAAAGAAACGATGTTACAGTAATAATTGAACAGAAACTACCAAAATTATGCACTATATAACCATTTAGATCATTCTAACACCTATGTTTTTCTCCCAATAATTTGTAGAATTTAGTTTATATCTTAAATGAGAAATGGAATTTTGAAAGTACGACAATATTAAATTTAATTTCAGAAAAGTTTTATGACACATATGCATGCAGGATTCAAAGTAAGCTGAGTGCATACTTTAAAAAAAAACTAAGAGATTCCGGTTGATCTTTTCATATGGAGAAAATAGAGTTAAGTGTGTTTATATGGATTCCATATTAAAGCAGGGAAATCATGTCCTTAATTCAGTATACCCAATAACTTATATTTCATGACTGACTTCTAAGCGTAATATTCTAACCGCATGATAACTAAAATCAATTGATCCGTCGAATCATAGAGAAACAGCTTCGCAATCATAGTTTTCTCACAAAAATGTTTTTTTCTTCTATGATTAAATATGAAATACACTGAATAGTTATTAATCGAATTTCAAAAAAATTTTTTACAAAGGAACTAAATTTGAAATAGTCTTGAAAAATCTATCAGTCTATTTCAATTTTCTCCCTTCATAATTATAAAAATACTGGGGAATAAGGGATGATATAATCATAAATATCATATAGTGGAACCCCGGTAATCTCAACCCCTGGAATCCATAATTTTGGGTAATTCGAAAATCTTTTCTCAATTTTCTGAAAAATATTTACTGAAAATTAAAGAAAATTAACGAATCAGAAACAAAGTAAACGTTTATTCCTAAATTAAATGAAGTAGTCCAATTGGTCTTTAACCGCTTAAGAACCGAGTTATTTTGTAACCTACGGTATTTAGGACCAGTTAACGCGGGATAAGTCCTTAAGTGGTTAAGAATGAATGCAGCACCTTAATTGCTAGAAACAAACTCAAACATCTTCTTTCTACCCTCAACTTGTTTGCCACTGTACCGTGCGAATCGCCGCTCGCTTTTCCCTTACGCCTTCACAGAGCACCCGGAGTCAATACGCTACTGCATTTGGCATAGTATATCAAGAGCATTTTACCGAATTTTCCGAAATCCGGTTCAGCCCCAATTAGTTTGGATTCTCGGGGTTCTATTGTACTTTATAAAATTTATTGAGTTTGGAAGGAAATATTTAATGATGAATAAAATAATTTTGTCTCATTTTAAGACAGTTGATCACTATTATAGCATAATGACAGATTTTAAATCATTATCAAATACCTTTTTGATATTTAAATATTTTTTTCCTGAAAACATTAGACAAAATTAAATTAATTTGTTATATTTCTATTCTGAGGAGAGACCGTAAAGTAAATGTTTAGAATTGTTATTTCCTTACCAGGAAGGAACTTTTTGATTAGTACATTTTTACAATTTTTAAATAATTTATCGATTAAATCAAATTATTTTAGATTTAAGGAACCTTCAAAGAACTCAATCGTATAAAAGATTCCAAAAGACTTTATAACGATTTTATAAAAGCTTGAACTTAGTACACTTAGTAAAAGGTATGAACTAAGGATAAACTAAGGGATGATATCCATCATAAATATTGTACATTATAAAATTTATTGGATTGTGATATAAAATTTTCAATGATGGATAAATCATTTTTGCCTCATTATAAGAGTGTTGATAGCTATTATAGTTTAATTACAGAATTTAAATCATCATGAAATATTTTTTTTTAATATTTAAATACTTTTCTCTGAAAAAAATAGACGTTTTATTATTTTTCCTGGTAACATACAGTAAAAGAAATTTATATGAAAGACTTTACTTATTTTTTTATGTTTTTTGACTTGCACACCTTTACAAATTTTGAAATAACTCATCGAATAAAATAAATTATTATAAATTTAAGGAACTTTCAAAGAATTTAATCACAATAGGGATCCAAAATAAAATTTATAGCGAATGTATAAAAAGTTGAGCTTAGTAAGCTTCGTGGAAGATACGAATTACTTTGATTAATAATTCATCAACATTAAAAGAAGCTTTATTGAATTTTGCAGTCCACACTAATAACAGGGAATTGCTACTTTAATATTAGAAAATTTTAATCATTTCGTATTGCGCAGAACTGCAACAATTCAAAAGACAAAACTGAAAGAGCAGTTTTATTACGAAGTTGGGTTTTGGGTAGTTGGGTTTTCTGAAAATTCAATAAATGAAGGACGATAAGAATTCTTTTCGTATAATAAGCATCGAACATTAATATTTCATAATGGAATTTCATTTTAAAGCCAATCTGAAATATGTTTCATTTCACATTCTGTTGAACTCCAGTTCTCTGTGCACACAAATAACTTTTTCAGAATGTAAAATTGTTTCATTTGAAAATGAAATTTTTTGGTTCGTTTTCAGTCAGAATTTTAATTTCAGTTTTTTGAGTCTGAGACATGAATAGGATTTCAAATTACATTTCATTTTTCAATAAGCTATATTCTATTTCTGTATTTCGAATTCTGTATTTGCGTAGAAGAATCTGCTTTCCTGATACAATACGCTATTTTAAAAATGCTTCTTTGTAATTTCCCGATAGGTACTAAGTCTTATTTTCTTTTAATATTTATTATTAATAAATTGAAACAGTCAGAATAAAAATTAATTCAAAAATCACTCTTGGAACATCCTCCTTAAATAAGCTTTATTGTTTCGTCCACTTTTACAAAATACTTTATTCATGAAAAGAATATTTCTATGTTCTTTTATTTAACTTGATTTGTTTCTTGATTGTAAAAATAAAATTTTGTAATCGATTTTTCATTCACTACTTGATGTGCTTGTGCTTTTGAATTTTGTGCGCTTGTATATTATAGACGGCAATACATTATTTTGTTTCTTCCAGAACTTAATCATCAGTTAATCAATTTAATTTAATTTTGGTTCCATTTAAGTGGCGCCACCTAGTGATGAACCTGAGAAAGAAATGATTTTAAGATTCAAAGTAAATAATTTGAAATAAACATAGTTTTCGGACATATTAAAAAAACAGAGCAGACACATGGATTTTGTTCTTAGCAACAAATCCGAACTCAAAAGTATTAATCGTGCCTTTCTATATTATTAAAAACCATGGGGAAAAGTTATTCCAGGACCCATTTTGATTTAAAGCATTTCCTCAAAAGTTTTCATATTCATATATTTAGCTATTTTGCTATTAATATATAATAATAATATATATAATAATAATAATCCATTTATTTATTTTATTGCCTTCACTATATATAAACTTTGATTCTTCAAAAAATATTGGGGCAAGGATAGGTATATTAATTTTCGGTATATTTCTTCATTATATATAAACTACTGCTTTCCTGATTCAATACGCTATTTGAAAAATGCTTCTTGGTATAATACCGAGAGTTATTAAGTCTTTTTTCATGTAATATTTTTAATATATTGAAACATTCAGAATAAAAATTAATACAAAAATCTCTTAGAGCATCCTCCGTAAATAAGCTTTATTCTTTCGACAACTTTTAGTCATGAAAAGACGTTTTTCATGTTCTTTTATTTAACTTGCCTTGTGTCATCTTTTTAAAAATAAAATTTTGTAAGCAATTTTCCATTCCCTATTTGATTTGCTAGTGTTTTTGAATTTTGTGCCCTTGTATAAGATAAACGGCATTACATTATTTTGTTGTTTCCAGAACTTAATCATCAGTTAATTTAATTTAATTTTGGTTCCATATAAGTGGCGCCACCTAGTAATCAATCTGAGGAAAAAGTTTATTTTAAGATTCAATAATATTTATATTAATTAATTATAAATTAAAAACTAAACAGAAGATAATTATATTTAAAGAAATTCTACTTTTTAGAATACTGATAAAAGTATATCTATTTTTCATTATATTAGCTTCACTTTTATTTCAAAAGAATTCTCATTTTTATCATTTGTCTGATACTAGTCGACTTCTTGTTTTTCATTTGATATACTTTAGAGGTTTCTAATTTTTCTTCTTTCTTGTTTTATATTTTCACAGATTCAGATAAAACTTTTTAAACAGTATTTTTTCTCTTTAATTTGTGGCATCTCTTAATTACTTCGACATAAATTTTTTTAAAACTCTTTCGGTTCCAGAAACAAAAACAAGAATTTGAGAAGAATTTTTTTTTCTGTTTTAAAGCGCGTAAATATTTTTCCCTTGATAAGAATAACCTTAAGGGAAAATGCAGAAGAATTACAGTGTAAAAAGCTCAAGGCCTACGGAAGTTTGGGCCTGTTATTAGAATATGCTGACTCTATTCAAAATAGGAGAGTGAAAAGATGAATACATTTTATTTTCCTCCTTCATTATATCTCTATAAGAATGTGTGAAAAAAGTACTGCCTAGATTAAATTATTTCATGTTTTTTCATATATCATCTTAAAATAAATAGCGAAACAATATAACGTTGAACGTTTATTTTAATCGTTTTTCATTTATATATACTTTTAAAATGTCGGGAAAAGCTATATTTTTTCAACAAAATCCAGTAATTGTTTAATTTTTTTTTGTTCTATTTAAAATTTCGGTTTCGGATTTTTTCAAAAATATTTTTTCTTGCATAAATACCTCTTTTTTTACTATCAATGCAGAATTTGCACAAATTGAAAGTAACCAATGTAATATAAAACCTTCTCCTAATTCGTCATCCAGAAAAAATGAAGCATTGCTTGTCCATATTATTACAAATCCATTAAGGTGTATGAAATTATAATAATAATATTCATACGAAAGGTACGAAATATAGATAATTTGAAATGAATATAGTTTTCCGACATGTTAAAAAATAGAGCATACACATGGCTTTTGTTCTTAACAACAAATCCAATCGCGAAAGCATTGATAGTGCCTTTCTATATTATTCAAAATCATGAGGCAAAGTTAATCCAGGACCCATTTTGATTCGAAGCATTTCAGCCAAAGTTTTCAGATTCATACATTTAGCTATTTTGCTATCAATATAAATCCATTGATTTATTTTATTTCCTTCACTATATATGAACTTTGATTCTTAAAAAGTATCGGTATAGTTTAGTTATATTAACGTCCAGTTTTTGAAGCAACACGAGGGCTATTTAGAGACGGACCTCGTTATTTTGAATCACGGTCTGATGACGAGGACGACACCTGAACTGGCACCCCTTCTTCAAACTTCCATTCCACGCCAACGGGGGGCGTTTGGCTGCTACGTATGATTTAGCGGGCACCAGGCCCCCAACACGACGGATCTTCGGTGGAATCGGGTTTCGAACCTGGAACCGTCCGGCCCCAAAGCCGAGACCTTACCACTAGGCCACGGCGGCCATCTTAAAAAGTATCGGAGGAAGGATAGGTATATTAATGTTCAGTATACTTGTTCACTATATATAAACTTTGATTCTTAAAAAAATATTGGGACTCAAATAGGTATATTAATTTTCGGCACTTTTCTTTCACTTATATAAACTTTGATTCTTAAGACTCTCCGACGTCTTTTTACGTTTTTCATGTTCAGTTCAAAAGCAGATAGCTCTTATTTATATGTATATTTACCACCATGAATAAAGCGTTCTTAAGATTTCAAAGATATAATTAAATACAAAGAAGATCGATTAATTTCCTTTAAAAGCTAAGTTTATAACCTGATAGCTAAAAGTTCAAAATAATTGGGCGCTCAGAGGGTTAAAACAAGATTGGGGCACAGATAGTTTATTAATTTTACATAAACGTTTCGTTTTGCCTATTTTGGGATGCAATCACCAATGAATAATGACGAGACGACGCACCAATATCCAAATTATCATAGCACAATAACTGTAAGATTTTTAATTCAAGGTGTGCCAATTCCTCATTCACAGCGGAGCTTCAAACTTTCTAGTGTCAAACCAACAATCTTCCGATCTTAAGCTTGAAGCTCTGTGACGATTCCACCTCAGTCAGACGGTGATGATATACACTTTCACTCCTAGTTGACCACTTTTTGTCGTTGTTGAGACGAAAACCTATATTGTTTGTTTCGTCTTACTGTGTAATTAATTAATCACTGAGACGTTTTTCAGAAAACAATTAAATTTCATTTCCACTATGGTACTCAATTTCATGTTATTACAGAACGCTGTCAATTATCATATATTTTTACCCAAACTTAAAGGATTTCATTATTTACTTATAATTTAACCATATTTAAGACGCTAACAAGAACAAATTAGATTTTGTGCCATGTTTTTACCATAAATGAGTAGGTTTCATATTCCCCCTTGCTTCAGTTCTGGATATTATCTCCACTTCCCCTCGTACCTTATATATGCCTGCTTAAATTGAGTGATAACACATACACTTCTTTAATCCTTGATTAAAGCTCCTTTTAATACTAATGGCAGTAAGGAAAGTTTCTTCAGCGCCACCATACGCTAACCAATCAACTCACTTGAATGAACTTTGGTCGACACCTAATAAGATCCCGGCCTTTTCGCTTCGGTAATACCTCGAACGATTCCTTATCAGGCCATGGAGGTAACACGTAATCCTGGAGCAACATTTAGTCTTTCCTCATTACCGCTTGGTGGACGTAGGTGGAAACTTGAGCACTTAGATGGAAGTACGGGTCATTAGAAATGCTGCGAAATCGAATGGCAAATTGGAGCCCCTTCGCAGAAATGGGTACATTTGTGTTGCAGCCGATCGATAAACCCTGGAGTTGTAATTTGAGGAATGATTTCAAGACATAAAAGCAGGAGAAAAAAGTCAGCAAGTATAGTGTCGTTAAAATGTTGCAAGAGCTGTTAGCTGTTATTGATAT
>BGPR01001179.1:0-39875 GCA_013235015.1 Araneus ventricosus | reverse complement strand
CCCGCCCCGACGCCACCACTATTCTCAACACATACAATACTACCTTTATAAAATTATTATATAGGCACGATGTGCTTCTGAAGGTTGTTACTTCGACATTTTTTATTGATTTTACCATTACAATAAGGAATTTCAAAAATTCTCACTTTTTCAACTCCCTATATCTTCTTAACTATTGATGATAAAATAAAGATGTAGGTCTTTTCTTGTAGGGAATTTAATGTAGTTTATTTTTGTAATTGAGATTTTTTCTCTATAACCCATAGTTTTCGAAATATTTAAGAAAAACTGACAAAGCCCCCCATTAACCCCCCCTGTACCCCCCCGCGTAACCCCCCCGGGCGGGGACTTTTAGTATGTTGTTTAGGGCACTAATCCCTACAACTGTGCCAAATTTCAAAACTACACCATTTTTTTCCCCTATTTTTCCTTCGTTGCCTGGACTATTTGGCATAGTATATCAAGAGCATTTTACCGAATTTTCCGAAATCCGGTTCAGCCCCAATTAGTTCGGATTCTCGGGGTTCTATTGTACTTTCTAAAATTTATTGAGTTTGGAAGGAAATATTTAATGATGAATAGAATAATTTTGTCTCATTTTAAGACAGTTGACCACTATTATAGCATAATGACAGATTTTAAATCATTATCAAATACCTTTTTGATATTTAAATATTTTTTTCCTGAAAACATTTGACAAAATTAAATTAATTTGTTATATTTTTATTCTGAGGAGACACCGTAAAGTAAATGTTTAGAATTGTATTTCTTTACCAGAAAGGGACTTTTTGATTAGTACATTTTTCCAATTTTTAATTAATTTATCGATTAAATCAAATTATTTTAAATTTAATTAACTTTCAAAGAACTCAATCGCATAAAAGATTCCAGCAGACTTTATAACGATTTTACAAAAACTTGAATTTAGTAAGCTCAGTAGAAGGTATGAACTATGAATAAACTAAGAGATGGTATCATCATAAATATTGCACATTATTAAATTTATTGGATTGTGAAATAAAATATTCAAGGATGGATAAATTATTTTTGCCTCATTATAAGAGTGTTGACAGCTATTATAGTTTAATTACAGAATTTAAATCATCATGAAATATTTTTTAAATATTTAAATACTTTTCTCCGAAAAAAATTGACGTTTTATTATTTTTATACAGTAAAACAAATTTATATGAAAGAATTTACTTATTTTTTATGTGTTTTGATTTGAACACCTTTACAAACATTATTACACCTTTATTACATTATTATAAATTTAAGGAACTTTCAAAGAATTTAATCACATTAGGGGTCCAAAATAAAATTTATAGCGATTGCATAAAAACTTGAGCTTAGAAAGCTTAGTGGAAGATACGAAATACTTTGATTCATAATTCATTAAAATTTTAAGAAGCTTTATTGAATTTTGCAGTCCACACTAATAACCGGGAATTGCTACTTTAATATTAGAAAATTTTAATCATTTCGGATTGCGCAGAACTGCGACTTATTGCAACAGTTCAAAAGACAAAACTGAAAGAGCAGTTTTATTACGAAGCATAAGTCAGTTTTCTGGAAATTCAATAAATCATGGACGATAAGAATTCTTTTCGTATAATAAGTATCGAACATTAATATTTCATAATGGAATTTCATTTTAAAGCCAAACTGAAAGATGTTTCATTTCACATTCTGTTGAACTCCAGTTCTCTGTGCACACAAATAACTTTTTCCGAATGTAAAATTGTTTCATTTGAAAATGAAATTTTTTGGTTCGTTTTCAGTCAAAATTTTAATTTCAGTTTTTTGAGTCTGAGACATGAATAGGATTTCAAATTACATTTCATTTTTCAATAAGCTATATTCTATTCCTGTATTTCGAATTCTGTATTTGCGTAGAAGAATCTGCTTTCCTGATACAATACGCTATTTTAAAAATGTTTCTTTGTAATTTCCCGATAGGGATTAAGTCTTATTTTCTTTTAATATTTATTATTAATAAATTGAAACAGCGAGAATAAAAATTAATTCAAAAATCACTCTTGGAGCATCCTCCTTAAATAAGCTTTTTTGTTTCTTCCACTTTTACGAAATACTTTATTCATGAAAAGAATATTTCAATGTTCTTTTATTTAACTTGATTTGTTTCTTGATTGTAAAAATAAAATTTTGTAATCGATTTTTCATTCACTACTTGATGTGCTTGTGTTTTTGAATTTTGTGCGCTTGTATATTATCGACGGCAATACATTATTTTGTTTCTTCCAGAACTTAATCATCAGTTAATCGATTTAATTTAATTTTGGTTCCATTTAAGCGGCGCCACCTAGTGATGAACCTGAGAAAGAATTGATTTTAATATTCAAAGTAGATAATTTGAAATAAATATAGTTTTCGGACATATTAAAAAAAACAGAGCAGACACATGGATTTTGTTCTTAGCAACAAATCCAATCTCAAAAGTATGATAGTGCCTTTCTATATTATTCAAAACTATGAGGCAAAGTTATTCCAGGACCCATTTTGATCCAAAGCATTTCGGCAAAAGTTACATTACATTTAGCTGTTTTAAAGTACATTTAGCTATTTTGCTATGAATATATAATAATAATTGCTATGAATAATAATATATATAATAATAATAATCCATTTAGTTATTTTATTTCCTTCACTATATATAAACTTTGATTCTTCAAAAAATATTGGGGCAAGGATAGGTATATTAATTTTCGGTATATTTCTTCATTATATATAAACTACTGCGTTCCTGACACAATATGCTATTTGAAAAATGCTTCTTGGTATAATACCGAGAGTTATTAAGTCTTTTTTTCATGTAATATTTTTAATATATTGAAACATTCAGAATACAAATTAATACAAAAATCTCTTAGAGCATCCTCCGTAAATAAGCGTTATTCCTTCGACAACTTTTAAGAAATACCTTAGAAAAGACATTTTTCATGTCCTTTTATTTAACTTGCCTTGTTTCATCTTTTTGATTCTTCTTTCAAATTTTGTAAGCGATTTTTCGTTCCCTATTTGATGTGCTAGTGTTTTTGAATTTTATGCGCTTGTATAAAATAAACTTCAATACAGTATTTTATTGTTTCCAGTACTTAATCATCAGTTAATTTAATTCAATTTTGGTTCCAGGGCCATTCCATGCCAAATCATCCAGGGGTGGACACCCAAGGTTGTCAGATTTTGATGAAACTTGGTGAGTATGTTCTATCCATGGATATAAGTACATTTACCAAATTTTGAGTTTATATGCCCATTAGTTTCTGAAATGCAGCACTTAAAAATTTTGTTGAAAAAGTGTAAAAAGTCATCGATCGCACATTTGACAACCATGCATACTTTTATAGTTTTTGCTATAAAACGGTTAATTTTGAAGATAGAGAGTTAATTTTTTTTGCAATGTGTTCAGTATTAAATTATAAATAGAAGTATATAGTCAAATGTCAGATTTAAGAACACTGAAATAGTTTTAAAAATGTTTAAACAGCAAAATTGAGATTGATTCAAAACACTGATATGTATCGAAAAACTACTGAATAACATGAGTCGGTCTCAGAAAGACCCTAAACCCATTATATCACTGAAAACTAGATAAAAAAATGCTACAAAGTGGTGTAATAAAATTAGTGGGCTTTTGAGTTTTCACCAAACTAGAGTTGATGCAAGATATACTATTAAAATCAACTGTTAGGCTGTTCATACGACCTCAAAGTGATATAATAATAAATATGTGAAAGTGCTTTTGTAGTAATATGTTATGTTTATTAGATAAAATACAGTTAAAAAATAATTATAATTTTTTACAAAGAACAGCCTTTGTTATGGTGATAAATTATTAGGCTATATATTTAAATTGAATAACTTACGATTATCATACATTTTCAAGAAATAACACGGACTTGTACAGTTTTTAACAACTCTTCTTGAAAGTATTCCAGCTGTCATCAATTTTTTTCTTAGATGTTGCCCCAATTTTGTAAAGACGACCCGTATGTGACGTTATTTCTGGAGTTAAAATCACACATAAAATATGTTGAGAGGGAACAGGACACTCATCTTGTCTTTCAGGCCAGTAAAATGTTTCAGAAGGCCTGTGTGGATGCATAAAAGCAGTTAGATAGTCACCTTCTTCTTTGTTAAGTTTACTGATCAGTTCAATCCACCAGTTTTCTTCATAAACACAAACAACATAATCATGAAGACTTGCTTCTAAACGCTGCAATATTGCTGAACTTTCTGCGCCTTTTAATAAAATTTCACCGAATACATAGTTCAGGATCCAAACTTGTCCGCTTTGTTGTGATTTCTTCAGTTAATGATAGACTCAAAAAATGAAAACTTCTTGTCCCTGTTATTGTTTTGTCCTTACAAAATCAGTCTTCAAGTTTATTTCTACAATTTGGAATTTCTAGTTCACTTAAAAAAAGAAAGATGTCTTAGAAAACAGACCACAACAATACAAGAACATTTGGTGGGCATTTGTAAATTTTGTCGTTTGGCAAACACTTTGAAGAATTTTCTTTGCAACTGTTCTTTTCACAGTTCAACCGATTCCACCACAAACTGTTTTTCCATGACTTGTAGCATGGAAAGACCAACAAGCATCCATCTGAAAATCTGTTTTGTGATGACACAAAATCATCATGCTTTTAAAATTTTTGTATTGAGCGCTACACCCATCTGTAAAATACTCGGCTCTGTTTATGTAAGGAAATTGAGTTTTAATAAAATCTGTTGTTTTTTGCTGAATACAATAAACAAATGGAACGTCATGATTTAGTTTGCCAGACATGAAACACAAAGGAGTGTCTTTGAGTCCATTAGAGGTCCTGCTGAAAATTACAATAGGATGTAATGAACAGCTTAAATGACTCCAATGGTATGATTGTACCTCATTTTGTAGTACAAAATTGTAATTTTCTGCAAACTCCATTAAGATTAAACATTCATCATCTTTTAAGTTTTCTTTTCTCGTTTTCAGATATGAACATTGAATTTTAGATATATAAGATTGAAGTATAAGAGCTATTATTTTTTCTTTTACCAATTCTATGAATTCTTCAACAGGTGAAGTCATTGTTTGAAGCTTCATTCGACCATCATTAATCCATTGCGAGAATTGGATTTCTTCTTCATCATCATAATCTTTTAACAAATCACTTAAGTAATTTTTGAGTGACTCACTATTGTTGGGACAGTCAGTGTAACAATGTAACATACAAGCTCTATTGTTCCTGCTGCAAACAATTTTATCCATGAGCTGGTGAATTGCTTCTTTGTGATGTAGATTGAGTACAGAGGCTAACAGATAAACATTTTGTTTAATTACACAGACACATACTGCATGTGTACCAGGGAACCAGTTAAAACGCACCATTTTGGACACAAGCAGCAAAATGTCGAAAAACCAATTTTTATCTCAAGATATTTTTGTTTATATTCATTTTTCTTAACGCTTACTCTATCTTTGGTTCCTGGCATCATCATACTATATTCATCATCTTCATAAAAATATTTAACAGTTTCCATTACTTCTTGAGGAATTTTATTTACTATTTGTGAACCTGGAATAACCAGGATCCCTTTTTCAAGTGTTAAGTCCCAAGCTTTTTGAGCCATATATTCTGTGACATTGAATTTGGTGGAAACTCTTTTGCGTGATCAGGATTGAGGTGCAATTGTTAGTACATGTATTTTTTTTCTTTTACTTAAATTGCTGTTCAACTTTACTTTCATGAGCTCAACAAGCTTGTCAAATATCATCACATTTTTTTTTATTTCTTCATTTTTCTTTCTTTTTTCAATATCACTTTATGTCATCACAATGTTTTAATACTCCAGTTTAAATTAAATATATATCAAATATTTGTTTTTGTTATCTAATCTGCATATTTTAATTTTTATTAATGATTTCTTATTAAAATATATTATTAGCAATTATAATAGCCAAACTTCATTACTATTTCTTTTACTCTTACAATAATTGCAAATTCTTAGCAATAGAAATAAATTGCGTACCTTAGATTTTTTTTAAAGAAAACTTAAATTTAGGCCTTAAATTAACAAGATTTTTTTAAATATTTTACTTTATTTAATAACATCATACAAGTAGTCATTTAAATATTATTAAACTACTTTCATATTATTGGGTTATTTAGAGTTAATAGAGGATGCCTAATAGGAGATTTTGGTACTTTTTAATAGTATATTTTCATCAACTCTAATTTGGTGAAAACTCAAAAGCCCACTTATTTTATTACACCACATTGTAGCATTTTTTTATCTAGTTTTCAGTGACATAATGGGTTTAGGGAGTTTTTGAGACAGACTCATGTTATTCAGTAGTTTCTGGATACATATCAGTGTTTTGAATCAATCTAAATTTTGCTGTTTAAACATTCTTAAAACTATTTCAGTGTTCTTAAATCTAAAATCTGACTATATAATTCTATTCATAATTTAATACTGAACAAATCGCAAAAAATTAACTCTCTATCTTCAAAATTAACCGTTTTATAGCAAAAGCTATAAAAGTATGCATGGTTGTTAAATGTGCGATCGATGACTTTTTACAGTTTTTCAACAAAATTTTTAAGTGCTGCATTTCAGAAACTAATGGACATAATAACATAAAATTTGGTAACTGTACTTATATCCATAGATAGAACATACTCAACAAGTTTCATCAAAATCTGCCAACCTTGGGTGTCAAAATGCATTTAGGCTGGATGATTTCACTTGGAATGTCCCTCCATATAGGTGACGCTACCTACTGATGAATCTGAGGAAAAAAATTATTTTAAGATTCAATAATATTTATAATAGTTAATTATAAATTAAAAACTAAACAGAAGATAATTAAATTTAAAGAAATTCTACTTTTTAGAATACTGATAAAAGTATATCTGTTTTTTATTATATTAGCTTCACTTTTATTTCAAAAGAATTCTCATTTTCATCATTTGTCTGATACTAGTCGACTTCTTGTTTTTCATTTGATATACTTTAGAGGTTTCTAATTTTTCTTCTTTCTTGTTTTATATTTTCACAGATTCAGATAAAACTTTTTTAACAGTATTTTTTTCTCTTTAATTTGTGTCATCTCTTAATTACTTCGACATAAATTTTTTTAAACTCTTTCGGTTCCAGAAACAACAACAAGAATTTGAGAAGAATTTTTTTTCTGTTTTAAAGCGCGTAAATATTTTTCCCTTGATAAGAATAACCTTAAGGGAAAATGCAGAAGAATTACAGTGTTAAAAGCTCAAGGCCTACGGAAGTTTGGGCCTGTCATTAGCATATGCTGACTCTATTTAAAACAGGAGAGTAAAAAGATAAATGCATTTTATTCTCCTCATTTATTTCATCTCTATAAAAATGTGAGAAAAAAGTACTGCCTAGATTAAATTATTTCACGTTTTTTCATATATCATCTTAAAATAAATAGCAAAACAATATAAAGTTGAACGTTTATTTTAATCGTTTTTCATTTATATGCACTTTTAAAATGTCGGGAAAAGTTATATTTTTTCAACAAAATCCAGTAATTGTTTAAATTTATTTTATTTCTATTTAAAATTTCGGTTTCGGATTTTTTCAAAAATATTTTTTTCTTGCATAAATACCACTTTTCTTACTATCAATACAGAATTTGCACAAATTGAAAGTAACCAATGTAATATAGAACCTTCTCCTAATTCGTCATCCAGAAAAAATGAAGCATTGCTTGTCCATATTATTACAAATCCATTAAGGTGTATGAAATTATAATAATAACATTCATACGAAAGGTACGAAATATGGATAGTTTGAAATAAATATAGTTTTACGACATATTAAAACATAGAGCAGACACATGGCTTTTGTTCTTAACAACAAATCCAATCGCGAAAACATTGATAGTGCCTTTCTATATTATTCAAAATCATGAGGCAAAGTTAATCCAGGACCCATTTTGATTCGAAGCATTTCAGCCAAAGTTTTCAGATTCATGCATTTAGCTATTTTGCTATCAATATAAATCCATTGATTTATGTTATTTCCTTCACTATATATGAACTTTGATTCTTAAAAAGTATCGGTTTAGTTTAGTTATATTAACGTCCAGTTTTTGAAGCAACATGAAGGCTATTTAGGGACGGACAATTTTGAACCACGGTCAGATGACGAAGGCGACACCTGAGCTGGCACCCCCTCTCCAAATTTCCACGCCACGCCAACGGGGGGCGTTTGGCCGCTACGTATGATTTAGCGTGCAACAGGCCCCCATCACGGCGGATCTTCAGTGGAATCGGGTTTAGAACCTGGAACCGTCCGGCCACAAAGCCGAGACCTTACCACTAGGTCACGGCGGCCATCTTAAAAAGTATCGGAGGAAGGATAGGTATATTAATGTTCAGTATACTTGTTCACTATATATAAACTTTGATTCTTAAAAAAATATTGGGACTCAAATAGGTATATTAATTTTCGGCACTTTTCTTTCACTTATATAAACTTTGATTCTTAAGACCCTCCGAGCGGCGCAAACGTCTTTTTACGTTTTTCATGTTCAGTTCAAAAGCAGATAGCTCTTATTTATATGTATATTTTCTTAAACCACCATGAATAAAGCGTTCTTAAGATTTCAAAGATATAAATTAAAAAATACAAAGAAGATCGATTAATTTCCTTTAAAAGCTAAGTTTATAACCTGATAGCTAAAAGTTCAAAATAATTGGGCGCTCAGAGGGTTAAAACAAGATTGGGGCACAGATAGGTTTATTAATTTTTCATAAACGTTTCGTTTTGCCTATTTTGGGATGCAATCACCAATGAATAATGACGAGGCGGCACACCAATATCCAAATTATCATAGCACAATAACTGTAAGATTTTTAATTTAAGGTGTGCCAATCCGTCATTCACAGCGGAGCTTCCAAGTTTCGAATGTCAAACCAACAATCTTCCGATCTTAAGCTTGAAGCTCTGTGACGATTCCCCCGCAGTCAGACGGTGATGATATACACTTTCACTCCTAGTTGACCACTTTTTGTCGTTGTTGAGACGAAAACCTATATTGTTTGTTTCGTCTTACTCTGTAATTAATTAATCACTAAGACGTTTCTCAGAAAACAATTAAATTTCATTTCCATGATGGTACTCAACTTCATTACTCTGTTGTTATTACAGAGCGCTTGTCAATTATCATATATTTTTACCCAAACTTAAAGGATTTCATTATTTACTTATAATTTAACCATATTTAAGACGCTAACAAGAACAAATTAGATTTTGTACCATGTTTTTACCATAAATGAGTAGGTTTCACATTCCCCCTTACTTCACAATTCTGGATATTATCTCCACTTTCCCTCGTACCTTATATATGCCTGCTTAAATTGAATGATAACACATACACTTCTTTAATCCTTGATTAAAGCTCCTTTTAATACTAATGGCAGTAAGGAAAGTTTCTTCATCGCCACCATACGCTAACCAATCAACTCACTTGAATGAACTTTGGTCGACACCTAATAAGATCCCGGCCTTTTCGCTTCGATAATACCACGAACGATTCCTTATCAGGCCATGGAGGTAACACGTAATCCTGGAGCAACATTTAGTCTTTTCTCATTACCGCTTGGAGGACGTAGGTGGAAACTTGAGCACTTAGATGGAAGTACGGGTCATTAGAAATGCTGCGAAATCGAATGGCAAATTGGAGCCCCTTCGCAGAAATGGGTACATTTGTGCTGCAGCCGATCGATAAACCCTGGAGTTGTAATTTGAGGAATGATTTCAAGACATAAAAGCAGGAGAAAAAAGTCAGCAAATATAGTGTCGTTAAAATGTTGCAAGAGCTGTTAGCTGTTATTGATATGTTTTTAGCGCAGGGTGAAGTTTTCTGGATGTATAATGTGTTCGTTTTGAATGGGTGCTCAGTTGCTTTTTCTTTGGCGGAAGTTGTGTCTTTGGAATGGGGGATATTTGTTTTGCTAGTTGTTGCAAATGGTAATGTGAGGCTTTTTCTGAATAGTTTCTTGGAGAACTATCAAATAGTGTAAACGGATGTTTATGGGACGTAAATGTTTTATTTTATTCGAAATTGCTTGCTATATAAAGGAAAAAGAAAGTTACGTAATTATTCTAATAGTTTAGGTAAACTTTTCTTCAAAACTTTCTCTCGAACCTTGAAGCAAATTACGCTGTTTGTCTTCTTCTGTCCTTTGGAGGAAAATTAAAACTTTTGGTAATAATCGGTAACACGAAGAAAAGAATCGTTCTGCGGTTCTTTAGTTTCTTGTTTTACTTTTTTCGATCTTTTTTAAAATTTGTTTAAAAAGTGAGAAAAGGAATGACTATAGGAATGGTTATTACTGAATTGCAACTGCAAAAAATTCCTCAAAACTTGGAATCAAAAGTACGTATGCAAATATTTTGACATATTTCTCATCAATCTTGATCCTTTGTATAAACGTTTGACTATTGTTCGACTACTTTGTACCTTATTACATTTATTTGTTTCCTAAATAATCACTGCAGTGAAAAATTTTTCGATTTCTTTTCCTCCTCTCTCATTTGTATGAAAAAAACTACAAATTAATAGAAACACATCGTAGACAGTATAATCACCATTTCCAAAATGGAATTAGCTAGAAACTGTAAATGCGATACTTTAAGGTTTCGAATCAAAACGGTTGTTTTGTAATACTATTTTTAAAAGAAACGTTTTACAGTCGTTAGAAATATAGTGATGGATATTAATATGGGAAAATCTGTGGTTTGAAAAAAAAGGTTTTTCTATCATATACTCAGAAATAACACTGTCAATGAAATGATTTGAGGTATAAATTTTTATAATTAAGTTTAATGACATTCTTTTACTTTAATTTTATGGATTACACACTTATTTTTAAAAAATAAATGTTTTCTTTGTCTCTGAGCGCCCAATTATTTTGAACTTTTAGCTATCAAGTTAGAAAACTTAGCTTTAAAAGGAAATTAACCGATCTTTTATGTATTCGGTTATATCTTTGAAATCTTAAGAACGCTTTATCCATGATTCTTTAAGAAAATATACATATAAATACTAGCTATCTGCTTTTGAATTGAACATGAAAATCGTAAAAAACACGTTTGCGCCTCTCGGAGGGTTAAAATTTCAAACATTAATACATCTCATGATTTCTTGATTTTGCAGGTAGTCTATCTCATTCTTTATGTATGTCTGCCCTTTATTTTTGCTCTCTCGTTTCATTCACTACTCTTGCTTTTTAAGTGCTTTTTTCTACTCTGATGATCTATAGTCAGAATTACATATTTACTTCATTCTGCTAATATTTTAATTGAACTATAAACTTTCTTCATATTTCAAATAAGACCAACTTTTTGATCCCTTCAAGTAAACGACTTGTAAATTGGTCTATTTAAGAAAAACATTTTAGGAAAATGGGTTAGCCATCAAATAATGCATGCACTATTTAAATGAGAAAACACTAAGAAGTCTCAAGAACACTGGGTAATTTTCAAATTGACATAAATTTTCAGATAAATTATAAAATTCATGTGTATAATTTGCCATGCTTTAACCCTCTCACATGGAGCGAGGCGGTCCGGGGCGGTCTAGAAGTTTTGCCTTAACATCGACGAGAGCCGGGACGGAGAGGTT
Source organism: Araneus ventricosus (assembly GCA_013235015.1). Taxonomy (NCBI): domain Eukaryota; kingdom Metazoa; phylum Arthropoda; class Arachnida; order Araneae; family Araneidae; genus Araneus; species Araneus ventricosus. The sequence goes on along the minus strand of BGPR01001179.1, from coordinate 28,204 downwards.
CTGAGATCGCTTCGGATGTAAGTGCACTAGGGGATCCAATTATCCTTGCCTATCACAGACCATTTGCGTGCTCCTTATGGGAACATCATAGCTGGGAATAGGTGGTGGGGTATATGACCACCCAGATTGGGGGAGTCCAATTCATGTTGCATCCTCCTAAAAGTCTCGATTTCAAAGGAGCTAGGGGGAAAATATCGCCTTGGGATTAATGAGTTAAAATGTAGGACATTTAAATTTATAGAATCATATTCCTTACTACTCTAGAGTATTCCAGAGTTATTGAAATTCATGGTGTAACATCATACCTTTAATTCTACAATAAGTAAATTGTGTCTCCTGTTCTGTTGAATGAATTACTTTTATGTTTCCTGCAATTTTTAATATTTTATTTATTCGTCTTATGGCGAATAATATAACAAAGGCGTTTGTTTTATTGCTATTTCAATCATCGGATATGTAGAATAAGCAGATATCCTCCTACATCGCACTTCCGAAGAATTATCATATTCGAAATCTTGAATCTGCTTTGAAAGAACTTAATCTTAAATTCTTAGATAGTAATTCAGCTCACTCTCGCTGGAATGATCCACATATTCGATTAAGATGGATATAAAGTGAAGTAAGCCATTGAAATGCATTTTTCCAAACTCAAAATATGATGTATATTGAATTTATGGCTTTGTTGCACCGGCACACAGCTGAATTTTATAAACCTTGAAAAGGAGATTTCCTTATTAAGAAGTCACTTAAAACTTTATAAAACACTTCCGTAAATTTATTTAAGATTTATAGTAGAAGGACAGGTGAGACAAAATATGATAAAATCTGCACCTGAATCAACTCAATTTATCGCTCATATTTACTGCGTTATTTATCGGGATATACTACTAAAATGTTGAATTAATCTCGACGAGGGTTGATTTACAAGAACACGACATCATCTTAGAAACTCGAACAACGATGTTTTTGTTAGACGGAGTGTACGAGCTCTCAACCTCCAATGCATTGCAGATTTAATCATCTGGACTTCTTGTAAAAGGAAGGAAAATTCCTTTTTATGAATGTCAGTTAAGTAGTGATGAGAACTCAAAAAGAACGCAGAATATAAAATGCTCCAAAATGAAAACGAAACTATACACGCCCTCTTAGCTGCCAAATTTTGAGACTGACAACACTCAGAAAACTTCAAATATCTTTAAAACTATTTGGATATAAGATCTAAAATGTGGAGTCAAGTTTCCTAACCGTATAGGCCATCGAAAAATGCAAAAACAATTTTCAAAGACCCAATGACAAGTACGTTTTATCAAAATGTACTTATCCTCATTAATTATTATAGTGATGACGTAAAAAATTGTTCAAACTAGCACACTTATGCAGTGAGAATGAGAAAATGAAACTATGAAAATTGAACAAATGTCATACAAGACAATAAATTGGCACCATGCAGTTTTTCACGTTAAGTCGCAATCACACGGTAGTTCTACATATCATATATATATTAGATTTATTCAGAAATTGTGGTAAAGCTCACGTGGTTTGTTTTGGCTACGTTTCAAAGTGATTCAAACGGTATGTTTACGTCTACAAATTAGCATACATAGGGGATAAATGGGCATTATTGCTATTGGACTGTTTATTTTATTTATCTTTTAGCCGAGTTTAAGCAGCTCCCTTTCTTTTTTATTTTATGTTGATTCATCGGATCGAATTATGATATGTCCTTCTTCTTCTTTCTTTTTATTTAATTCATGCACACAAAACTATATAGAATAGTTCAGTTTTTGTTAAAAGGTTTATTTCTTTTCCGTACATAATTTTGGAAATTAATACGTATATATATTTAAAAATTTTCCCTTAACCGTTCTTACATTGAAAGGCTCCTTCTACTTAAAGATTTGCATTCATCAATTCATATATTTTTTATTTTGTTTTTCTGTTAGTGGATTTTGCTCTATTTTTACTCGAACAAAAAGAAAGTTAATGTCAATTGATTCATCAGTTCTGTTCTCCATGCTTTTTACTTTCTCGTATGCGAAGTATACAAATAGAAAGTATTGTAATCGTCAAGAAATTCGACCTCGAGATTTTGACCTCCCTGAGTCCGAAAAACACAATATTAGAATTATGTCTGTCTGTGTGTCTGTGAACACGATAACTCGAAAACTATTAGAGATAAAGGGATGAAATTTGGTATGTGAGCTTGGCACATAATTTGTAGGTTTCTAACAAATTTTGAACAAATCCGTCCACGGGAAGTCTGTCTGACCGCGGTCATGTGAACGCTATAACTCAAAAACTTGAATAGCTAGATGGATAAAATTTGGTACACAGTTACATCATAAATGTAGGTCCGTATAAAATTTTGGGCCAAATCCGTCAAAGGGTTGATTGTCTGTCGGTCTGTATAATTTACATTTGAAGTGAATCCGTACTGGAAGCAATCTTCTGTGCACGCGAAAGGAACGGAATTTCATTGCGGAGTAGCGAATTACGTCAGTTTGTCCTTGAACCTGTAAGAGAGGAAAATCGTTACGCATCTCTTTGAATTTGATTCTTTACCTAGATATTTTTCGATCACTATATTGAAAAACCTTCTGATAGTCATTGGATTCTGGGTAACAATAGGTTCGAATTTTTTAGCCACGCGGGGGAAGGGGAAACGGGACCTTTTTGGGGAAGTATACGAGAAAGTTTAGGGGAGAACACTCCCGCTGGTTTTAAATTTCTGAAGCACTCTGGCAATATGCATGAGATTTTCTTCAACAGATTTCGGTAGAAAATCTGTGACAATCCGATCTGAGATATTGTTGTCAAGCGAAAAGCCCGTCTTAGACGGATACAAATCTTCTAGCAACCAAATATCAGTCTAAATTTTATACGCTGTGTAGTAACGTCTTATACTTTTTCTCTTACAATTTGCGTAATAGATTCTAAAATTAAATAGGCCAGTACATTTCAAATGTATCCCATTATGAATTGACTTTACCGCAAGTAGATTTTTTAAATTTTCTTTTATTTAAAGACAGATATCTTCCTTAAAAATGAAGCATATGTATTTCGCAGAATTATATGTTTTGACGAATTTAAATGATGCACTATCTCACATACACGTACCCGAAACTTTTCTGTAACAGCAGCTTCCTATTAACGTGCGAAAAGACAGAAAAAGAAAATCGGATCAACGGATTTTTTATACGTTTAAATTAAAAATAGCAAAAGTAAGGGAAAACCAATACTAGTTGGCAATTATGGAAGGAAGAGAAGACACCTATTAAATATGGCTGATGGCGCCAAAGGGAAGCGATAAAAGCAAAGATAATAAGCTCGCGATAAAGGTATTGGACTTGATGAAAAGAAGACTAGAGACGGTACACAATTAGAGAGAAAAAACTACATCAAAGTAAGCTTTCTGTCATCAGCGAGCGGAAGTAATTGAAATTGTTTTCCGATGAAATAGAGGAGGACAGATAAAACAGAAGGATAAAAAAGGGTATTTTATTCCGCCGTGGGGCAAAGGACATCAAAAGTGAGATTTTTTTACTTCATTTTGCTGAGAAGTGAAGGGTATAAGAAAGCAGAAAGTGTTATTTAGCGATAATGTTATTGTCGTGGAGAGTTATTTTCGAGCTTTTCTAGATATCACCTTTTTGTGTAATTTTATTATTTCTGATTCTTTAAGATAATCATCTAACGTTCAATACAAAACTTCTTCTAAATGAAGATGCGTAAGGTACCGTTCTATTTCTGTATGTGTCTGACCATTCGGAGAAAAAAATTGTTTCAGTTTTCGGCGCATCAAGATATATAATTTTATTGCTAAGCAGAGTCGTAAATGTATTTTATAATAGGTCAGCAGTATTGTCCTTTTTCAACCCACCATTAGAAGCCGGTGACTTCTCAGATTGCTTGAGTATATTGTGAGCTCTTATTTGAAATGAGTTGGCAATGATTATAAGCGTTTTTGGATATCTTCATAGGCTCTGAAAGAGTGGGGATTAACGAAGTGTGGGCTTGAATTACCTATCGTCACAGGCCGAGAACCAAAGTTGAAAATTATTTTATCTTGAGTTTTTATTTATATGTTTTGAGTTGCGTACTATTGTAATTGTTTCATATAAAATAGTTTTAACGTGATGAATGGAATTCCTTTAGAAATTATACCTGATTGTCCTAAATCGGCGCGACTAATGCTTGTATTTTTCTTCATAGTTTCAAGATGGCCGCTAATGTTATGTTTACGATAAGAACGATTTGCATATAATCTCGGGTACTTTGCAGCATAGTGGAAATAAACTAGTATATACAAAAATAAATGTATTTTATCTATTTATTTATAAAAATTAAAGATTAAGACATTGTATTAAAAAAAAGAGCATGTGATCTGAGAGATCATCATCTCTAATATGAAGCATTAACAGCCGACCCTAACGATGGGTTAACTGTATTGTGGCTTGGTAGCGTTTGGATGAATTGTTTATTTCTTCATCGATGATAACGTTAATAGTGAATTCCCTTAAAGTTTCTTCAAAAATACGTTATTGAACTGATTCAATTTTTTGTGAATGAAGAAAGGCAATTCGAGGTGGACAGAACATGCCTGCATTACTATTATTACATGAGGGCTGATTTTCATAGAATTCTGGTGAACGATGTGGCTAGGGCGAATAATAGCATTGAGTTTCAATCACCCTCGCACTCACCAAATAACATTCCGATAAATTTCCTTTTATGGGGATACATGGAATGTAATGATTATTATTCGAAATCAGCTACACTCATAGAACTGAGAGCAGTTATCAAAAGAGAATGCGCCCAAATAGAACCGATTTTTTTGGCAACGTTGCCGATTCCATCAAGCATTTCCTAGAAGAGCGTGGACAATAACAGTCAATAATTCTAACGCTTCTAAATATCTGAAGAAATTATTTATCAATAATAATTTGAAATATGAAACCTGCATGTATGCTACTGATTAATCATCTGATATGTATTTAAAGTTTGCATACATTATTTGTTGCATTTTATCTATCACTGATCATTTTTTTTATTTTGCTTAACCTTCTGCGAACAGGTACGGCGTATAATGTGCACCACTGGATTTCTTACACCTCAACCTCGAGATCCACCGATCTCGAGATTAAGGTGTAAGTAATCCAGTTAATGAAGAAGATAGCGGCTACAATTCATACACAAATGTGTATATTATCCATCCTTTCAAACGCCTAATCTTATTACACTATGAAAAATAAAGTTTTATGTAATTATATAAGCATAGAGTTGGAAAAAATGAGATGAGGCATAAAGTGCGCCAGCCTGATCTGAGTGCTCTAAAAAGTTACCTGTCCGCAAAGGGTTAATATAATAAACATTTCCCATGACATGCTTTCAGTTAGAATTAAATTAAAAAATTGGACGAAACTACTCCATTAATAAATATTTATAATGCATTTCCTGAATTCATTTATATTTATCGTTAAATCCTTTTGGCAACAAAATTCTTATTAATTGATGATTATTATATGGTATTATCTTTATAAGTTGCTTTTGAGATAAGTATGATAGATTTCCATTTGGATGAATGAATTGAAGTATTTTTTATAAGTTATTGTAAAACTATTAATAAATTATATTAAACCTGAGAAAATTAGTACAGTTATTAGTTCACAACGAGTTAAAACTCAGACCATAGATCAAAAGATTCGAATCATACGTTTTTCTAAAAGCTTCATTGTGCAAGGGAGAGAGATGGGATTAAAATTTGGGAAATTTCAGAACATTTCCTTTGTATCAGATAAAAGTTTGGAGTGTGGGGAGTGGGGCAGGTTTAGTTTTTATTATATGTTGCATTTACAAATTAGAAGAATCTTAGTATTACAATCCTGGTATGGTTTCAGAAAGAAATTTAGTAAATATTTACCGTATGAAGTTATTTGAGGTAAAAGAATAAAAATTTGAAGTGTTGTTGATTTAAATCAAGTAAATAAATTGGCGAACTACATCATTTTTGTTGTATTCAGGCAAGCGAGTTTATTCGAAAATTCTTTCGATAATGTGTGAAATACTGACTTGAAATCACTCCTTATTTTAATCAGAGTTATAAAGAAATTCGATATTGATAAATCTTTTAGGATTTGTCAATGAATCATCCATTTTCTGTGTAAATAAGTAAGCGTAATCCTAACAGCAAACATCTAAAAATCCAATTATCAATTTAATATTAGAACTCAAAGATTCATAGAATACAATTACATGTATAAAATGTCGTATAATCTGAAAATTTGTCATTTGCAGCATGATTAAAACTCAACATTTTTAATGCGAATTTAGAAAATGTGTGAAAATATATACTTTTGATTACTAATCATCTCACAACTCAAAAAAATTTAATGGCCTTTTTTAAACAAAAAATTACAAATTTCTATTAATTTAAATACTCAAAGAAAATGTAAAACTCATTAGAAAGAAGATAATCTGCTAACAAAAAATCCTCCAAAATGCAAACAATTCTAAGTAAAGACGAAAAATCTCTAAAACGTAGCAAAAAAATAAGACATATTTCTGATAAAAACGATCGCTAAAATTTAAACACAATAAATTCCACCAGAATTGTATCATCTCCTGATAAATTAAAACAACTGTTGATAACCTGCTTATTTGACTGATAAATAAATTAGTTTAGACTACAAAAATGACAGTTGGACTGAATCCTTAGTTCCACACTGTGCTACGTAAAGGCGTTTCAGTTTCAAGGGTTTGCTTTTGCCAGGACAATCTATCATACAATTCATTCAAACCACAAACATTTAAATATAAATGGATATTTTTTTCATCTTTCATCGAACCCGAACTCATTTCTACTTCTTTTAACCAATAAACATTTTATTTTAATAAGAATTTACCAACAGTTTTGTTTATAATGAAATATTCATATTAAAAATGAATTTTAAACCATATAAAAGGTAAAGCCTTTATTGAAAAATAAAAGGAACTAGCTGTGTGGCCCGGCGTTGCACGGGCTATCACGAATGATAGGATATTCCGGGGCGGAGAGAAGTGAGGTCACGTGAGACCTTGGGATCCATATATTTTCATATGGCCCGCCTCCGTGTGTCTCTACAATCAACAAATATTGTCACTTACTTTCCCTAACAAATGTTACGAAATTAAACACTTTAATACAAAAAAAGAAAGAAATAAGCATGAAAACGATTTTTTCAATTGTTAATAAATCCAAACACAGAAGCTCGCTCAAAAAGAAATACCAACTTCCGTTAAATAAATAAAAAAATGCAACACCGGATGCGAAAACTAATAATAGGGGGAAAAAAGAATCCTTCGTGAATGTGTTCACCATGCTGCCAAAAGATGGCAACACGTCAATTCATTCATTTTGACGTTTTTAAATATCTTTTTAACTAATTATAATTTCGGAATTTAAATAGTCGAAATGGATTCCTTGCATTATTTACCATCTTTTGGTACTTACGGCTAGTTTCAGGATTCAGTGTTTCGTGAGAAGATAGAAGGACATAAATACATATGTTTGTTTACCTTCGAATTTTAATAAGATAGATGCATTTAACTAATAAACATTTTATTTCAATAAGAATTCACCAGCAGTTTTGTTTATAATGAAATATTCATATTAAAATGAATTTTAAACCATATGAAAGGTAAAGCCTTTTTTGAAAAATAAAAGAAATGCATTGTACGAGTTCCCCTGCATTCCTTTATCGGAAAGTTGTTGAAGCCTGAAATTGAAGAACTGAAAACACATTGAACACCCTGCGTTTACCTTTTCTATTCATATATTTGCATTTTCAGCTTGCTTTTGGGGAAAGAATCAGATGCTCAACAGTTTCCTTCTATAAATAAATTTATCTTTTAAATTTTAAACAACTCTTCACTTCCTTTCTCTGAAACTATCATATTCGGGAAGGAGTTTAAGAAACAGAGTATTTACATCGCCATTTTGTCATCTTCAGCCAGTTTTGATGTCATATTTCATAAATATTCAATCGACATTCACCGAGGAAAATATTGTTGTGAAATGATGCTGATGATCATCAATATTGCACTATTGATGAATGATACTGAATCAATCGTTAAATGATATTGAACTATAATAAATCAATTCCTAAACGAAAATCTCGAGTAAGTGTATTTATTCAATGCAAATTATACGCTTTAGTTAGATAAAATAAATCTTTCCAATATCAGGTCTAGTGCTTTTAAAGAATCAATACACCAAAGCAAAATTCTTCCTATCCTGTATCGTACTTGCTTTCATATTGCTGCTTTCAAATATATTATGATATATAAAATATTTGCTTAAATACACTTTTACTTCTAAAAATCGATCGTAAATTTATAAATGAAATTAAGATTTATTTCCATGTTAGAAAAATTATTCCTTTCAATTAAATTTTTTTCTGGGCGAATAAATTTATATAAAGAATTTAAGGAATCACTTTTAAAGCTCATGAATTTTTGTCCGCAGACTATTTTCCTTGTCTTACTTAATAGTGCTGTCAAATAAAAGAAATTTTATAACAAAGAAAAGCATTAAATATAAATAATTCAGATAATACTCATTTTTTTATAAAAGAAATTTTAAATTTCTTATTCTTACAGACAACAAAAAAATAATCTCGTATAAATTTCTTATAATGAATAGAGCTGAATTATAGTGCAAGGAATTTTTGTAATTCATATTTGTTCCATTATTTTTCTCTTTTATGTTTAAATGTAATTTGTTAGTTCAAAATTATTGTCTTAAACTAATTGTGAATACGAAGTTTTCGTAACTGCTTTTACTGTTTCGTTTTTAAACTGTTTTTGATATCAGTTTGTGTACTTTCAACTTTCCCTCTAACGGGAATGATAATGCTTATCATTATATGAATGAGTTGAATCTTTAAATATAAGAAATGACAGCTGTTAGGGGATATCTGATGCTTGGATATTTCTCTCTAGGTATGCTAACACCCTTAAGTCTATGAAGTTACAAAAGAATTTTGTTATATCAATTATAAAGAAATTTTCGTATCTTTTCTAAAGATGTTTATAGAGAAGTTTATTTTCTTGTGTTCTTATAATGAGGTTTCACTATCACTAAGTTCTTATAGCTGTTATTTGATATGAGTTCTCACTCAAAATTTGAGAGATGATGTGAACTACATAATGTGGTATTTTAAATTCTGCACTAAAGTGACGTACTTTGTATGATTTGTAATAAGTACTCGACTTCAGCATTTAAGAAAATGTTGTAATTTTAAAAATGACTGCATTAAATATTTTAATACTTTAATAATGTTAATATGTTGCTGATTAATTATTATAAAACTAATATTTAATTAAATAAAGTATAGTTTACATAATCATATACAAAATGAGGAAATCACGCGAAATGCAACTATGGTATCTGAATTATACAGAAAATTGAAGCCATGAGAAGCATTCGTAAACTACAAGTTATTTGTTGAGTAAAATTGTTGCTTTTAAAATTACAATTATTAATTTATAATAATATTTATTAGGGTGCGTCATATATATGATGGTTTTTTCAATCATACTTTACTGTAGCCTAAATAAAAACAACGAAATATTAGAAAACAAAGCATAGGTCCTCATGAGCGAGGGTTTCTTTCTTTCTTTTTGCCAGCTGAACGATCCCTTGGCCATTCAGCTGAATTTCGCGCAAAAAATTCTAGACAACATTTTTCCGTATACTCAACATTCAAAAAGCTCTGACTACGAAAGAAAGATGCAATTGAACCGGAAGTGTGATAGACCGACACAGCAAGTTCCTACTACAGTCGACGCTCGTTAAAACGCCCACTCATTATAAAGATCATTCCATTATAACGACCAGTGATAAAATCCCCAACTGTGTTTCCCTATGCACTCTATGTTATTTTACTTCTGGTATAACGACCGTCCTGTGTCGTCTAAACCCAATACATCGTCCGAAATCAGAGGACCCTCTTCCCGGTATTTTTCCAAAAATCTTTTATTTTCTGCTTTAAAATCTATTTTAGAAATATATTTTTAATTGATAAAAATTTATTTTTACTACCAATGATAAAAAATAATTTAAGTATTTAGTAGGAATCTCTTTAAAAATAGCCTATTTTTAGAGAATTGCTGAATGTGCATGTGCACATTTTTTAATTATATCCACTATAGCGACCCCTCGTTATAAAGGCCTTTGCTGTGGGACGCAGAGGGTCGTTATAACGAGCGTCGACTGTATTATTGGATGTAACAGAAGCTCGATTCCTTTAATCTGCTTTAGGTTAGGTCATTCCAGGCATATGAGGTCTGGGTCTGTCTTTCTGTAGGAAAGCTCTCCCTCAATGGAGAAAAAGCAACAGTTATTGCAGCAAATGCAATGTTCAAAATATAGCGTCCTTGGGATGTCCTAGCTTTTCTGCAAGGTTTCGGGTGCTAGTGGCTGGATTCTTCTCCTCAAGATTCACAACTCATGGTCTGCGATTCTGGGTTTAATTTCAAGTTTTGGATCGTCTTCCTTAATACACTTGAACCAGTTTTGAGATGTCCGGTCATGGATCTTGTTGCGCTTTTCAACTGTCAGTTTCTGTGAACAGTTTCAGCGGCTTTAAAACCTAATTTGAAATGATGCATCAAGATGGATAAAATCTCTGCATTTGTTTCACCTGTAGAAATATACAAACCTTGATATACAACTTTCAGAAAACAAAAATATTTTCTATATTCCCTTATTATATTGGAAATTTAAATAATTATACATTAAATAAGAATTGCAGACTTCTTATATTTATGTATATTGACATTTTTAATCTGATATATTAGTATTTCGTATATACAATTCAAAGCATGCACATTTAAGTTTTAGCACTAAATTCAAAAATCAAATCGATTGAACTAATGTGCTTAGTTCATTTCACATTCAAATTTTAAATCAAAAAATCATACTACGTATTATATAGAACTTAAAAATAAAAATTAATTAATTTAAGAAATTCTGACTAATGCTTTTATATAACTTCATAAATAAGTTAAATTGGTATTTTGACCTTTTTTATAATGACTTCTCTCTCTCTCTCTAACACTAATTTTTCAATGAATATGTTATGGTCAAAGTGATAAATCGGTTATTATGCGTAATAAACGGATTTCTTATGCTGTTATTATGCATAACGATCGGTTATTATGTATAATAACCTATTATTCACATTGACCATAACAAATATACCAAAAAGGAATTGTCCAGCTATCGAATACTCATTATCAAAAAAAAAAAAAAAACGTCTTAATTACTATGCAGAAAATTTCAAAATCAGCTTGTCGCCCGATTTGATGACATGAAATATCCAAGCAAGTATTCTACATTATCTGCCAATTGGGATTTTCTTTGATAAAATATTCCATTGGACCTTCAAAGTATTGCTTTTTGAAAAAGAAATATAAACTTAAACGCAAAACTACAGGTAATTTTAATTTTGGTGGTCGAATGATAGATGGCGTAGATCAATAGAATTTGCTTTCTTTGCAAAATAAATGTTTTGTTCTGGAACCTTCCGAGTTCTGTCGAGACATTCTTTGTCGGAATAATACGCTTTTTCAGCTCTTCTGTCAGCTTAACTCATCACAATAATACTTGTCTCATGACAGCTATGCCTTAGACCCGTTAGATTTCCTTGCTGCTGTCAGACGCGGGAAATGTATGCTCATCGATTATTTGCAGAGCCGCAGCATTCCGCAGAGAAACAAAAGATGTTTTTTAATTTTTTCACCATCTGTAAATTTATCAGACTCTGAAAATTTTTCTGTCTCCTTCTCCTAAACTGAAGAATTTCACATTATCTATCTAAATTTAGGCATATATAAGGATATCCAGTTAACATCATTTCCTATTTTTGCTGATAGTGTTGAAGTGTATAATGTCATTTGCAGTGGGGGAAAAGAATTTATCTATCATTAAAGGAAAATATGAAAATTGAATGTGTTTCAAATACATTTTTCGAATTTGAGAACCTTTTGCTGAAGTCCCTTTCAAATATTTTCAGCTTAATTTTAACTACAAACTAATCCATTTTGAATTTTAAATAATTAATTTCAAAATACATGCTTTTTCGTTTATGCTCATGTACGTAATCTTTAATTATTGATGAATCAACTGAATTTTTTATTTTGATTTGAATAAGTAATTTTCGAATATTCTGTCTCTTTTTCGCGTTTTCTTGTCTTCCTCACCAAACAGATTTGTCTCACAGAGTGTGAACAATATATCTTCACATAATTTTGAAAAACTCAAATTAAGAGATTATTTTAATTCAATTTAATTCAATTCAAAAGATAAGTTTAAAATTTAATTCAAGAGATTCAATTTAAGAGATAAGCATTGAGCTCTAAAGCAGCATTTGCACAATTTAAAATGCCAAAATAGTAGTTTTTGTCCATGCTCTAAAACATTATTGCAGATTTAACTATTACAAATAATCACGTAAGGCTGTCAAAGCATATGCAACTACAAATATTTCATTTTCTGCTTGTTACTAATAATTGAGCGCAAGTAAATGATGTGGCTCGAAAGATATTTCCATAAGGAATTTAGTGTAATATGTTAAGTTAAAATAAGTTTAGGGACCACATTCCAAGGCATTTTAGGAAAAAATTCTTGTATGTCCTTAAAAGCAACTTTTTCGTATTGAAAATTCAAAAATAATGAATCAATTGCTTTTTCAATTACAAATAGAAGTTTTATGATTTAAAAGAAAAATGTGAAAGAAAGTTTGATTGACTACTTCACATAACTTGTCTTAATTTCTCCGTAATAATTGTCCAAATTTCATAAATTATGAAAACAGTATTGTAATAAACATTCTATTTTTCAAAGTGCTTTCCCCAACAGCTTTAATTTACATTAAAACCCATTTCGAAACTAAATGTTTTGTGTTAATCCCAATAAACTTAAATTGCTTATAGACTCAGATTGTGGAGAATCTCAAAAGACCGTTTAATAAGTTAATTCTAATAAAGCTAAATTCTTTTAACGACTCAGATTGTTGAGAATCACAAAAGCACTGTTGGGTTCTTTATAATCTTGGGTTCTTTATAACGTTCTAAAAAGATCAAGAAATACGTATTATTGCGTTGTTCCTTCCATCTCTCCTTTCCCATACATCTGTTCGTATTCACTTTACTATTTCCAGCATCAAAAGTTCTAGAGTGGATGATTGGATCTCTGTCATTGATGGATTATTTCATGCATTTTTTGAGATCCTTTGAGACCACAGAAGCGAAGGATTGTTTATTCTAGAACTTTCTATTCCTTCTTCGTTCTCGTTAACCTAATGTTTCTGCAAATCTAAATTAATTTAATTAGAGTTAACATTAAATTAGAGTTAAAGAGCTTGTGTTAGTAGCTAAGTTATTCTATCACAAGGAATTTCTACTTAATATTTTTTATTTTGTATTGATTCAATTTCAAAACGATTATCCTTGCATAATTTACAGGAAAAATTTAATTTTGTTTTGCATAACATTTCACAAATAATTTCATACGGAAATTCAAAGCATCGACCAGGAGCACAAAAAAGAACATCAGACAAAGTAACCAGCCCGAAGCACGATTTTCCTCATGGATAAACAATAATTTTTATAATATGAAAGCCAGAATATTAACGAACGGAACTCAGGATTTCCGATCTGATGTTCAATCCGACATAAACAATATTTGATGGAGTTCAGCATGATTTTTTGGTTATTATTTTTTATTAATATTGCTATTTTTTACTTTGTCTTATCCTACTTCATTTAATTATATTGCATTATTTGTTTGTTTTCAACACTTCTTTTAATTTTCTTTCTTACTTATATTTTAATTTTTTGCGTGAAGAATTGCTTTCCACGGACTGAATTGTTTTGTATACTTACTTCTGTAAGCTTCGTGTTGCACATTTCTGACGCACAAAAAGCATGTCATGTCAATAACAAATAAAAATAAATCCTACATCAAGTCATCTCAGATGAAGTTCTGTCAACTTAAAAATATCAGTAAAACTCATCTGACAATTCTGAGTACTGAGATTGAGAAGAGAGTGAACAAGCATTTTTTAAAAAAATTATTATCGGAATGCACTGTTATTGTAAAAATTTTATGAAATGAAGTCCTTACTTCATAGAGTATGAACTTTTTAGGAAATTAAATGGACATTTAATATAATAGAAAGCGTATTTCGAATAGAGTTTGATTCGGAAAGTTCAAATTCAGTTGAAAGGAAATGTAATTTTTGCCAGTTATTTCTTCAAATTTTCTGGAACGCTGAAAATGGCTTTAAAAGATATGGGCGCATTAAATTATTAATTTATGCTTAGAAATATTATATATATATATAATACTCCCACTAATTTTACTTTAAATTCTAATATTAAATATTCAAAAATCTTAGTATAATACTAATGTATTCCAAAATCACTTTTCTTAAACTCCAATTTCGTTTTATTTCTCGCGCTGGAGGTATATTAAATCACGCTTTTTGGCATATTTATTACTAAAAGCATATTTTAATCGCTTCCGCGCACCCACAGAAAATCTTGACTCGGCGACTTGTTGGTGACAGACTTTTCCCTAAAACACCTACGTAATTTGCTAAAAGTGTCTAATATTTCCTTCATTTTATCACGTGTCTATATGTTAATCCCGTATCTGAGAGAACGCAGGGATTTTTCGTTCTCTTTTGGCTTGAAACTTTAATACGAGATGTACGTATATTCCGCCACTCTCATCATATCTTTGAAAAATAGTTATATACTCGGCCTGCTCATTACTTAACGACTATACCAACGAAATTATAATTGCATATATATACACTGACGGAAAATAAAATCTCAAATCTAGGAAGTAATTACATTATGTTGGCGTAAAAGTAACAAAACATTTATTTCACTGAAGAATGAAAGTTATTGCTATTTCAAAAGTAGAAGTGAAAGAAAACATGAAAACTAGATGTAAAATGTGACAGAACTGCTTAAAAATAATCCAAGTAGTCCCCATCTTCTTATATAGCATGATAACGTGCATCGATCGTACATATGTCGGAAAGCTAATTCTGCGAGACGGCTATAGACATTTGTTGAAATTGAAATTCACCTCACTGAAATGCCGACAGCAATCTGAATTTTAATGGGATTCAACAGAAATTTTTTTTAAAGTTGCTCGATATATCTGGCTTTGAAGTTATGAAAGAAAGATTCCGCTGCGTCTGGCACATGCGCAGTAAAAAATTATTTAATACAAACACTCATATTTCCTCTAATATTCAACGTATTTACTCCAAAGTTTAGTACAATACTTCTGTAACATATTGTCAAGTGTTCTGTAAATTTCGAATAATTTGAATGAAAATTCTGCATGTTATAAGCAAAACACATGCGGAAAAATTTGGGATTTTTTAAAGAAACATTTATATCTTCCTGTATATTTGTGCTATGCTTACGAAAATGCAAGCAAATATTATGCACATTAAATCATAGCCATTGATAAAAGTTACATCTCGTTATCAGCTTTCTGTAAAACGGGATGGGTGAAACTCCATTTTCGCCTTCATCCCTTTGTGGTGGTCCCCCTAATTGCCCTCGTGACCGAGTCTTCACTGTAATATGTATATGATACACTATTGAATATCACATGATTCTCCAGAACTGATTTCGAAACATAGTTTTTGTATTAATTGCAAATTTCTCTCACTTTACGAAATGTTCCTTAACTTTTGTTTGCCAATGTATATTCACCTCGTTGCAGTGTTTTTTTCGAATGATTGTGGCTATGAAATCTTAAACAGGGTTTCAGGTAATCAAAAGTAAAAGGTGGCGCCATTTTTAGATACTTCAAATAAAGCCTTTCTGGTGTTGGAACTTTTTTTCTGCCAATGCATATTTAATTCAGCTTAGAATGTTTCGAATTACTACCGAAATCAGTATTATTTCTTTCATTTTAGATGTGCCAGTGGCTCCAATTATTAAGGAAAAACTTTTTTCATCATTTAATTTTCATGGGTTTGATTCTAATAGGCACGTCTTCTTCTTATTTAATAAATGTTTATATTTTCCTCGCACTTTGAATTATTTCATACTGAATAAAAATATATTATTCAGTAAATCAAATAAATTAAATTAAATTTCCTTTCATGTTCATTTCTGTTCAGAGAATATTTTAATATATTAAAATCCACAAGTTCAACTGTAAATGCAGTAATTTATGATCGCTTTTGGAATTTAAAACTCTTAAAAAATGAAAAATAAATAAAATTTAAAGACTCTTAATGTAAAATAAGAAATATATCCAAAAAGAGCATTGCTAATTCAAGTGACTGGTCATAAAGAGCTTTTATTGATAGAAAATTATATATATATACCCAAGATCATATTAAAATTATCCCAGAGTTTTAAAATAGTTTATAATTACTACACTTAAATATAAGACGGAATTGAAGATTTGTCTTTTCTCATTAAATATGAATTTATTCGTTTTCAGGGAATGAACTAAAATATAAAATCATTAAAATCTTAATGCAATAGAAAGCATATGAATCTGTAGAAGCACAGTTCATATTTTCATTATGAACATGGAAAATAACTTGGAATCTAATAATATGTATGTACACGTAACTAAGAAAGATTCTTACTAGAATTCCTACACAAGATAGTTCCCTATTCTTTATGTATGCGAGGTGAATTTCAAGAAAATTTTCCATGAATCATAAAAAAACCCCTTCCGTTTATCTGAGATAACTTGAAAGAAAGGCAATGCTGGACATTCCAAACAATAGCAGAAAATCTATTTAAGTGAAAATCAAACAACAAAAATCTGTAATTTTATCTTACATTCAGGAATGTTTTCTCCCAAAATTTCAGTGTTTCTCTCAAATGTACTAGAAACTGGTTGGATATCACAAATGCTCTTCTTTAGTGCCGGAAAGATAGCAGCAATTTCATATAACCCTACTCTCTACGGAGTTTTAGAATAAAAGCAATATAGAAGATTCTGCGTGGAAGTATCAGCGCATCTACTCAGCCGCTCATTTGAATTCTAAATTGTACTTCAAGTAGAGCCTTTTCGGAAAGCTTGTCCCCTCTTCTTGTCCGGAATGGGTCCGTTTATGAAAATTGCAGCTTAATAATTCAAAATATGTGGACGTTAACACAAAGATTAAACGAAAAAAAATCTGAGACAATAGCTGGGCCAGAAGCAGGTGCGCTTTGAGAATGTCATATCTATGCGATCCTCAACCCATCTAGTTTCCTCGAGATCTGCATGAGAAAGGAAACAAGATAAATCAACGCCTGGAGTTTTCTTTTCAGCTTACTCGGATCCAGACATTGGCCATGTGAAAATGAAACAAAGGCAAATGTTTGTCTTATGTCTCTTTTGTTTTCAGGTGCCGTTTAAAAGAGTAAAAGCACTTGTTGACAAAACTTGCGAAATAAGATCAAGAGAAAGTTTTAAAGTCTTAAAACAGAGTTTTCTTTTTAAAGTTTTTTGCCCAAGAGAATGCTATATAACATTCACGCTTGCATGCATGTGAGTTGCGAGCTATATTTATATTAAATTTCCTTTTCTCAAGAGAATTTTCGCTTGGAACTCTTCGAAGTGTTTCTTTGCAAATAAAATGAGAGTATTTATTTATTTACAGTCTGTTGCATTTCAACTATACCCAAGATTAAAGTCGTCGACACGGAACAGTTCTGTAAACTCAATAAAACTGAATGATAAACAGATGTCTATACCTTAGTTTTCATGTGTTTAGTTTGCTGGACATGTTCTGTCTTGCGATAAGAAAAGTTGCTGAATTCTGTGAAAATCTATGCTTCCTTCCCTGACAGTCGTACTCAAGAATGAAGGACGATTCTTGGACCATTAGTAAGACGTTTCTCCACCCTACATCTCTTCCTATATAACACATCACTGCTTTGACAGTCGAGCTACCTGTTGATTAAAATTAAAAAAATTACAAACTATAAATCCGGGTTGTAATACAACAATAAAATTTTTCTGATTCATTTAAATCATTTCTGAGCAAATGGTATCTTTCTACCTCCATTTTTTTTTGTAAATTATTAATTTTAGAATTTTTTCTGACTTCTCTATTACCTTATCCATATATTTCTATATTAATATCACAAATTCAGTTCACATTATTTTGTATCTTATATCATGAACTCAGCATAAAAATAATGAAAATGATAGTCTCTTTTCATGAAATAATTTCAATTTTTTGTTTATATTTTCGGCCATTATTCGTGCTTCAAACTTACTTATGTATTCGTTATAAAGCCAGTGGTGTCACATTAGCAAAGAATACGCAATAATCGTAGGGTTGCCTTAACTTTTAATCTTTCACTGCATCGTGATACATATTTGCATCACTTTCATAACATAAAATCATAACAATAGCGTGTAACCTATCCTCGATTCGTAATGCATCTCAATATAAATCTCATTGGATCTCTATAGTCTCCGTTTGCATGTGGTTTTGGATCCTGTATTTGTAAAGCATATAGAAGAACACACAAAAAACTTATCTTCCAAGAATGATAATGTAATGGTAAGTATAATGTTATGGTAAATATTTTAATGTAATGTTAGGTAATATTTTATTATCGGCTGCTAAAATATTCATTTCTAATGGAGGGTGAAATAATGAGCCGATGTAAAAAGATTAGAAATCAGTCATTGTCGAAAGTTTAATTTAGATACTGATAATTATGTACAGTTAGAAATTTTAAAAATTCCATTTCGAAATGTTTACTAAAGTTTTTGTTCATTGGATCTCAATTGTCTCCATTTGCATATGGTTTTGGATCTTGTATTTATAGAGCAAATCGAAGAACACAAAAAAACTTATATCCTAAGGATGATAATGTAATGGTTAGTATAATGTTATGGTAAATATTTTAATGAATTGTTAGGTAATATTTTATTACCGGCTACTAAAATAATCGTTGCTATTGGAGGGTGAAATAATGCTCCGATGTAAAACGATTAGTAATCATTATCATTGTCGAAAGTTATAGTTCTCTATTGATAATTGCGTTCAATTAGAAATTTTAAAAATTCAACTTTGAAATTAGTAACATCGCCAATATTCTTTTTTCCCCAAAAGGCGGATGCGTTAATGTAGTTAATTTTGGATCTATAAAAATTTACCAAAAAAAAATTCTAACACAAATATCTTAACAAAAAAATACGAGGAAAGTCCCGAAAGTAAGTTTCGTCATATTTATTCACAGAGAAGATGTAATACAAAGTGAGAAAACACATTGTCATAACAAAACACGACCTTTCCCGAATTCACGACTGAAGGTTAGGTTATATTAACGTCCCGTTTTGAAGCAACACGAGGGCTATTTAGGAACGGACCTCGTAAATTTTCTCCCCACCGAGGTGGGTCGAACCATGTTTACACTCCCAGCTCTCTTGTATTTAAAATTACTGCCCCTGTTCGGGCAGCATATAGGCATACTGTACTCAAGCAGAGCACCATTGTAACTTTGGAGGGCTCTGATTGGACAAGCGAATCTGACGGAACTATGCTTTGTTGTTTGTTTACCTTTGACCACGCTCTGCCTTATTCTTTCAACTAGCGATAGCGAAATGTTCTTTGTGTAATACGCTATGGCTATTCAGAATTCCAATCTTCCCCCTTCTTTTGTAAACGAAGTTGTTAAAATCGTTAAAGATGAAACCATCGTTCGAAGCAACCTTAAAAGTGTTTCCGATGTGTATTCATGGATAGAAGAATATGGAAGAACTTTAAACAAGATACGCGTGTCTCACTGTTGATGCGGTGTGCAGAAGAGTGGCGTCAGATTCGCTTGTCCAATCAGAGCCCTCCAAAGTTACAATGGTGCTCTGCTCGAGTACAGAATGCCTATATGCGTTCGGGCAATGCCTGTATCATTTCTTTTATTGTACCCAATAAATCCCGTCCTCCACATGCTGGTGGAGGTCTCCCCACTGGTCCTCTACCGGTCTTGCACCCTTTTTGGGTAGGCCGGGCCAGTGTGGGTGTTTTTACGCCACACCAACGGGAGGGCGTTTGGCCACTGCGTATGATTTAGCATGCAACAGGCCCCATACACGGCGGATCTTTAGTGGAATCGGGTTTCGAACCTGAGACCCTCCGGTCCCTAGTTCGAGACCTTACCACTAGGCCACCGCGGCCTATCACGACAGAGGGAGAGACATCAGAGGAGCAATGACGCAGTACCGAAGAAGACAGAGAAGCAGCAGACCGCCGTCCGTGCCCGAGTTCAGTCTAGTGCAAATCAGTATGGCAGAAAGACGTGTGCTCGAAACGTGGTTGCAAATGGGAGTGCATTCTGTCATGCGCTATGAATGGGCACTTGGAACTAATATTTCAGATATCCGTGGATGTGGAGGGGCGCCCAGATCGGTCTTCATCTTCCACACTCTGCCTTCCTTCACTGAACATTTAAACGAGCGCCAAAACCATTTGAAGGGATATGACGTCGACCCCCTTAAACGCTCTGTAGGCGTCGATGGATATCAAAAATACTAGTCCCAAGCGCCCATTCATAACGCATGACAGCATGCACTTCCGTTTGCGACCACGTTCTGAGCACACATCATTCTGCACTGTAAAAAATATCCGTTTTTTTCCCCGGACTTTTTCCGTATATTTGACGGTTTAAAGCTGTTTTGTTGACAAAACGGTTTTTCACCGTTTTTCGCTCCAGCCATAAACGGTTTAAAACCGTCAGTTCAAATTCTATTTTTCGTCATACGGTATTGCTTTCCGTACGATAACTTTCCCTTTTCTTAAATGTAATTTTATTGCATTCATTTCATGTTTTTAATAGGGTTCCATTTCCGTAATCTTAAAACACGTGTTCTGGCAATAGTTGATTTTTACACCACTAGGTGGCGCCACTAGAGCTATAGTGACTTTAAAACTCAAATATTTTATTTTTACTTTATTTGATGAAGTCTCCGGTGGTCTAGTGGTTAGAGCGACTGCCTTTTATTTCTATGAACGCGGTTTCGATCCCCGGCTCGGAGAAGTTAGAAGTTTTGGTCACCATCTTGCATCGAAATCGTCCAAGTAAGTTCAATTAAAAATTAAACTAATTGAAATTAATAATTAAGCCTTGATTAATTAATATTCCTAATTGATAATACACATCAGCACATTTCAACTCAACTCGAACAGAAGGAGAAAAACAACTCAACTCAGTCGATGACGTCACTTACTTCGATGACTTAATTTTTACGGAGAAAACTTGATTTCATACGGCAAAAAACCGTTGTGACTACGGATTTACTTCCTAACTTTTACGGGAAAAACTTGTTTCTGTATGGTAAAAAACCGTTGTGCCTACGAATTTACTTCGTAACTTTTACGGTTTTGCACAACCAACCGAGCTGCCAGTTTAAAACCGTAAATTTTACGGGATTTTTTTTACAGTGCGACATACTGATTTGAACTAGACTGAACTCGGACACGGCGGTCTGCTACTTCTCTGTCTTCTTCGAAACTCGGCGCATGCGTGCTCCTCTGATGTCACTCCTTCTGTCGTGAATTGAGCAAAGGCCGTGTTTTGTTATGACAATGCGTTTTCTTACTTTGTATTACATCTTCTCTGTGATTAAATATCACGAAACTTACTTTCCGAACGTCCCTCGTACTAAGGTAAATATTTTGGAATATATTTATGGGGCTCTATATCCAGTAGAAATTTTAAATGGAGAATATTTTAGTAGCTAATTTTTTTCTCTTGTGAAAACAACAAAGTTAGTTTATTAAATCGTCTTAAAGTATTTTAAATAATTTTATTTATCTTTCTTGTTCTCTATTATTTTCTAGTTTTTACAACCATTGGAAATACATAGCGTCATTCTGAGCTAGTGATTAATTGGTTACAATTAAGTGACAAGAGTGAGCAAATCTTACCCGAAATTTTTTTCTAGAAACAAGAAAAAGTTCAGTTGAAACACATGTTCCGAAGTAATAAAGAAAGGTTAAGAAAGTGTCATCAAAAATTTTTTCACACGAATTAACACAGATTCTATAGGAAAAAAGGCATTATTTTGCATCAGTGACAATTTTTTTATGAACTTAAGTATATCATTCCACAGGGTTTATGCTGTAAAATAAGGTAAAAATATAAGGTAAAAATGTGATGATTCAATAACAACAATAATAAATAAAAACATGCATCGTAAAAAAGTGCCGGTTAAGAAAAATGAAGCTTTGATTTCTGTTTCAGTTAAAAAAGGAACATACGTATTCCTAAGTAATATGAATCCCAAGTTTCAATGAATTTGTTTCTCATATATCTGAAATAATATATAGATTTTCGAAGAAAAAGATTTTGCTTTATTTATTAAAAATATGTTTTACCGCATTATTTATGGAATGCCGTTCGCGAAAAAAGATAAAATTTATGGCTAAGTGTAATTGGAAGCAAATTATGATTCGGAAGAATTCCAACACGAGCATCATAAAAATGATTTTAAATAAACTGTGTGTTTTATGAATCCGTGAATTTATTTCATACGTGGAGTTTGAAAACATCAGATGAGAAGACGAAAATATTTTGAGAGCTTAAAAAAATTAGTTTTTTGAAACAAATTATTATTTTCGATTGTTTTTTAAATTGTTGAAAAAAGAATTTCTGATAAGTCTAAAACATTTTATATATAGAAACTTTAAAAATTAATTGTTTATGTTCTTCGGTTGAATACGTTGTGAATCCAATGCAGTTTTTAAAGCCACATTTGTGCAGATATAGTTTCACATGTGTTTGAAATGAATATGTTTTACAGATTATTTCTTTTTTCACTTCAGATTTTGTTCCTAAGTTTTATTTCAATAAAATAATTAATTAATTCTTTTATCATCAGCATGAAGTCCATCTGTTGTACTGCGTCAGTATTCCCCCTCCATCAAGATGTTAACTATATTTTTTTCAGAAAAAAATATCATAATTAGGAAAGTATGTTCACCAAGTTTGGTTACTATTCGCCTAGCATTTTTTTTCTTACAGAGCAGTCAAAATATTTCTTGTTTAATTTCAATCACTTTAAACTTCACTTTTACAGTTTTTATATTATTAAGATTTTTATTTATCAGTTATGTCCTTATATTGACATATCGAAGGTTGTTCTGCTTTGAGAATGTTAATGAAGTCAAGAAATATAAATTGTAATCCATATCTAATTTCTTGACTTACGTAATTAAGAAATAAAACGTTAATATCAATGCCGCAAGAAATTTTCCCTTGTATTTTTGAAAATTTGTATTACTTTAATTTGTGTGCATTAGCATGCAGTATTTAAACTAATTGTTAGTAGCAGTTCTTGAACTTAAAATTTCTGATATTTATGTGAATTTAAGTGTGTTTTGAATAAAGAGGAAAAACACGAAATTGATAATTATTTAATGAAAGCCTTAATTAGGAGAGAAAAGCAGTTCTTTTACCGTCATTAAAGAATGTTACAATGATTTGGTTCCCACTACGTCCAGGCTTTGTACAATACTTTCTGTAATAGAAATACTCTTTAGTGTATTTATCCTTGTATTCACAAGCCGAATGCACGTTTGAAATCCCTGAGTTCTGATGCATTTCTCTCTATTTTGTCTCAATTTGTGAGCACATTTATCACTTTCCTTTTAACTAATATCCCGTTTTGTCTTATTAATTTGCGCCTGTGTATTTATATGTTATTCTTTGCAGATGAATAGTATACTTATCTTTGCAATCCCTCTTGCTAAAATTTTAAATAAAATTCAATTTCTAAGAAGACATAGTTGGATTAATTTCTCTTTCCTTTACATGAGTTTGTATATAATTGCTAAACGACTCTATTAGTTTAGCACATTTGTTAATACATTTTAATATGATATGTGAACAATGCTACGTTACTAAATCTGGTGCCTATTTAAAGTCAAAGCATATATGAGGTTTTATAGACTTTGGCTATCAGATAATTTTATCATTATTTTTATTGCGTAAATTTCTTGACAGAACTTTTTCTTCTGGCATGCATTGAAACTGGATTCATGTGCCGCATCAAATATTTTTTTAAGGGGTACAGATATTATAACACAAATAACTTAAGAAGGTTTATTTTACTATATGGGATTTCAAATCTCATTTAGATTAGTGATTTAACATTTTGTATATGAACGCATATGAAATAATCTAAAATAATGGAAGCTTATAAAATAACCTCCAGTTTGATAGTTGTTCTTATATCATTTATAATATCAATTAGAAACTGGTATTTATTTAATTGGTTATGTATTAGTTGATGCTGACAGTTTTAAAAATACGATGTATTTAATTGATGTCTATTATGGGATTCCTAACTATTCAAAATATTAAACTGAAATGGCTCTATTAATTCTAGTCTATAATCATCAATATTTTGAAATTATGTTTATTTGTTTCTAGACCTAATGGTAAGTTAATTTAATTGCACTTCTGAGCTGTCCTTATGGACATATAAATATCAAAGAATAAGAAACAAACCTATCAATTTAAATTTAGGAAGGAAAAAAGAGAATTGGATCGAATAGTATATCAGAGAACATTGTTCTTTAATATGATGCTTGAAGGATTACATGGACAACTTCAGTCAAATAAAACATGGAAATTTAATTTTTCGCAAATTCTTAATAATATTCAGGCAACTACTTTTAACAGATATGCGATTTTTGGATTCAATTGTGACTGAAAACCATTGACATTGACCGCTGGCGTTTAATCATATTTTTCCTTTTAATACATAAAATTATTTTTTAAATGCAATATATTTTATACCATTGAATAGTTAAGACTGTTACTGTATTTTCTTTCAAATACCTTTTCGTAGGCATCTTTATTTTCCTTATACGATTACTAAAGAAATATTTCTAATTACAATTAACAATTTAATCTTATATAATGCCTCATGATTTTAAAATGAAATGCACTTTATAATATGATTGAATATCTCCAAATTTTGTTTTTTCTTTAACCCTAGATTACTAAACATTCTTCTTAAAGACCGAATTTGCGAATTCGAGAGGTTCCCGTTGAGGTCACGCCACATCACTCATAACTAATAAGATGAGTTATCCGAATGTGATAAAAACGGCTGCACGCTTCTTTCTTTTTACTTTTTCGTATACGAAGAATACAAATAAAAAGTACTGTAATCGTCAAAAAATTCTAACTGGAGATTTTGACGAATCTCCACGTTTTAGACCTCCCTGAGTTCGAAAAAAAAATTTTGGAATTATGTCTCTGTGTGTCTGTGAACACGATAACTCGAAAACTTTTCGAGATAAAGGGATGAAATTTGGTATGTGAGCTTGACACATAATTTGTATGTTTCGAACAAATTTTGAACAAAATTCGTCCACGGGAATTCTGTCTGTCTGTCTGACCGCGGTCATGTGAACGCTATAACTCAAAAACTTGAATAGGTAGATGGAAAAAATTTGGTACACAGTTTTATCATCATGAATGTAGGTCCGTATAAAATTTTGGGCCAAACCCGTCAAAGGGTTGATCATCTATCTTTAATTTTGAACGTCATAACTTCTTAACAAAATTAATTAGACAAATGAAATTTCGTGTATAGTCTTCAAACACCAACTGTAAATTTATCTCCAATTTTCGTTCATATCGGTTAAAAAAAGTCGTTGAAATTACATATTCTTTTTTCCCCTCATTCTACCACGCAAAAAAAACGAACCTACATTAATGATGATAAAACTGTGTACCAAATTTTATTCATCTAGCTATTCAAGTTTCTGAGTTATAGTGTTCACATGACCGCGGACAGACAGAGATTTTGAACAAAATTTGATGGAAACCTATAAATTATATGTCAAGTTCACATACCTAATTTCATCCCTGTATCTCTAATAGTTTCCGAGTTATCGTGTTCACAGACACTCACACAGACAGACATAATTCCCAAATTGTGTTTTTCGGACTCAGGGAGGCCTAAAACGTGGAGAATCGTCAAAATCTCGAGTTCGAATTTTTTGACGATTACAATACTTTCTCTTTGTATACTTCGTAAACAAGAAAGTAAAAAGGCGAGAACGCTGGAGCGAGTGTTTTCCCCACTATAGGGAATACCGCACGTTTTCGCCACCTCGGGGAATACCGCACGTTTTTCGGCGTGAAGTGTATTTCCCCCCCCCCGGTGTTATTCGTATGCGAGAAAATTTTGGGGAGGCCACTCCCGCTGGATGAAATTTGCTGTAGTCATCATCTAACAGTCGAATGTTCAGTTTCAGAAGTTTGTTTTAACTGCAGAAGTTGAAGTTAGTTGCAGAAGACACGACTAAACCAGCGACACAAACGCAGAATTTCTTCTTTCTGTCCATCTGAGAAGCGAAGAAAGACAAAATACGTGTGCAACTACTGCAACAAGGCTATTTGTGGAGAGCACACTTTAAGCACCTGTCAAGAGTGTGGACGTCAATTTTCACCATTCTTCTGTTTTTTAAAAGAAATATTATAATATTTTTAAGTTACACCAATTGATTTCAAGAAAAATAAAGGAATTATGAATATATGCTTGTTTTTTTTCATGATCTTTGAGTCGCATGACTAGTTACAGTGTAAAATTAATTTAATTCTAGTTTTCTAGGTTAAAAAAAAAGGTTTAGAAGAGCTAACAGCTTTCAAAATCTTTACGAGAGAAAATTTTAGCAGCTAAGAAAGGAAGATTATCCATTCTTCATTTCGAATATATATATTAGTGTCTTCTTGATATCTACATCGTCAGTAAAGAAATTCAGAAAAAAAAAAAGATTTGAATTTATTAAAACAAGGAAAAATCAAGTCTATTGCACGCCTTATGAAACGAGCGGGACTGGCCTGCCCTAAACTTTCTCGCAACGATTAACACGGGTGGGGAAAAAATACCCCTTGCGCCAGAAAACGTGCGATATTCTCAAAGGTGCGGAAAACGTTCCAGCTTTTGCGGCTATTTTTTGCGTCGTAGAATGATTAAAAAACCGAATATGTAATTTCAACGCCTTTTTTTAACCGCTTTAAACGAACATTGGAGAAAAATCTACAATTAGGGTTTCAAGACTTTATACGAAATTTCATTTGTCTAAGTCATTTATTACAGAAGTTATGATCTTAAGAATTAAGGGATTACACAAACCGACAGACAGTTAACCCTTTGACGGATTGGCCAAAATTTGATACGGACCTACATTCTTAATAATAAATATGTGTACAGAATCCTATCCACCTAGCTATTCACGATTTTGAGTTATAGTGTTCACATGAACGTAGGCAGACAGAGAGATTTCATTAGACGGATTTTGTCCAAAATTTGATAGAAACCTACAAATTATGTTTCAAGATCACATACCTGTATCTCTGACAGTTTTCGAGTCATCGTGTTCATAGGCACACAATAAGACAGACAGATGGAGAAAATTCCAAAATTATGTTTCTCGGACTCAGGGAGGTCTAAAACGTGGAGATTCGTCAAAATCTCGAGTCCGAATTTTTTGACGATAACAATACTTTCTCTTCTCGTATACGGGAAAGTAAAAAAGACGACATGTAATATCAAGCAGGTTCGCATTATAGGAGTTCATTCCTTTTACATTTAATTTTATGCATTCGTATATTTGTGCATTTAATCACTGAATGCAAATTTATACAAATTTTAAATGTTTACGAAATATTACGGGTAGTACAATATTTAAAGATGCAAAGAAAAAAACAAATTTGTTGCAAGTTTATTACTATATTCATAATGTTAAAGAAAGTGCCAAGTTAAAATTTTTTAAATACCTTTTCATTCTACATAGTATTACAAATATTTAAGCAGAATCTCTACTAATATTAAAAGCGAATGTGTATGTCCGTTGGTGGTCTTCAGAGCAGAGTTGCCAAATTACTTTTACTTTCAGTTGATTCCCCAAAGTGCAGAGGTGGTAGTACGATGGAAGAGCATCCGAGTTGTGATCGGAAGTATGCGTGTTCGATCCTCTGATCAAATCCCATGATGAGATGTTTTTCCATTTGAGGATACATGATAAAAACCTGCATCTGAGGCATTTGATAATAACAAGCTGATTACTTTGACTATACTAATTGTCAAAATTGATGTTTGTTTCATTTTTAAGAACATCATGAAATTAAAGGTTGCAAAATTAAG